>QNGE01000743.1:113488-232896 GCA_008508345.1 Paragonimus westermani
ATTCGGTCGTGCCTAATGTGAGGTGAATGGCGCAGTGGTTAACATGGTTGCCTCATGATTGGAATGTCAGGAGTTCAAATCCCGGCCGTGGCAAGGATATGCACTACTGACGAGCTCTAATGAGAGCGAAACTCGAGTCGAGTGCTTGTTTTCGAAAGAGGCTGGCTGCAAAATCTATCTGAATGCGAAGGCTGCGATCAAATGTGGGTGATGGTCAACTTGGAAATAAACCAAATCCCCGACTACTCATCAGTCATCAAATTAAGAATTATTTCGGAGCCATATTAGATCCGTATACTCGGAATTTTACAATGATCTTCTGGCGGTATCTATCTCCTGGTTTCTCATCTTTTCTGGTTGACTTCTTCACATCTCCTGCTTTAATAAACATTGAGATAAATTGCTCAATGATAAACGTTCACCTTTTATACATTACCAGGAGTGTGAGATGGATGTGATGAGAACAGCGGCTAAATTGTACAATAAATGCGCGGTTGTTATGTACAATTCCCAGTATATCATTCCCCTAGTATCTGCAACAAAGACTCTTAGAATGATAGCAGCCACGAGTTTGGTGGCAAGATAATCATCTGAGTTTTGTGTCTCAATGACTAAAACCCAGGTGACAGTGGGCTATGCTAAAACAGTTTGAGAGTGAAACAATTTCCACATTTTTCTTCTAGTTTTTACACTGACTTACAACTACCGTATCCGTATTTGCACGCGTTTAACGGATTGGGATAGGAGAAAACAGGTTGCCAGCAAAGCGCTGAAGATTCTATTCATTTGACAACAGCAAGTTCTGTTGTAATTTAGCACCTTTCAGTCGTTCTTGGCCTACGGTGATCGTTTTTGTAGTCACTTCTTATCAGTTTAGCACAAAAACGACTGACGATGAGTTTAGCTTTCATAAAGTTGTTCACATGGAGAGAATATTGGTACATATGTGTTTATATCTTATACAGACGTAACAATCAATTACGCCCAACATACACATTTCGACCAGTTAGCCCACAGCACACAGCAAACATAATGTATACGAATAATGGATAGCAAATGCTGAATTGAATCGATTATCATGGTTTAAAAAGCGGTCGATATGGGATTCAGAACCACCGAAAAATAACGCAACATTGATAGATCAAAACAGTTTGATCGATACCGTCGGTAACGGATAAAGTGGAAGATGGCGATATCTCCATATTCAGTTGATGTGTATTTAAATTCGCTGTAAGTGTTCTTTGGAAAACGATCAGCCAAATGAAATGAATTCCAGTGACTGGAAAAAGGCTTAAGCCATTCAATCACTACCTCCAATATTATTCGCATGCAGTTATTTACTCGAGTACATAAGCCAAACAGCAAGAGCTCCTGAGACAAGTGTATCGAAGTGCACTTCAAAGTGGATACCGACCACTAAAATCGGTATCACCCACGCTATAAGTTCAAGCAACAGAACACTGTCCAAGTTCAGAGGGTCGTTTGCGTGCTGTATCGCCTGATTACCAAGCGTACACTTCTTTTCGGTGGTTTAGTTGTAATACACCTCCAGAAATGGGCTGTCATTACTTGCTGAGGGTGTGCTGATTACCCAACAGCAGTCACCAGCATGCAAATGACCTTGCTGACCAATTGAAAGCCTTGTAGTAGATCGTTTGCGGTACACCGGTGAGTATGTGCGAATTTTAACAACTCTGAAAATAATCTTATCTCAGAGACTAAACACAACTATTACTAGAATACCCTTGATGTTCACTGTCTGATGGAATAAGATATGCGATAAGATGTGTGAACCATTGTTCAAGAATTCGTGACAAATGGTGCTGTTCCGGGTTAAAAACTGTATTGCGTTCATTATCTCTACTGAATAAAATAGAACTTTCAATGAGGTATTGTTACTGATACCCGCTAATTGGAGCTACACACTAGTTTAAACCACATTAAAATTGGTTTGGAAATCTTGCAGATATGCACGATTACGTGAACTGCTGAACAAATAGTGGGCAGAAGCAGTTGACATCGCAAAGCTGACGCGAGCCACACGTGACCTTTGTGCGATTTGTTCTCCATTGACTGTACTTTTACCCCCGATCCTCTGTATCAAGCTAACAGGTGATCTGATAGGCCTTGACCAGTTGGTTGTCACATTACCTACAGCTACGGTCTAAAAAATTCAAGAAATTTTACACATTGAAACAGCCAGTGCAATCTACGGAAACTTCTCATTTTCTCGGTTCTATTACGTATTCAGCAAATTACTCAGGCGATCCACTTGGTGAAGCAATCTGAATTCGGTTTGAACCATCGACTAGCTCTTACTAGTAGCCAACACAAGCAGAAACGCATGTGGTATTTACTCCTATTCAACAGAATAGATAAACGAATTATGAGTTCCGATCGGAAACGCTTTCATCTGCCGCGTATCTTTGAACAATACGTTATACAAATTGATGATGAACATCAACCGCATTCTAGTGATATTTGTTCCCAGCCTGTAGTACCGTGAAAACCTGCGCTCATAAGTGACACCACTCAACTACACGTACAGATAGATGATAGGTGGTCAACCAAGGCATACAAACGTTGAGAACAGTTGCGGTAATAATACTGAACGGTCGTGGAGTTTTGTTGTTTTTTTCAGTCTGGCCTCATCTTTAGTTTTCGCCTTGATATTATACAATCTCCCCGATTAGCTTTTGAATAATTCAGCTATCGTCACTGTAGCGTCGAAATTGCTTGCAATAATGATTTTATACTCAATCTGTTTAAACTTTATACTATGGACCTTGTATGGGTCGAGTGACGCATCATCTGGTTTGTTCCTGTCTCCGTTCTTCGTCCTCAAATTGTTCGAGGACATCCTCACTGGCATCGATTTAAAGTGCTCCTGCACACACACACACCACAGTGTCCGTGTAACGAAGTTAACGAGAGTGATCAAAACAACTGGGTAGAGAAAATCTCGAGTAACCGTGCATATAATTCCGGCTCATCGTGGTAAAAAGGGCTTCAATTACAAGAAGAAGCTTACTTTTGGTCAGGACACAATGACTTGGCAACACCCTTTTTAAATGTGTAATAAATTCAGGCAGTTGGCATTTCTAGCAGATGAGACTAAATAATAACGAATTGTATTCTGTCCGTTAGGGCCGAAATACCAAATCCCAGATTCACTCAGTCGACTCCGTTCTACCAAAAAACAGTATTCACAGTAATGTTGGTTCGTACACCAGAAAATGGGCAAATAAGTGACCTTAATGTTATGGATTCGGTTTACAGTTCTGCCTCCTTTTCTGATCAGTGTTAACGAGACTAGCCTAACTGACGAGGTGTATAGAGTAAGTGTCGGAAACAGTTATGCTAACTCACCTGCAATTCCAACAACATCTGCGCCCGCTGATCTGACACCGTAACTCTGGGCGCATCGTTTAACAAGCACTGACGTTGCAAGTCAGACTCCAGTTGCACAATTCGGTTCACCTTCTTTTCCACTGCCTCCAATCGTTCAGGTAATTTGTCTTTCGTTGCGCTTGGAGATTGTTCAAAACTCGGTGTCCGATGGCTTTGTGACAGCCTAGGACGTTCGGTCTCGGGTCCTGCCAAATCATCATAGCTGGCCTCCGTGTGGAGCAATTTGGACGCTTGCTGCAGCCTAGAAAAAGGGGAAATGTAAGATTGAGTATACAGCAGTATACGATTAAGGGCATTTATCAGGTGATTTGATTAAGTGGTATATTGCCTAACGATATGTTTAGGAACCAATTGGTAAAACACAACAATATACGTAGTAATCTGACGCGTCTATTAACATTGTGGACGCTGCGTACGAGCGACGGCCCACAATGCATACAAACTATCAAGAGTACGGTGCACTCAAAGGGACTGATCATCCTGTAAAGCTGGTGCTATTATCAGAGACATCGTACTGGACTCCGAGCTGAACAACAGAAGCGTGTGCAAATTTATAACGTTTTAAGACTCACGGTTATTGTATAATTTCGGATGAGAACACAGAATATGCATTCCACACAGGAAGTAACCTCATACAGTCCATCATAGCTTACGGTTACGGAAAAACTATTCATAGAAAGAACAGAATACTGCAGCCTGCTACCAGAAAGTTTGGCGAAACGATCAAAATATCACGTAGATGTTACTTTCACTCGACTAACTTGTGAGCACTGGTCGATATCAACAGCCAATCCAATCATAGGTCCTTATTGTGATAAAAATTCAATAGCATGTGAGCGCCTGATTGACGTGTTCTCGCTCTGATTTTGAATCAATTCTCACTGTGTCACACGGTAAAATCCAGTCCTGTTGTTCATTTCAATTTCATACAAGGTCACAAGTGCTTTTCGCATAGGAAGAATACAATCGATGAGACTATGAGAGATAAATGCGTTTTCCAAATCACACCTCGCAGCGTCACACCTATACATTCTCTATATCACGTCGAATTGAATCGAGTGAAGCAGCTCATCGCTTTGCGGAGGGAGATGTCAATTACATTCTGAAAAATCACTTGTTTCCGGACATGCTGACAGTGGACGGTCGGGAGAAAAGAGCATCGCTTGATGCTGACAATTAGGTGCATTTTCTTTTGTAATATTTAAGAAAACCCAGATGTAAAACTAGGTGAACTTCATTTGAATCCGAACTAGGGCTTGCTCCCCCACCAAAATCAATTTTGCGGTTCCCAAATCTCACACCTGCATCTGATTGATTACTTATTCTCTTTGAAATATCTGAAATTCAACGTCAACCCAGAGAATAATGACTCGGACAAACAGTGACAGAACCACTGAGATGCTTGATTCATTCCCGATATGCATCCATTTGTGAATAACGCACACACATACACACCTGATAACTCTTTGCTCCACAAAAATCATCTTAATAAGCTCATTTTCGGACGTGACCGATACAGTCTACGAACACTTCTGCTTCCAGTGAGGCAACGTAAAAATTTCGGGTTGGAGTATGTATTCCATTTGTCTGTATTGTTTTCTCCTCGAAAAACCAGTACAATTACTCTCACACATACACGGTTGGTGGCATCCGATTCGGATTAGCCTGTCACAGTGACCGAAGCCAAAGGACGCCTGCGCTTAGCCATCACTGCAATTGGCTTGCGCTGCACCAATTGCAGTTCCACCAACACACCACATATCCAGTGTAAACCCGAAGGAATAAGACTGGGAGGTGTGCCANTAACGTACTCGCCGCCTCTTCGCCGACGGTGTACTATGAGTACGTTGGTGACCTACTAAACCCAAACGGCCAGCGCATTCGCGGCCACACGTATCGCAACGCCATATAGTCACGTCACAGCGACCTATGGCACCGATGGTTCGTTTGCGTACCGCACGCTCACACATACACAATCACTCACACACATACATACCTAGTGGTCACAACAACAAACCTTCGATTGGAATCTGAGCTCAGGACTATTTGTGTAAAGGTAGGGAAGCACAGCATGAGTACCGAGTAGTTGACAGAGACATCTGCCATCAAGTAGTCAGTAAACAATGTTTGGATCAGACCTTGATCGAGAGACCGACTGACCGGTTTAGTATCCTAAGACCGGTGTTTCAATCAGAACCTTTGTGCTTCACCCAACCCTCGATAACATGATGTTGCATCAGTGCAACACATTACGATTGCTCTACCTAGAACATCAAATAATGAACACCGAAACTCACCAAACGATTAGAATTGAAAGACATTCGAGGCTAAGTACAGCTTGCTTGCAACCTCCTCCATATACCGTTTGTTCGGCTGTACAATCACATACTAATAATCAGCATCAAATCTTGATTTTCACCTATCAAACCACTGCTACTCAAGATGAACAGAACGCAGAGAAGATCGTAGTGATTGAGATAACTGATATTCTTAATAGTTGCATTCATTCGTACACTTATGATAATTTTGTTTTAGTCAAGCTTTCCTTTTAGTAATATCCGTCCCGGGGCTAAAATCACCACTCGCTCCACGCCTCGCTAGCCTGACGTGTTTCTCTGCATGTTCTATTTCCCATGGTAGATAGCAATACATCGCGGTCAACGCGTTGAGTCTGTTTTTGATTGTCGATTGGTTTTCCATAGTGAGTACTGACTAAGTAGAATTCTGTTGGACTGGTCCCAACACGGTGTCTTTTAGATTAATAATGTCCCCCAATGAATGTGAAGCGCATCAACAGAGTCCCTCAGTCTGTCTACTCATAAAACACTACGTTTTGCAACGCTTCAACAACTCAGTGGAGCTTTATGTTTTGTACCCTGAACCATCATAATAATTACCTGCCACCTAAATTCAGATAATTTGCCCGTAAGATTACACTTGGTTATCCTCTTAGCCATACTGTTGTGAATGCAATAGGAAGCAACCAATGACACTCGGGATAAGTAAAAAACAAATGGAGTTTCGTGTAGCAGGTTGAACTGCTAGACGGACCACAGAAAGAGTATCTAACCAAAAAGATATCCTTATGGAGAAGCATTGATTGATTGGCTATTTACTGGTAAATTCACTTTACGATATCCCGACTTGGTTTGACAATGAAACCTCCAATCAAGTTTTGACTGACCATCGAACTCATAAATAATTTTCAAGTTGGCCATCACTCACATTTGATCGCAGCCTTCGCATTCACATAGACTTTCCAGCCAGCCTCTTTCGAAAACAAGCACTAGACTCGAGTTTCGCTCTCATTAGAGCTCGTCAGTAGTGCATATCCTTGCCACGGCCGGGATTTGAACTCCTGACATTCCAATCATGAGGCAACCATGTTAACCACTGCGCCATTCACCTCACATTAGGCACGACCGAATGATCAAATCTGAACGCTCAACCAGTCTCGCTTGTGAGCAATGATCAGGTTGTCCGATCGTCTCGAGAGGAGACACAGTAACTGTCCTGTTAACTCCAGTCGATAACCCCGCGATTAGGACTTCGGAGACAGGTCGAGATCATTGATCTCATTAAACGTGCAAGGCGATATTTTAGATAACTGATGAGTAGTCGGGGATTTGGTTTTTTTTTCAATTTGAGTGAATGATGGTCAACTTGAAAATAAACAAAATCCCCGACTACTCATCAGTAATCATAAATAATTTACTGACAGTTCTCTTCTAGACACTCACATGGAGTGTGCATAGTGAAAAGCAGCCTCAAAGAAAAAGATTAGGAAATGTCAACATCTTCACCAGTCAGGTTGATCTTGACCGACTGATGATTTATTCACGAAGTTGGCCTTTATTCGTCCAACAGATCAGCTGCATGATCATCTCTTTTTTACCGTGAACTTTTTCACATCAAAACAGATGAAATAATGTGCGAGTATGTAACTGCGAATCCAACTATCAGACCACACACAATTACAGTCGATACAAATGGTCATTTGAAATCCAACACACCTATTTTTTGTATCGAAATACAAAAACCTAACAGGCAGCTTCATGACAAAAACAGAACTGAAACGTTTTTTTTAACAGTTATCGGAAGAAAATGGGGGGGAGAAAGAACTGTGGGTACACACGTTAGTATAGAGAGTTCTGTCTAGTTGCTCTGGGAATCTTTATGAAAAAACTGACAAGGAAGCGGAGCATAGGTAGGTTCACCTCCGCTGTAGAACATCCCCATATACAATTTGGGATACAGGACCAATGGCTGGCATGATCTGAACAATAGTCACGATCGATCGCAGCTCTCGCATTCCCATAGATTTTTCACCTAGCCCCTTTTGAAAAGATTGTGTATATTTGGATTTCATTTGCTGATTACAGCCAGTTAGTAGTGTGTGTGACCTTACGCCGACCGAAAAATGGATTTCTAACGACACTTTCTTGAGATAATCGTGTTAGTCATGAAACACAACCAACATATAAGGAGAACCTCAACGATCATTGCAAGGTCCTGACAGGAGAGCTTGCGTTGAAACACATTGAGAATAAGTGTGAACCATGTTGAAACTACATCTTTGTACACTTGATAAACAGGTGTGTTCCAGAAGTTTCGTGTCAGGTTTGGTTAGGGGTTAAGGTCAACCAAACCAGCGTGTGCATTCTACGAACCAGAGGCGACGAGTTTGTGACGCTGAACACGGTTATAAGGATACCGTCTTAATGGAACACGATTCCTTCTAGTCTATGAGATACGACAGATACCAGCATAAATTTGTTTCGTGTGCTGATATTAGAATTAGCAATCTGAACACGGCGTAATGTTGGTAGTCCACCCACGTCCGTGGATGTATCTCATCCCATCGACAAGCCTTTACCATTGAGTTTCTTATAAGAGCACATCACCTCGTTTCTAGAAGAATGCCATAACCATTTGCGTGCATCACGGCCGCCCAGCCTGAAGTTCCACTGGTCACCCATAACTTTCAACACTCCTAACTTGGGTACTCAAAAGACTCGGAACCTCGCCTACTTTAGCGCAGGTGGAGTTGAGTACTGCTACAATGAAGGTGACCATTTCATTCCGTGATAATCAAACCCGGGACAGAAATCTAAAGTTTATTAAAATGTCTTATCAAAATGTATAGCGAGAGCGGTTTTATTGCTGACAAACTCTTTTTCGTTAAGTGTCAGTCGGTAACTTCCACTCCTGTTTCGTCCCGATACAATTAACAGTCGTTCTTCAATAGGGTACAGACGATCCGCTCGGGGAGCTTCCCTGAACAAGTTTGACTCCTAAGACCGTTTAACGGTCACCTTCCGGTTCAAACTGATAGGATTTGAGGATTTGAGATTCACTCATCGTTGTCTCTTTTGTCAACGCAGTAGTTAAAGGACTGTCATTTAAATGACCATCTATCTGGATCCCCGGTGACTGCACTATCGACCGAGTAAATCTCACATACAGTCACATGTGTCTTTCACAAATGACAACCTATCACAACATGGGTTTTTCATTCTAACGTTAACGCGATTCAGACCGCGCAATCCCTCTTGGTGGCGTCAGTGATGGGTGGCCGTATTGGCAACATTATGGCTGTCTGTTTTTCATCTCAACCTTGAATGTTGTTTTCCCCCCTTATTCTCTTTATAGCAAACTAACACGTACCGTTATACCGAACTAATTCTTACACTGTATCTCCAATATTTTTTCCCCAGCTTAGTTATTACCAATGGAATCTCTCCGTTTCTTTCTAGTGAGATAGGAGTTTGAATTTCGAGCTAGCCTATCAATTGGCTAACCAGCATTGAGCGGCTGGACTCAAAGGTCTCACTAACCTGCCTCCTAGTCTTATCTCTTCTGGTATGTGAGTGGAGCCACAAGTGGTGCAGTGCAAGCCACTTGTGGTGTTGGTCATGCAAGGCGTCTTTTTGCTTCATTCACCGTGGAAGGCTAATCTGAAACGGATACCACCAGCCAGTATTGTGATATTGTGGGTAACTTTTTGATTACTTCGGACAGAGTGAACGCCTGTCAAATGATTCCTGGCATATTGACGGGTAACGACGTTAGATGTATAACTCCCGAAGGTAAGCACTTTATAACAAGATGTGGAATTATCCGTAAAATATTGACCGGCCTAGAACTAATGTTGTTCGGTGTATACCTGCAAAAATTGACTGGATCGGTCAGGTTCTGTGGAAGCTTACTCTAAATGCCAAACAGTACTCCCTATCTAATTGTGTATGCTGAGCAGTTCCTACAGACGTTAATCATTTACTCATTTGAAGTTATTTAGTAGAATACATTTAACAGGACATTCGCCGTGTCTTTAACTAGGTCGGTCGGGTAACTTGAAAACTACTCAAGTAAGCTTAGCTGGACCTGTACATAGGACAGTTGGATAGCACTTACAGTGAGGACAATGGCGTAGTGGTCAGTACGGTTGTCTCACAGATGCACGATCAGAGTTCAAATCCTGGTCGTGACTAGGATGTGGAATACGGACGAATTCAAGCTAAATGGCAAGCACAGTTCCACTTTTAAGATGCTGACTGAGGAGTCAATATGATTTCGATAAACGTGAGTGGTTTTCAAGTTGTGTTAATAAAACCTTCTCATCAGTTGTTGGTAATCGAAGTTTCATCAAAAGTTTAGCTAGATTGGTACTGTGTCACAATACTGTTTGTCTGAGTACAGCAGTTCAGCTTGGAGTTGAGCAGCAGTCCAACGACTGAGATACATCCAGTACCTCAAAGTCAGCACCAGCTCATCGATGGTTATGGTGATCTGGCTAAGTCGTATTTTTATGGGCCAGACAGAGGATAGCAGCAAGTCCAGTGATGTAACCAATCAATTCTGACAGTTGTTCTATTATTCGACAAATTCATGCAGCGTTTACAGCGGGATGTACGTGCTTAAATCGAAGATAAGTCCAGGACGATTTTAATAAATACCAGATTAGCAGTGCGGCAGATCCATCACACGGTTACTACTAAATACCACTGTGAAGTGGAGTGTTTACGCCCAATAAGAAAGCTGTAGTGTACAAATGTCTAACTGTAAATTGTAATATGCAGGATAGATAACTGTAAAACTTGTATATGTCGACATTTATTCTGTATGAATCAGTTGAGAGCCGAGTGTGACCTTCATACGGGTGCGAATACAGTTCACAGTTCCACTTTACCTCATTCAATCTCTGTCCACAAATAGTGCCTTTATTCTTGAACCAGTGCATTCATTCACTTGATGCCTTGACGTTTTTCATCACCAGAACTGCGATGTCTTCTCTTTTGATGTCGGACCAAAGGTAAAAATATTAGCGATCTGAACACCTTCAAGAAGCTACCGAATGCTGCTGGCAGTGGACCGGTTAATGTTAACAGTTTACACCCTTTTTCAGCGATGTCACCCTTTTTTCACGCAAGCACCTATGAGGTGAACAAAAACGATGGCTGTTACTCAGTCAATCATAATCTGCCAGAATAAATTGATCAGTTGAGTACACATGGTGGAGAATTATTCAGATACTAACATATCAAAAATGTCAGTGAATTGACTGAATGTTCATTACTCATTGTTGACTGCCTGCTCAGTTGGCACATTTAAAATTTCGATGTTTCATCCCGATTGACTGTAAACACGCTGTATAGAACAGGGGCTCAGGCTACTCATGATCAGACGAGTTAGCCTTTGCGTACTGCTTTGGTCCGTGCAGTCAGCTATCCGTGCAGTGGCAGTATCGGTGCGCAGGAGAACAGTTCAACCGTTGTGTCATGGTGGCCCGCTGTCTAGGGGGTGACTTGGTACGAAACGTTCTTATGGGATTCGATGGTGTTCTTAACACAAGCCCGTTTAGTACCGCTATAAAGGAAGATGATGTGCATACTCCTTACCGATTTGTGCTGTGTGACAGTGGTGTTTATGAAGAATGGGAACTATTACTTAGGTTAGGCTCAATGTGAAATACTGAGTCCCTTTTTAGCCATATGGTTTAGAAGAGATGTAGTGACGAGAAATCCGGGTTTCAGCTGGATTTCAACCAACACCTGAAGAAGTCTGCCGAGATACAGCGAGTACTCTGCCAGTCAAGTTACGAAACCAAGCCAAAAGCTTCTGGCAATTCTCTGTAAACCTGAGTAAATGGTATCGAAAACATCCTACATCGATAAGTAACAAAATGGCTCGAAAGAGAGTGACACTGTGATGTCCACAAAGCCTGAGGTGTGCTGGATAACGTGCTAAATGTTTATAAAAGACTGTTCATGGATAGCATGGTTCTGGAGGCTTGCAAGTTTAAAACATCTCCGCGGATTTGGTTTGCCTCAAGTGGGTATTAGCAGGATAGACGAGTGTCACGTGACGATGGTGATTTTAACTCTCCTTGCTTCCAGGCTTATATTGGAAAAACAATAAAGTTCGATATCCTCATACACTTTGTGATGACGTCAAACCAACCAAGGGGTTTCAAACTCTGAGTGTCCCACGCACACAGCCCTTGGACGAAGAGGCTTCGGGACTCAAGATTGAAATGGATCATGAGACACTCCACATGCAGTTGAGTCACCTTGATAGACGAATCGAAGCTGACATTGCATCAACGTGCTAGAAGACTATGTTGAGGACAAATGGTCAAGCATTTACAATACAATTCACGCACACACCTGCTGCGGAGTACGGACTCAATGAAATAGCTCGATCATGTGTCGGGTGTGCACCTGATAGGCTGACGAAGCCACCATGACTGAACGTTGAAGGTAATCTGCGTAATCAACTATTTCTTCCGTGTCCCTTGTTCGATTTCGCGGATTTACTGGTCCTATGTATAGGACAAAATACCGTTTGCGATTGCATCACAAATCTGCAATAAATAACATTGCAAAACCGATGTTTTAACCTGTTTATGTGATTGTACAAAACTAATCAAACACCTCGCAGAGGTTCTAACCAAGCTTAGGAAACACATCTAAGGCCGATAGTTATCTTCTCTTTCAAAGCGGATACAAGTGACAACACAAACGTTTCTTTTGGGTCAGTCAACTCCCAGTGCAGATTTGAAGGTGTTCCACAACTTTCACTGGTGCCAAACATCAATAGAAAGCAGTGAAAAATCATTCTTGAATAGACGTGAACTGTCGTCACTGGTACTGAAAATTGTAAACCCGAGCTACTGAGAGGACGGAGTTTTTAATGATTGGAGAAGAAATGAAGGTAATATGAAAATATGGGCATCAGAATGTCGCTCTCTGTCGTGTGAAATGCCAATCTGTTAACAGACGTAGGTACTGCATACCAAAGTATTAAATCTATGGTAACCTATTCCAGTGTCTTTTCATCGGATAGTTTATTTCCAACATGCGCATAGTTCACTCAGAAAGTAGGGCTTAAGGAGGTACTATGAATTGCCTAGATGAATTTTACGCGACAGATAAACAGCGTCGTATACAATCAATATTTCGGCTCAAACTAACATATAGACGAGTGATCAATTCCAACACAGAGTCGACTCCCTAACCTATGCAAAGTTCATAGACACATCTGTTTGTGATCGACCACGGGTATTTTGAAGAATATGTAACTGGAAACCTGGCTAATTTGCTTGAAAGTGTACAGGTCAAGAGAGTGTGCAATGAATTATCATGTCAACCAATAGGTGTAGTGGGATATCTGGTTTATTTGTCGTATCTACTAACTTAGGTAAAAGAGGCAGATTCTAGTTCCCATTGACGTAGTACAGGCATGAAGGCAGCAGTATGTTTTAGACAACTCATTTTTAGATCGGTAAAATAGAACATAGGAGTGATAGTGTAACGCTGAAGAATCAATTGGAATAATTGTTACAAAGTTGGCCTGGTGCTAACTCGATCGGCGGTAATTAGTGTATCAAGTCACTCTTGCCCAACAGTCTTTGATTCGATTGACAAAGGTAAGTTAGGTGTAAAATTTCCAGTTTACAGTTTCGGAGTAAACTCTCATGCCTACAACAATGTACGGTGTTCTATCTTTGAATACCTAGTGTAGATTCCCTGACACTTAAACAGCTCCATCAATGTTTACTTGACACTAATCTGCAACCGTATGAACGAGGATAGTGCTACTAGTTGACTTTGTCCCATCCACTCCAACTTTAAAATGAGTGATGTTTCCGATTTCATTCTGATAACCACAGAACCGATAAAACCCGTTCCACAAGAACGAATGAAACCATTGGTGCCAGTTAGTGAGGTCAGAATAAATGCTCTGGTCCAATCGTAAACCAGAGAACTAGGGAAGCATAGATCCTGCTGGTTGTACAGTCGATTTGCTCTGGGATATTGCAACCTTTAAACAACCTTAGGATATGCATCGATCTCTTCCCCTCTTCTTGCATTTCAGTAAGATTAGAAGTGAGGCGATTTTGGATAACGGTTGTCATGACAGACGTTTCCTCATTTGGCCAAACATGTCTGCTTCACGTGAACACTGAGGAGGCATCTAGAATGATATATCGCGCACCAGATGAATAAGAAAAGGCTGTCCAAGAGATAACATACTATACTGACATGACTACGTAGTTAGAAAATATTCCTGTAGCTGCGGCAAATGAATCAGAAAGCCCACTGGAAAACTCGTTTGAAACAAAGCATTATAAATACCAGTGATTAGCCGAGGAGGTCATTCGTAATAATTGAACACCACCGATAGTCAATAGTAGCTATGGAATCCAAACAGACTCCTCAGCCAGCTCATTTCGAAAAAGAATATTATAATGACGTTTCAGTTTTGTGAAGCTCGTCATTAGTGTACACAACCGGGATTTGCATCCTGATCACAGTTTCATGAAGCAACATTGCTGACCACAGTTCCATTGACCTCACATTAAGCACGACCGATTCATCATATGCTAACGCAAAACCGCATTTGTCTGTGAGTGATGGATAGACAACGATCCTTATGTCATTGGCTATAGGAGTACTCGTTAATTCCAATCGGTGGCCATGAGATTAGAAATTCTGAGTCAAGCAAAAATCTCTACCGTCATTAAGTTTGTTGAACAATATTCTAGATTACTGATGAGTAGTCGGGGTTCTGACTTGTTAAACATTATTTTTTCCTCCCGACCAAGCAAATTGTTTAACGGCGAATTATAACCAAAAGAAAAGTTTAGTTTAAATATTCACTGTCGTACTTTTGCCTTCCCTGATAGTTTGTAAACCTGGAGCCGTAGAGTTTGGGCTCGTGGTCACGTGCTTTAGAATTTGCTTTTCAGCATTTTTTAGTCATTAATCCTTGGTCAGTCAGTAAGGGAAAAAACACGCATCAGGGTTACATTGTGTAAAGGGCTGATTGACTGAGGCACTTGTCCTAATCACAAAGCGGTGACGCGTCTGTATAGCGTGTGCGTATACGCTAGCCGATAAGTTTTTACATCTGACACATTCGTCTGGTCCTGTACGACAAGGACACCAGTTGACTAAACATTGTAAAAGTTCAAACCTACATATTGTGAGGGTCAATTTGACTATTCACTTATTAGAGAGTCGACAGTTGTATATTTTGTGAAATAATGAAGTCTTGATGAAGATGAGCCTAGAAGAGGATGGCTGTAGGCTAAACCTTTATCGAAACACAGGAAACTGTGGTACTTTCATTCAAAACAGGCCAACTCTGATAGCAATGAATTGTGTGCGGTGTACAACTTACGGAAATAACATGACAGCCTCTAACATTTCTGAGCGGATAGCAAATATGTGTACATGTTACCGTTGTGTTCGCGTTTTCTTTAAAGCTCTAAAGATCCAGCTCTCTTCCTAAATGTCACCATTTATTTTGTGCACGTGATGGTAACCTCATTTCTACTACCGCGTTTTGATCAGTCAAGCCAGAATGATATTTGTGAACTAATTTTTCGCCTGTACATTAGTTCACGTAATGTTGTCTGTGCATTCTACCGGAATCGCCTGTCAGTTCAGTCGCATATAGTTATGCGAAGCAGATGAGAATCGATCGTAATGTACGGCCTTTCATGTAGCTGGTGTGAATTTTGGTAATCGCTTAAAAACAAGCTGGCAGTGTAGTTTCATTCCATCAGGTTAGAAACGATTTTTGTTTATGGGGGACTTCGAGTAGAATGGAACCGATCATTGGGCTTACAGCGTGCCATTTAATCAATTAACAAATGTTTGTTCGAATATAGTAAACAGTAAGCATTTCATTCGCTAAGCTCTGTCTGGTTACACGCTCCTCAAGATAAGTATGCAAATAATCCATATATCGAGAACCTCTTGCACAGATAATGCAAACAGATGTGGGTTTTGGGTGACATGGAAAATTCTGAGATTGCAAAATGGCAGTTCCTTCATTGTTCATTTGTATAATACTGACACGAACGAACAGTGTCACAAGGTACACACATTCACAATGTCTTCTGGAGCTTTATCAGACGGTATTATGACTCGAGTCACCATTCACACAGTGGTGTGAAATATCTCGAAAAATTTATCAAAATCAAAGAAAGATGATTAGAATGATTTTGATAAGAACCACCTGTAGCGTGATGTTTTCAGGCATGCCAAGATTGTTCTCAGGTCGCTTCTGTTGGTAAACACAATTACCTGATCTCCTAACTGAGTCTTTCGTGTCTACTATCCCTGAGCTCTTAAACTGTGCACATGTTGTCCGGAAAAAGGCTACCACGTGCCGTTCGAATTCACAATCAAGTACGTAATAGATCTGACTGAAAGGAAAACGGAGTACTCAGGGTTTTTCTATTCGGTGGGTAAAGTTTATGAACAGATTTTGAACCGTAGAATTTTTGCTAGTAAATTTCTATAAGCCTTTAAAGAGGCAGCTGTGAAGACAACGTTTACAATAAACAGGAGAACGTCACAAGCTTGAAAACTCCAAGTGATTTTTAGTCTTGCGGAGGCAACAATTATGTACGCTTTAAAGTATGTGCGTTTCACTTGAAGTTCAAGTTTTATGAGTCGACTTGGTCCGTTTCGATTTCGTTCTCGTGACTTATACAGTCTGAAATCGAAAAGCAGCCAATGTGTGGATATGAATTAATTCTTTGGACAGACTATAAGCACTAAATTCATCAGTTAATTTGACTGTTTTCCTGACAAAGAACATCACTTTGCCAACACGAAGTTCGCCAGCCAAAACGCGTGTCCAAAGTTTGACTTCTTAATCCAGAAAACTTAGGATCTTTGACAGTTTACCTACGAGAAAACTCCAGAAGTAATATTTCGTTTTACAAGGAGATAAACTGGTAGTCACAGGTGGTACCGTAACGAAATGTTTGTAAGCCAAACAACCAATTCACAGGGCAACCATACACCTAGTAACCATACTTTATTTCAAAAAATGTTTTTAAAACATGAACTTCAGAAGTAACTTTGAAGCTCACTGTTATTGCATACGAATTTTGTTTAACCAAGCATATATTCCATTATGATGATATTCGTTCTATGTTGATTACATAACCGGTCTCATTTTTAATGCAACTATCGATCGATTGTCAAAACAGGATATTACATTTGTGCTCGTTGTTTTTCGAATAGCTCTCTGCTGTAGCGTTTTGTAAGAGCGAACAGTACGTGAGTTCTACATCTCCATTTTGGTTGGGTGATCCCCCGAAAACATTCACTCTATCTACGTGCTCACAACCGATTCTATGGTAGAATGGTAGCTCTGTGTCGTTAAACTATCCGCTTCAACACATGTTTACAGATGAACAATTAATTGAAATAGGGTGTGATTTCTGTTTGTATTATCCTCGAATACTTATTGGTGATTGAACCATTCATTCACTTCTGTAAAATAGCATTGTCATTGATATCCCTAATCTGTTTCACAAGCACAAGCAAGTAGGCAGGAATTTTGTGTTAGTTAATTTCGGAACTTATGTTTCATTTTCCCATTTATCCAGTCATTACAACATATCTAGCTTGATAGTATGTTTGTAGAGAGAGAGAGAGAGGGAAACAATAGGAGAATATAGACTGGTGCTTTCGCATGAACATTCATTTCATAAAAGACAAAAGATTCGCCTTCTATGGAATTCGTTAGAAATCGGTCTCCATTCCTAGCTACCTAATTTCAAGATTCATTAAATTTTTCACAATTCATCATCCGTCATATTGTCTTAGGGGTGCATTCGGGCTTTTGAACGGATCTATAAAGTTTCCAACCCGATTTGGTGGCATTTCAAGTAGACATTTTATCGGTGCTGTTGATGAATAGCAGTTGAAAGCCTGTGAGAATGTAGGCCTGACAATAACCATCTCCTGTGTCCAAATCTATTCTATTCGTTACTCAGACGTGTATCCTGTTTTACCCGTAAGCATGTATTTAAGCTTATAATTGTAAAATGACCTCATCTCGTGGGAATTTTTGTTAATCCAGAACCTGCTTCTCCAGGGCTCGCTAATTAACTGAATGTATAACAAGAAAAACCTCTTTATAATTCCAGTTGTATGGCAATGAATACATCTTCAGCTTTGTCACTACTGATGATGACATCGATAGCTAACTTTCTACCGCTGGGGTTGTTAAAAGCAAATTCTTGCTCTGACTCGACTTAGCCTGAAGAACTAGCAACAAAGATCATACACGTACGCACAATTCACTTTCAAACTAAACAGCCAGTCGGAATATTACCACTGGGACAAACACTGTAGGAATCATCGTAGTTCCATACACCAAAGTAGCTGATGATGTTTGAAGGATGGTACACGGTTACGTTATCACCGGAATACATGTCAATTGGAGAAGTGATTCATGTAAGTCTCAATGGTAATCTCTTTGATAACAAAAATGTAGCTTGTGAAAAATGTTAAAATAATTTACAGTTAGTTACCACATCTAATGCAACATATACGTTCTCACTGTTCAATTAGTTCTGTCAACCTTGTTGGCATGAAGCACATTATACAATCAATGTAGGTTGTGTCCATAACACGGATTAAAAACTAACTAAACTTTTCTGTGTAGATGATCCAGTTTGACTGTATCGAGTTCCAAATGTAGGAACGTATGTCAAATGTGCTCACAAAATTTATGAAACGATTTTGTGTAACGGTTTATCAGTTAGAACTAATAGCCGAATGTACAAGTTAACATCCTTAGTAATCAATAAATTGAAGCTGACACCAGGTAACGAGTTAATTGCTATAATCTAGGTTTCACCCACCTCGGGTGGACTTCATCTTGAGTGTTGTCACTGGTTTCTGGTGTTTGTAGATGCTTAGCAGCAAATGAGAGCGCCAAAAACTCTTAATTATTTCGAAGGAAAAATAATTAATTGCTCATTTTTGTTTTTGACACTTCAGGGAGAAAGTTAGATGTGAACGGATGAAATATACATCGTGAAAATACAGACAGTAACCACGGCAACCAAATATGGCTAATTTCAGAGGCAAACTGTCTAGCTTTCATACTGCCTTTTATATCATCTACGGTAAAGAAAAAAGTGATTCGTTGGTATTTACTAAAATGCCAATGTCGATTTTCCCGTCCTAGATCAGGTGTGCTATATTGCACTTGGGATTGGTGAGTGAAATTGGGTACAGACTTGAGGTAACAGAGAATAACAAAACATGCACATTACATTGACGTATTTGGATGTTTGATGCGTGTTTTGAAAACACGAGAGGACGCAGACTGGATTGCATCAATAACACGAGGAGTTGGCCAGCATTGTTTAACTTTACGACACTCACTCCCGCCAACGTGTTCACGTAACCTATTTGGTTTAACTACTTCGAATAGAAGTGCTACAGGTTTCTTTGTCCTAAAAATTCGTATTTTAGCTCGCAATTATCGTGTTCTAACCGCTAGGCCGTTCTCTAACCTCTACTCGTCTGTTGCCATTAATGTACAGAACCAGACAGTTGGGACACCGGATGTATACACAGCCGTTCTCCGGCTGTAGGTATGTGTGTGATACAGAGCAACATTACGGTGATCAACGCATTCTACCAAAACGGGTAACATGTATCTAACTCACAGTTTTTCTGGTCTGAACACTTTCAACAGTTTCACCCACAGTATACACGGTTGACAAGTTGAACAGTCAGTATAGCACCGGAAACAAGCCGTTAAACTGGAGGTCAATTATGCTACTCCCTGGATGAAAGTCTGTACAAATTTAGCAAATAAAACGGAGTAATGTGGTGAAGCATCCGGACAACCAAGAATGTGGTTGAACAGACTTTCTCGGGATCACTTAGAAGAGTTCTTAGTCGAACAACCGGGCCACCACTCAAACAGTCGGTCTGACTAATGGAACATTTCACTGTTTGCCAATTCTCTTATAACAGATGGTAAGTCAGCAAATCCTCATGTGGTTCATACGTTCCTCAATACAACAGCATTTAAAATGACCAACCCACCAGCGAATACGCACGCGTTTACCATATCGAACGATTCGCATTTGTTGGCCACTACCACACACCATCTCTCACTCCGTTCCCATACGCATTTGTATGAAGTGTTAGTAAGTCAGTATACGGTTCGCCTGTTGGCTGACTGGTCATGACTTTGGTGACATTTTCTGACAGTGCGCAGAGCGGAACAAATTTGTATTGATTCGTAAAAAAAGTATCGCAAGATTGCAAACTGTTGATCAGGCTTGGCCAGTTCTGCTATCCCCAAAAGTGGACCTCATCATTATCATCATCATCATCCGTGAGTCTGACAAAATGTACTGTGGCTCGGGCCGCCGCTCACCTCAACAGTGGCGTGGAATATCCTACAAGGAAGCGTTACTAAGAAGGTCGGAAAATATTAAAAAAAGACTAAGCGGGAGAACTAGAAATGGTATGGATACAGGTACGCCATTGACTGCGACACATCGCCATCTCGGATAGCGTCTGTAACCAGCGGTTTGAGTGATCACAGGGACCCCATCCAGGCAGGCGATGCCTGGCCACTTTGCTCAATGGAACAGTCAAGGTCTTCATATTTCGTGACCACGTTGTTGTTTGACTACCACGCGGTTTTACCCAACTGTTGGTGGTGGACCCAATTAAGTGCATATACTGATTGTTTGCTTTGATGCTATCCGCAGAGTATTGAATACCGTGTTATCACAATTAGTTTTCTGTCTTCACATAATCACATGACAAACTTCCCTCTCCACATCTGGTGCACGGGATTGTCTTATTCACACAGCCTACTTAGTATTAGATGGACCATTTTAAACTACCACTTGGGCAACAGCGACTGAGCAGTACTCGAGTTTGAGTGGTTTTGTACCTTTGAAACAAACACCCGATACCTAACCAGCACAATATGGAAAATTCACTCTTCAGACAGAGTAGACCAGAATCTAAAAACAGCCACCAATGTGTGAGAAGAAAATGACTATCCGGGTCGTTTTGTAACCCAAAACATGAGTGTAACTATACCAGGGGATCCAATTACCATGGTAGAGGAGAAAAACGTATTCATCCGCCATCATTTTAAGGATGATATTGCGATAGAGACAAAACCTTCGAATCCATCAGACTATTAATCGCGCATTTTCAGTGGCAACGCTACGCAGTTGGTCCATCACACACCCCTGCTGATATTGAGCCTGAAGGACAAACTCCATCTCCTCGACCAATCCGTGACTGTGTGCTCATTCGCCTGATGTTGTACTGTTGTTCTACTGTGTAGGCCACAGGACGAGGCGTTTTTCAGAACAGATCAGAGAACACCATCCTCGGGAAAGGTTCGAGCAAATCAACTAGCAATGCAGTCGTCACACATTTGGCCAAGTTTGCCCCACGCAGGCACTCAGTCGACACACTTTCGGCCAACCACTCCAGATTGGTCAGACAACAGATGCTGTCCGATGCCGAATCGATCGTTAGTCGATTACGTTCTTGTGTTCATACTAAAATTTGGTGCAAGCGATGCATTGGCCGTGACCAAGGGTCACACTACTGATCTACAGGCTTGTTCAAGCTCCGACCGATAGCTCTGTGACATAACGGTGAGTGGGGCTCTACATCACTGAATAGTAACAGTGATGACCCGCCACCTGAATGGCTACGTTACAGACGTTCGGAATTTCAGCAACGTTTTCCGTGAACCAGTGACATTCTGCTAAACTTCTGTGTACTTCTTGCATATTGGTTCAACTTCGCAGAACCTATATAATCTAACTGGGTTGATGATGAATTATTGAAAACAATTGTTTGTCACTATTTTCCTCTTCTACTCAATACGAATTTTCGTGAACCATCCAAACCTTGAAAATTCGGTAACTGTCACACAGCCTAGCTTTTGTCAATAATGTTGCCCTCATTAGTGAAACGCCATGAAGGAATCTTCAATTATGTGAATAGGGAAGTTGCAGCGTTTATTGCCGGTTAGTATCCGGGACTTAATTCCGGCGTTTCTTCACGATAATGAAGCCATTACTGGTGTAAGATGCGTTTGTTATCTGTTGATCTCGTTCTTTCTTTCCTAAATCAGCAGCGGATTTATCAGTGCCGGTGTGTCCTCATTAGATGCACCGACCACATATTGATCTACCGTACTTTCATTCTAAAAGGTTTATATATTGTGATATCCGACCTGGCTTTCTGGTGAGCATTTGTAGATCCCATCACTCTGTGTAGACATAAAGCGTTTTCATTCCCATTCTTGGCGCGCCTACTTTGTTTGGAACATTTCGGCATCCTAAATGTATCCATGTATCGGGTTTCACACTCCATTTGCGAATCTGTGCCTAGTTCGACTTCTACACGAACCAATGTTAACCCTCTGGTTATTCTAATTTTTGAATCACATACTCAACGGGTCACCTGTCCTCTATTTGCCGACGTGTGACCAGATGAGAAAAGCTCCACGTTCAAATCAAGAGACGCTTACTGTTAACTCGAAGCATGCTTATTTCCTGGCTTTCACATCACAAACTGTTTGCTAACATGTAGCATACGAAGTGAGATGTTGTCTGAATACTCTTAGGTCACCCAGATCTAAACGGAAGCAGTCATGAGAGCCGGGGCTCGAACCTATAACACAGCAACTCGCAGACGAATATCGCTACCACTACACTACCACAAGACCAACTCGGGTGTCTCTAATTCACATTACGAAAATGATAGGTAAAAGGGAGGAGCAATTAGTAAACACTGTATTGAAAACACATTGATTTGCTGTTCCTTCGATGAGCAGGTTACGATGACAAAGTTGAAATTCAAAAATCATTATATTATAACTTGTTTTGCCATCAAAGTTGGTATTCTGCACTTCCTTCACACAATACTGGTTCCGGTTGATTTGCGAAATTTGACACAACAACGAAAATAGTTCAGTAGTCTTCAGAAACTCGGTCAATTACGAGGCTAATGTTAATTGGGTGGCCTCCAAGTTGGATTTCTGAGGTTAGTAAAGAGGCTACTTGGCACCATTAGGTGTCAGAAAGCAACGGTTTCGTTGATTTCAAAATGAGTACACATCGGTTCCTAACCCCGTCTTTTCCAAGCTCATAAAGGCTCTAACTGACTATGCGTTCGGGGGATTGGGATGGTTGCACAATCAAGTCACGTGGGAAAGTTTGAACAACATTTCAGTCTGACACTTACTGATTCGAGCACCCATTAAAACATTTCTATTTAACTTGCAGGAGTTCGTGAACTCTATGAACAACAGGACGTGAGCGGTTACCAGAGCTACGGTGAGCCAGTGTGAGCTGAGATTAAACGCAGTATGGCACAAACAGCTCTTCTGACGGCAAATTAGTCTGGCTGGAGTGGTCTTAAGTTGCACCCACACTAGAACAGGATATTCTTGTCTACGTTGAAAGAATACGATGCATATATAGTGGTGTTAGTCGACACCATTTTTTACCTGATTATAAAAGCGTACGGGATACAAAACGAAGGTGATCGTAATTCTGAGAGACAAACATACAGAAATAAACTAATGAGATATGTGCATATTAATTGATCACGTCCGGTAGTGCCCATTCTGTTGAAAAATGTCGACTCGAAGGATGTTAGTTCGAAAGCTTCTGATAATCGTGTACGATGAAGATTTTCCTGCAGTAGTTTGGCATTTCCTGTTTTGATCTTGGCCCATAGCTGCCGTTAGTTAGCTTGTGCCCATTCAGTTAAATGAGTGAAAAAGTTTACTGAGGCGTATGTCCCCATCTTATACGGCCAGAAAAGCGCCACGTACTTGGCTTACTCGCCTTGGTCACACAAACTGTGACACCATGCGAACGCAGCACTCGTGTCGTCACCACAGACGAAGTCAGGAGAAGTGACCAAAACTGGATACTGTAAGAGTGACTGCTAATAAAAATTCCAAATTATGAATTGAAAGCCTGTATTTACATCCGTTTTCGATCCATCTGGACAGAAAAGCAAACCATACAAAAAGCTGGCTATTTTCCAACTTGAAAATTGTTTTTACAACTGCACACATTTACTATGAGTAGCCTGTGATATTCACCGAGGATATCAACAAATCACAGATAAATGTGACTGAAAGTTCGATAGAAATAAAAATCAACTTTCCGGAATTAGGTCCAAGATGTATTGGATGCTATGTCTGCCTGACATGTATACGAACCGAATTTCAGACCCCGATCACTTATGCACTTATGCACTCTAATAAACGCCACTCTTCAATGTAATGTTCTACCGAAAGAGACCGATTGAATGGTCTACGTGAATGCGACAACAATGGACGGTTACAACAGACACATTTCATGGATGTCTTACGATTGATAACTTGTGTCGAAAACAAGGTTGAACCATTATGTACGAGGAACTACAAAAAAGTATAAATGTCCTTCCGTTGAATACTTTCTAGATCGATTTTCAGAAGAACATCGGTTACACGTCAAAAATCAGTATGACTTTTTGTCCTAAGCAGAAGCGGACTGACAAATGGTGCTTTCTGAAAATATGTGCAACCCGGCTCACCTGACATTTAATCCGTTCCATCGATCTGTCATTCGATCCAAGTCGGCTTGCAACTTGCTAGTATCCTCAGAGTGGAAACGCGACATCAGCAGCTCAGATTCTCGGCGATATATGGCCAATTTGTCTCTGCCTTCCGGTAGACTTTGTTGTAACTCCTGATTTGAAAAAAAATATAGAGAAATGGAACGAGTTCTTCAGGAAGTCAGTTAATTTTTTGCACAGTACCCTGGATACCAGCGACAAGAAAAAAGTACTCAAACCCATGCTGTTTTGTTTCACAATTCTGAATCAGAACAGGTTCATGGATGGAGTCAGTTATAATTAGTGGCACGGTTTGTGCCTGAAGAATATTCGTCTACAACGCGTTCCCCGCGGTTTTATGAAGTACAGTACAGCTGAACATGCCTTAATCAAGTGAGAAATTCCAAAACACGACATGACGAGAAAACTCCTTGCTCAGTTGGTAGAGCACTTGCGGTGTCTGGGTATGTTGTTTCTGTTGTTGATCGGAATTCGGCTGAATTTAAGATTTTTCGCAACTGGGTCTCTCTTCTAAAATTATCGGATCTGCCACACTGATCAATCCTCACCAGGCGAAAGACAGCGTTTATAAGCGAACAAAACACAAGTTTAAACGAGGTCAAGCAAATGATAATTAGACATGGAGACAACGTTTTGATACAATTACGTCACAAATATGACAAACATTGAACCATGTCAATCTGATCTGCCGTGGTGTGGTTAGTGGGCCATGGCAACCGCAAGATCTGAATGAAGGGCTTCTGCGCGCACAAGGGTAGATTAGCTAATCGAATCTCCATCACATCAGCTGTGACAAAAACTCAGCATCTCACAGTTTCTGAGTGACTGCTCGTGACTCGGTAATTCGGACGGAGAGAAGAGGCCGTATTGAAAGTATGGCACCAATCGACAAGGTATACCACAATTGTGCTAGCTATTGTCTTATTGACTCCACTGTTGATCCAGGTAAGATGATACTCACGGATACGTACAGATAAGTGCCTGATCGTGCAATCCACGTAACTTGTGCCACCGGCACAAGCAAATGAGTACACTCACAAAGAAGCCGCAGAAACAAGCACTTTATCTTTCAGTCGTAGAAATCAAGCTGGATTAGAGTTGAGATGAACAGGTGATTCAGCAGCGTAGGAGGTTCAGTTGACAACAGTATTGCGCCTTCTAGTGAATGCTTCAACATGCGTGTCACCAGTGAACAGTAATCAAGTAGAGACCTTAATTTCTTTTTCCGTTGAAGACTATGGAGTAGACTTCAACAATGTTTACTTAGACGAAAAGAGAAGACCCGTTCTGTCTGATATCTAGAGGAATACTTGATACTTCCACATACATCAGTCACTTATACAGATAAGAGACTGTTTGTCTACACCCATGTGTTCATAAAACGCACAGTTTGAAGTGTGATATATTTTAATATTCAGAAATAATCCAATTAGTTTGAAACTTCGTTTTTCGAATGAAATCGAATGAGTTAATGAGGAGACGCTAATCATGTGAATTTCTTCGGAATAACACTTTTTACATTCTTATGAACATGTAATTAATTTTAAGTAATGCAAAATGTCCACGCGTAAGTAGAGCATACGAAATCTGCACAGTTATGGTAAATACAAAGTGTCCTGTCTCACTAGCCTATTGACACTACTGTTTAAAGTAGACTATAATACTCTACTATTCCGGTTACCAAGGCCTGTAGATCTTGTTTTGGAATTTCAACTCAAGCTAGTTGAATAACGTTCATCAGCTCCACTTTCTATGCCTGGGTAACAAGTCGCGACGGTTGTCCTTGGAATGCTGGTACGAGGTGTGCACAAATCAAATTATGAAGTCAATTGTTCCGTTGTATAAGACATGTGGTTATCACTCACTAGTGAATACTGTATGCCTAGTTCATTGAAACGTCCAGCCTCCAGCAGATAATAGGCCAATAACAGCAGCAAAGAATATGCATTCGCGAGTACACAAGAAACATGCACTGCTTTCTTTTCGGAAAAATCAACTCACATTCACTATTAAGACTGAGTGCAACAAAGTGCATCTCCTAGCGAAGTATCCAATATCCCATCCCCGTCGCCATATCATGCGGAAGTGGATTGAACCATCTACATGGCGTGGTTCTTCTTAGCTGCTTCGTTAGGAGACGCACCTCTTAGCGCTGAAGTTATCCTATACCGTGTGTACACCCTATGCTTCCCTGATTCATCAGCCCAAATAACGGCGACTGAAATTTGTCCAGTGAGCTGGGAAAACAGTTGTCTAGCTACTTTCATTCTCACACAAAATATATACGGAAATGTTTATTTTAAGTTTCACCTGGTCCAAAAATGATCTAAAAGTGTTATCAAGAACGACAGCAGATAAATACAACTACAGAGACCAGAAAAACGAAAAATGTAACTAGGGCACAACAAATTCCTGTAGCATTCACGATGAGAGAGCGGTATACTGGAAGTTGTTTGGATAAATATGAGATGACTATGTTCGGGACTTTACCCGTGCACAATTTTTGGTGTTCTCAACGTTGAAATGTGTCCTGTAAGTGTTCGATAGAGAAGGCTTGCGCAACCATCGAAATGGGCTTCAATCAGCATTAGAGGAATCGAAAAGAGAGGCTGGGATGGTATATCAACAACAGAGAGGAATACACTGACAGAAGCAAGACTTCGTAAGACGTAACTTAAGCAGCATAGCTATCCTTAAGAAGGCTGAAATTCATAGTGAAGCGACCCACTACTAACTGAACAATGAAAAAAATGGTTTATAAGTCTTTGAGCTGATTCTTCATAGAAGTTTATTTAAGTGTAGGCACATCCTAAACTTGTTGAACGGGGTCACCTGTTTCGAAGTTAGAACGTCTTTGAACAACAATACCGATATGAAATTCAGACGTATTATTGAAGACAGTTCCTGTGACCATCACCAAATTGGAGAATAGCTGTGTGAATCTTGCTGCTTATCATCAGCGCCAAGCAAGTCTTGGAAATTAACTTTCGACCTCTGAGTTAACAGCTAATCGTCCGGACGAAAACTCTGTGGTGGTATACTAATTCAATGTTTTCTCAAGAATCATCGGTTAGATTGTTGAATGTATATGAGGTTGAAGATATTTAACGAAGTCGAGACCGCTGTCTATCGTTTTGTCAGTGGCCAATAGAACAAACTGCTCGGAAAAATTGCCCCCCAATCCCTTTTAGGGCGGTGGTAGATGCCTAGTAGTTCACAAGCTAACCACGAAAGGCTGAGATATTTTATTCTGTGAATAAAAAGAACAAGAATGGCTAGGAAATATAGGATTGAATTTGTTCTGGAAATTGATGTACCAAGTGCTCGATCGATGAACTTTACGGGAAGGACGAGAACATAATTGTCCGAGTATGAAAAAAATGGCGTGATTTCACGTTATCGTTGTGAACAGATGAATATCGGAACAGAATAGTGAATACATGTGAACCAACATTAACTGAAACTTCCCAAAGACACATATAAAGACAACACACAATATTCTAGCAAACGGAATCTAGAAAAATGATGACCTTTTTTTGTTAGTACGCAAATATGTGTCAAAATAAAAAAAGACATCAACGGAACATAGAAGAAAAAATACACAAATTTGCGCTAACGATTTTTCTGTTCAACATATGTTGACAGAGAAAAATTGTTGTTTGAAATTAACCTTGATCACTGAAACACAAAATTATCGGTGACACTGTTTTTTGACAAAGGGAACAAATTGACAAGAAGAAATCGGAATGTTTTTGGCCTACAATCAGCTATGGACAAATTACCAACTGGTGTACAACCAAGGATACCATAAAGAGTGACGAGTTTATACAACTGCTCAAAGTTTTGGAACACAAAATTCACAAAACTCGACAGGATGTAAGTTACTGTTTTGTGTGTAAATGCACAATGTCATTTTTTTGGCAACTGATACGCTTTCTTTCTTGGTTTCCATATAGTGTGTATCTTTTATAGAAGATCCGCCGAAATAGTGTATGCAGAAAATACGAATGTTACAGTTAGCATATAAATGCCAGATTTTAAAGTCTTCAAAGAATTTTCTAAGATCTGAAAATCAAAGTAGTAAAACTAGTTCAGCTGCAGAAGATTACTAAGCTTCCGGCCAATATTATGAATAGAAAAAAGTTAATGTAACGTCGACTTGTTTCTCTCGTTAGCTTTCGTAACACTAGGTCGGATGTAGCGAACTTCTGATAAATGTCTTTACGCTTACATGAGTTTATTTTAAAATCGATAAAATACACTTCTTGCCTTGTACGATTTAGCTGACCAGCTTCTGTAATAAAACAATTCAATTGGCCTACAAACCAAAGATGTTTGTTTATCACTTCCCATGAGGGTTGTAATACGACAAGAGCATATGTGACTACAACAAAGTACTCGATGAACAAGGGCCTAGGAAATGCGTGGAGTGTTTGAGGTATAAAGCAGGTATTACTTCTAGTCAGATAACATGGATTTTTCTAAAACCTGATGTGAGATCAATTGAACCAAAGGCTAATCTCAGGACAGTCATTCTTCAACGCAGCAATCCTCGTGAGTAGTTAGAATGTTTGTATTGTGCGCAAAGGAATATTATAATCCTTTCTGAACTCACTCTGCACAAAATCATCTCCTTGTCCCCTAAAAAGGTTGGTTTGTTTCCACCCCCAGGGTGTGCTTTGTGATGGGAGTTACCGTTCGCCCACATAGGAGGTGAATACTTAGTGACCTTTGAATCACTGCTTACAGTGACCTGTGTCAGCTAGTTGCCCGCGCTAGACTGATGCATAAATTGAAGCGAACTATCGTATAGTCAAACAAACAAATGATCTTGAACGAATTGATTTATTCCCTAAAAATAAGACTACAAATATGTCGTTGGTTGCTGCACACGTGTAATTGGTTCAGTTCTTAAAATTTATTTTACTAACTTCAAAATTCTATTGTAAATGAACAAGCTGGATGCAATCAAGTAACGCACCAGTCACGAATCAAATGGACAGGTGCCGTCTACCAGGCCAGAATTTCCATGAACATTCAACTTGCAGATGGCAAGGTGGCAAAACTAATGGCATGTCCATATCTAAACCATTTCTGTTCGGTTTTGTTTTGTCAGTTTTCCTCCTTTCTGGAAATTTCCTTCCTCCAGGATATTCCACGTCATTGTTAAGGTAAGCGGAGCCCCAATTCCTAGTACTTTCTGGTCAGGCTCATGAACGTTGTGAATAAATAAGCCTATTGATGACTGAGGACCTTTGTAAACAGCACGCTACAAATCACAGTAATAAGAAACCAATCGGGCCGACATGAGGTTATAACTGGAATTTTGTCGTCTGTATTTCGATTATTTCCGTGAATTCAATTGAAAAAATGTACACATGTGAGGTTCGGTGAAAAGTCCGGTACGAGTCCGACAATTCGGTGAGAAAATATTATCCAGCGGTTAGAACGATCTGGCAAATTTTGTCATAGCCTTATGCTTGTTTAATTTAATGAACCGCAAAAATAAAACACCAAACTGTATCTGATCATTTTGCATCTGGACTGTCTTAGTTTGCTTGTTCGGATTGGCCCCGAAAGCGTGAAATGATGTGATGGTTCCCAATGCTTAGACTTAAGCCGCCAATCTACCTTGGTCAATCGTCCTAGTGACTGGATAAATCAAGTTCTTGCTCATTAAGCAACTGACTGTAACGAGATGAATATCATCGGCGTGAGACTATTGACGAACTGCGTTTAACTAGATACTAACGAGCCATGCACAAATGGGCTTATTCGCAACGTTACAAACAACACCCGTGGGTCAGGCGGATATGTGCTCATCTCCTGGCGTGAGCTTTGAAGATTAGAATCGAACCCAGGGAGCCATCGTGTGGTATAATGTGCTAGTTTGACGACGAACACCAAGACAAATTGGGTCAATGTGTCTCACTGCGAACTCGACTTGAAATTAGCACAAGCTTCCAGCGGACAACAAATTGTAATTTGGCAGTCTAACATACTTGAAGACGCTTCCTGTTCATTTCCGGACTGATGGGTAACCGCCTCGAAGATTCCAATGTTAAGTCACCGCTCGAATGCTTGAAACATCCCAGTCCATCCAGTGTACCCTCCGCTTTGGTCATCCAGCGATCCACTTCTCGTTGCAGTTCCTGCAAACTCTGTGTCTCCGCAATGATATTCTCTAGCTCCGTGGCACGTTTCGTCATGTGCTTCTCGGCTGTCTCCCAAAGGACGGGAAGTTTTTCGGCTAGAAATGCAAGAAACATTCATTTATGCAGCGATTTCCAACAAAATTGTAAAGTATGTTGAAAACTTGATCAGAAAAATAACGTTTACTAGTAAAACAGTGTTAGAAATTGGTCCAGGTAGCGATAAGTGGTGTGCAATGTCCCAAGACATGTTGGTTATTCGTGAAGGTATACTCCTTCTAACAGTAGCATAATCGGCCCTTATGGAACACATCCTCTTCTTCTTCCTTCTCTCCATCCTACTCCTCCTCGTCGTCATCTTCCTCAATGTCATCGATGACAAAACATCGTTGACGCCGGTCACACAATTTCACAATCACAAAAAATCATGAACAACCCCGCCGGGTTTAAAGACGATAAGGCTTAATTAATAAGACTTTGGTGAAAAGATTCGAACAGCTACCAAGACGCATACACGAACGTAAAAAACTAACCACGTTGTAAGTGAGAGTAGTGAGACTTTGACAGGGCAATGCTAGTTTTAACTATTCATTATATTGTTTATTACCATTCCACAGACGATTCACTTAAACCACAGTAGTATTCATATCCCGGTATGCAGTTGGGTTCTCTCTGCCAAAGTATTTTTAAAGCTAGAGAACAAGTAGGTTACGAGGTTGCAAACTCAAGAGTCAATCACGATCTAACTTCCCTTTCTGACTGATAACTGGATTGATTTTCCTTCACAGTACATCACAGTATAGTACATGATGAATGGTTAGTACGCATCTTTCATCTGCATATATTGCACATCAAATTCTGTTTTCGGGTGCTACCTTCAATTGTTTGATATGCACTATAGAAAATCTTCACTTGACATTCTTATTGTCTACCTGACGATGTTGTCAGATACGATTAAACCGATGTTTGAGAATGAACGCAAATATCAACGAGAACATACCATTGTTATTCGGGAGGTCAGTCATGTGACATGTTAGTAGGGGAAAATCCTTGACTAGAAATTGATTATTCGTTCAATTCGCTGAGGTGAAAGTATGCTCGTCTTCGACACCCCCAATCCTATGAAATAAGACGTTGGATCACAGAGGACGCGCAAAAGTGCACTAAGTTGTATGTATTACATACCAAGGACGGACTACGAATGTAGAATAATACAAAAATGAGTGAGTGCGTGCTTTACAAGTGAGCATCTGGTTCCCAGTACATGTGGCGGAGCCCATTCAACACCTCGGTTCACACTTAGACTGTCTTCAGGCGTGATCGGTAAGGTGAAAAAAGCCGCGTTGTTTGACTGCCTATAACGTAGTCAATCTGTCACCGTTGGGCAAGGTGTCAAGTTGTACACATGAATGGTTTTCAGGACTAACTAAATCAAAGGCTTCCCTTGTCATCACCCCTGGACCTGAAAAGCATTTAGCATGAGGTTTGTACTATACAGTACGGAATATTTCATCGCGGTGAGAGAGTCAGTTCGTTCATTTTTGCACAGGAAATAGATGATATTCCCATACTCCCTCAAGTGAGTGTAAACGTCCACAAAAACAGAATAACAACACAATATCTGTTTCTAGTTGTGTGATTCTGAAAGCATTCTTACGCAAAGCTCAATGCGCGTGTGTGTAACATGGTTTGAAAAGCAGCGAGAATCTATGGAAATGGAACACCAACACTGACTGTTCTAGCGGAAAAGCTTTCAGTTTGTGTCGCAAGGAATACACGCACCTACGGTGTCATCATACTCTGTGATGTATCCAAATCTTCTTTCAACAAACCACTTAGCTAAATATGTCAAGTTTGTCAAAGAAAGCAACAGTTCCAGTTGACTTGAACAAAAAAAAGCCGATCAATAACGAGTCAATCTGTCCACGATTGTTCAACCATCACGTAGTCAACCAAAAATCGACTAATTATATCGATTAGTTGCCGGAAAAGAGTACTCCACTGAAATTTGACGGAAGGCAACAAGATTTCAAATTAGTCATTTGTCGTATCATTGACTTAAGAAACTGCTGAACACAGGTAGCATAAAGGTGTGGTCAAAAACCGAATTGAAGTTACTTCACTTTGACCGTTTTTCGAGATTCGTTCACGCCTCATTTAATACTTATGTGACCTGAAATGACTATTGATTAGAGGTAACCGGCCGTCGAATTAGGTCTTCCAACATAACCAAATGTACCGCCTGTATGACTGTCGTGTACTATAATCTTCCTGGATAATTGAATAACATGTTTAGCCACATTGATAGTCAGAAGCGTGAGAGTGTCAATGACCGACCGGGAGAATCAAGTGTTACGACAGAAGGAAGTTGAGGGAAATAGCTTCTATCATTCCGGTTTGTTGAATTTAACATTTTAGTGCTTATAGAATAAGTCCTTGAAGGATACGGCAATAGTCTCCACAATATTCTCAGCTGTATCCGTTTTTATTAACCCAGTTATGTAACCCACCGATTAGACAAATTGCATTACTGACAACTCATATGGGAGATTTAGAGAGGACACAGTTGTGAAAAATCTGAACTTCCTCTGGGCTCGAGCTACCAGCCGAAGTTCAAACAACACGTCAAAGCACAAGTGTTTTACCAACTGTGGTCTTGTAGTTCAATTGATATCGCAATTGTCTCGTCTGGAAATGTTGTTTCTAACGGTAGTTCGAATCCAGCCAAAGCCCTAATTTTTCACAACTGCATCTCTTCTAAATTACTAAGCTTGATAAACTACCTCACAGTATCATTTGGTAGAGATGTGAGCACTGTGTCGAAGCAAAATCTGGCAGATATTTTCCCACTATTCCAAAGTCAGGTAATCAGACTTCAAATTTTGAGTGGTTAATGGTTGAACAGCTTCTGCTTACGTATTAACAACGGACGGAACGACAACAAATGAAGAAGGCCTCAGGTCTAATATTGTCCCAATCCACAATACGCGTGCGATTAAAAGGTTGTTGACTCCTCCCCGGTATAATTTTATTGCTGGTTTGTTTGTTTGTTCGTTGGGTTTTTATCCGTCCTTTAATTTAAGTCAAGACCAACAACAACTCAGACCGGAACACCTGTGGACTGGAGGCAAATCTGGAAACATATTAATTAGCGTGTTTGTATGTACACACAGTTTAATAGAAGAAATGAACACGGAAATACTCGTGTTTCATGAGTTATTTTCTTACGAAAAAAGCTCTGAAAAAATGAATAATTTTCTTTGCGATGCATGTAGAGAAAAATTCATTCTACTTCCTTCTCATCCTATACAGCAAGCCCAATATATTGGTGTCTGTCTAGAATGCTGTTTGTTATCAATTTTGAGAAATTCCTGGATGTCGCAGTTCCAAACACTTGAAGTCTTCATAACTAGGTTGTGGATGCGTCCAGTAGCAGAGAACGTTTCCGTCTAATTACCGTCGCCCGCTGTCAAGGTAACCTACCACAGTACTGGGTGTTTTATTTTAACCCGGTATTTCTATTTCTGGGAAATATGAAATTGCTGAATTATGAGCCCTAAAGATAATGATGCGTTCAATTGTTTTGAGTGCATAAAACTATCACGTGGCTGTTGTCGTTGCTTATCAGAACCAAAGGTTCGAATGTCATTTATTAAGTTTTACCTTGGTCTTTGAATTGATGCCGGGCTCTCCACTCAGTAAACTCGACTGAAGTAGTTAGTGTTTCAATAGAATAAGTATTTGTGTCCTCAGAGTGGTGTTGTTGATTTTAGGTGAACTGCCAAGGTGTTATTGGTATATTCGTACATCTTTAGAATGCAAATTAAAACTGTTTCTCTCTAATCGGTGAGTGCTGGCAGAAAGTATTAGCAATAGTGATAGTCTTCGTTCAAAATAGACAATCAGTTTATCTAAACTGATAAAAATGACCAGTTTTGAACGTTTGAAAGGGCGATAAATGGCGATGATTCCCGTGTTAAGTAAACACCGAATACGCGGCTCGAGGTTGACACCCTGGAGCTCATGCCGTTTCGTGTTGATACTCTGATAGTAAGGGCTTTCTACATTGCTCATATGGGCAAATAAGCTGTTAGCATTTATTCTTCACACTCGACGCTCAAGAATCCTAACGGAATATAAGGCATTTCAAGCGATAAATTGTAAGCGCATTTCAAGCGACAAATTAGACATGAGCCTCCGAAACAACGCTGTACACTATACGATAATTCCAGGCCATAAGGACGCAACGTTTCGGTTAGCTTAGTCGCATTGGGGTTCCGGTTCGCTGGACAGATGGCTAGAGAGATTTGTAGCATTGTGATGAACTAGTCTTAGTTGGATAGCAAGGAGTCGCTCATTCGTTGAGGAGGTCACATATCGTGGTATTCAAGGCGGCAGAAGTTTTCTGTCCATGTAATGAACAATTTGCACAAACTGGGGAAATGAACTGAGACTATTGCAATGACACGTCATCGGACGGGGATAGTGTGTCAATTTGGAATAATATTTAACGTTGTGATTCACTGAGTCCTACAAGACAAGAATTTTCTGTGTCGTCGTGTATGAATGATAAATCTGTTCAATGGAATTCGCGTCTTTTCTGTGCTGACTTGTTTGCCTAACGAATACCACAAACAAAAGGTCTGGGACCACGTTAGGCGGATTAGAACGAAATTTTAATCTACAACATGACCAGGTTCTGAGGCAACCAGAGCTGGAGGTTACAGCAAATACTGTTGAAGCCAGAGCTCGTTTTTTTCTAACAGAATTAGGTTTTTTGCAGAGGTGTTTTCGTGTGAATAGAGGATATCCTGAATAGCAGGAATGAGAAGTAAATCTCAGAATCTTAATGATATCAGAAAGCATTTGTCCTATTTCGAAATACTGACGGATATTGAATTTGAAGATAAGATCACCTTGGATTATGCAAGAACGAATCAAACACTCAGGGTTCAGGTTGTGTTCTGTTTCAGTTGTATACCAACTCACACAGTCTCTCTGAGTTCGCCAGTGAGTCTACTGAGGCGGAGCGTGCGACAGTCGTTCCTAGGACTTCTCTGATATATCTCCTGTATGAAATAAGGATGATTCCGATTAAAAATAAGTCACAATGTTGGGACACTTCTCACCCTAGTCCAAAGTTCGCCATTAATATGTAAATCGATCAATTATGTGAGCACAATGTCTGTTGCTAATTAGTTGATCAGGCAGTCAATGCGGGATTGCACACGTGACTGGTCACTAAACCATAGTCAACTGGAAACCACTTATGCGGACTGAGTCAATACAGGGGACTGCGCATCGAGTGACAGACTGTCAAGGTGAAGCCAATTGCAGAATAAAACTTCATCTTACTCTGGAGTACGATGCGGTCATGGGCCGTTAATACCTCAGTTATTCTGTCGAAGAAAGTGAACAGTGTGTAAACTGACTTCGAGTCATATTTAATTGGTTCTAGTAGCAAATCTACTTCCTTCGGTCATGGACAACCAGGTAGGCTATCGCTATTCGAGACCTAAAACACTCCCACAAGGACAACAGTCTCGTTTTGTCAAAACAGAAGGAGTATGTCAACAGATAGCCCATTCTCCGTGATGAGCACTATAAAACACACAGAGTAGACACAAACACCAGCACAATCAGGATGGTATTACAATGATCGAGGCTAGTTGTGCGCCGATCGTTAGCCGTATTCAGTTTATATGAGTGTAACTCCACCATGTTGGTTGATTGAGAAGAACAGACGAGGAAATCACTCGTACACTCAAGCTATACATGTCTCCCCGGAGCAACTTCAAATATTTTCATGGAGCTCCTGCTCAAAGTACAGTCATCTGTTGCGTCCTTTGCAAGTTAATTCTCACACGATAACTGAATTGGAGAAGCTAATGGTGTTGCAACAACCAGACTCGAATGAACCATGAGAGAGGCAACTAGGTGTTCTTGCAACCGTCCGTCCAGTCTCAAGGAGTGTATTGCAAAAGCAGTGTACTTGCTGTCGAATACTTTGATTTCGTTATCTAGGGAACACGTGATATGCAACACTACAGGTGCCTAATATCGCTCATAAGTTTTTCTGAATTCACAGTCACTAACGTAACTTATCTGTCCAGACCAGTTTGTGTAACTTTACTGGGCGCATCCCGACGAGTGCAAATAATTTTCCTGGGAGAAGAAAATCAAAACAGACCTCGTGCACAGAAAAAAAGGGTGGGACGATAAGAAGGTTGGCTCCGACGTAGCGTTGTTTTATGGTGATAAAAGTTTCAGCAAGAGAGATGATGTAGCTCTTTATTCGAACTTGCACACAAAGACCTAATGTTTTTCCAGACCAGCTGCTTCTATGGATTTCGTCGATTCAGTTTGATCTGCTGTTTACTTCATGCAAACTCTTACTTGTTTGATTGAATTGACCAACAGATCGCCCCCTGCTTATAGAAAAGCTGACATAATCTGGCCTAAAGCTCCGAGGAAAGTCTATAGTCCGGCTACGCCCAGTCAGTAATAGTGTGAAACTTCAGTCATTCGGAGTCAGGTTTCGTAGGCTAATTTAATTAATGCTACTCCAACTTCCTCTACTGGGAAGTGGAATTTAGGCTATTTCCGTACGTCAAGTCTCGTACCATGCGGCGAGTGGACCAACAGTCATATTGTCCTGATTATATTCACAACAATGAGGCTTGTGCGAGCTCCAAAATGACGCTTCCAAGTGGCCACAGCTCTAGGGGGATAAATTGTAGGTTTCTTGAAATATGGGTACAAAAATCTAACGTAGGACGAGTTTCGGAGCATGAACGACAAAGTTCAGCAGAACTGCACAGCCTAGCTACATCACCACGCAGTACTAGCCTATCATAGTTAGGAAAGCCTCTGATGTCATTGATAAATTCGTTTCAACTGAATACTTCTGACCCACTTAAAAGTCGAGACACACAAAGCAGGATCAACTGCCTGATTACGTTTAAACATGCATCACGAAATAGGCGCGTGATAAGTATACTGAATGTGTCATGATGCGTTCCCCTGTTGGGAAAATTACGCTGCACCTGATGAAGGAGAGATTTCGTAATACTGTTAACATCATCTTGTTTAATGACTGAGGGTGAAACAGCAGCTTTTTCACAAACGCACACCAGCGGTGAAATTGACATTACACAAATTCGGAATACAGTTAAATTTTCACTTGTGAGATACGGACAGACAACAGCCTGGGTAGACGGTAAATGTATGCAACTGTACATAACGAATGTTCCAAACCTGTCGTGATCTAAAAACAATTTGGGGAATTTATTAACATATAAGCCAGCCGCTGAAGAGATGATATCGTGGGCCTAATCGAAAAACTGGGTAGCGGATTAGCAAAACCGATGAAGGTGCCTATTAGTCGTTCCACATCAGCTGGACGTCCGCCGAATTCTTGGAAAATAGTAACAGTCACACCATTCGTTAACTATCGGTTCACAGAAGATGTAGTAGGCTGTCAACTAGTAGAATTGTTGTCAGTGGTATCAAAAGCAATGGGAGGCTTACTGGGTGACTTGCCAGACCAGCTTGGCAGACCTTAAGCTCGTTACCTAAAGACAGTCTAGTTTCTGTAACGGATACTCCTGCATCATAACTTTCGGACGAGCACCACTGATATGGGATTAGCCAGTTCTAATCAGCCCGGCGAGTAGAAGTGAAAACGAAGGCTTGTCGCTCATGACTTAAGAACGATATTGACACCTAGCAAAACTATTCACTGAGAGACCATCAGAAAACTTACGGAGTTCAGGAAAGTACCCTATCCAGAGAATTAAACTCGAGATTTTATTATATATATATTACAGAAGATTCAATTCTTAACCAGAATATCCTCCACTGGCTGATCTCCTCTTACTAAAAGTGGATGAAATCTAGACGGATCATTTTCCAAAATCGGATTGTTGTCCTGCTTATACCATCGTCATGAATGAATCTGTTCAGATTTCCCGAAAACTATACACGGTCGACACAATCGTGAGAAAAAAACAGCATCACGAGCGTCTCGATAACCTTCCTAAATTACACCTGTAAGTCATCAACTGAAAGAATGTTGTTTCAGAGTGTTTCAATGTTGGTCACGAACGACTGCATGTCAGCAGTAATCCACACTAATTTTTTGTTTGTAGTTACAAACTGTCCGACGCAATTCATTTCCTGACCAACAGGAGAGCAAAAGCAAACATTTTTCCCTCCCCCTGTAAACTATCCTAAACATATGACCCCATGCGGCCTGTCATGCATTACATTTCCAGTAGGAAGTACTCCTCACTGTGGTTGTGTGACACAGTTACCAGGCAACCGAGATCAACAAGTTTGTTGTCTTGTTCAGATCCTCAGGTTTCGTTTATTTTTCTAATCTGGCTATATTTACCTCCTTAGAGTTAAATATTATCGCCAAATCTGGTTCAGAAGTGATTGTGTTTATGTCTATGTGCGGAGAAAATGAGATCCTGAATTTGATGTCATAAGATTTGTTGTCGTGTGATGCACTAGATCACACATAGGTCGGATGCTATCAAGCTTTCCAGACCTGAACTGAAGTAGTCACGATATCCGTGATTTGTAGTAACAACCGTGCAACTGGTAGCTCGTATCGGTACCCTAGAGCTGCACTGAGGAGATGACCCTACGCGAACTATTGTTAAGTTCAAGATATCCGTGACCTCATCCAACGTCTGTCAGACACGGAATGCCATACTCACATTAATTACGGAAAAAGGTGCAGAATGTGGACGAACGAAATTCTGTTAGAACGTGTAATTGAACTTCGTAATATGGGATTGTTGGCCATATAAACGCAACGAAGAGTTGATGTTTCATGCTCGTTCCGTGTTGTGATTAACGGGTTGGTGGTTTGTGTGCGTGTGTGCTCCAAAACAAATTTCAAGACTATCATGTGGGGTGAAAAGAAACCGGTTAGTTCCAGTTTTGTGACGAGCGCTGAGGGCATTAGTTCACCTGGGGAAACACGCTTGTGCAGCTCGTCCGTGAGTCACCGCTGCGAACGCGAAGATTTACACCTCGCCATTTTTCGCACACGCAACTTCCCCAAGGTGAGAGTTTTCCACTCGAAATATGTCAACGCAAACTGACCCCACTGTTGTGACCACTAAGCGCTGAAGAGTAATTATCTGTGTAGATAATGTGTTCCTTCTAATTACGGACCGTAACAAAGTCAGGACAAATGGAACGGCGTGATATATTGTGGACCGAAAAATGTGATTAACAGAGACGAACCTATTCACTGAGTATTTCTGGTTAAATTAGAAAAACCAGTGCTCGAAAAACACGCAGGTAACCTAAAGTGTAAGTTAGTTTCACAAAGGAACTGACAACCACTGGAAAGCTTTCTATTATCATACATTGCATCCTAAACAGATTAGGCAGTAAAACAACAGTGGAATGCATATATATGCATATATATATATATATACTTACATAACGAAACTTAGGCTCATTTTCAGGTAGATTAAAGTTTTGAAACAGCATGTGCGCATTCCGAGTCTTGACCATAGTTATGAACCTTTGACATCAAAATGTCAAAGTCCCCTTCTCAATAATCTAGAGTCTCTTGGTATGTATGACCTGTTATCCGTGATTCAGTTGCCAGAGGCATCCCCAGACTGTGTGGAGTTTTCAAATGAATCGGAACGATTGTATTTTGTTGGTTGTCCTGAAGAGATGTAATCCTAATCATGGTTCATATGTTTTCAAACAGAATAGAACAAAGATATATGTTACGATATGTTCGCATCTGGTTTAACCCCATCGGTCGCGAATGTAAACCGGATACAGACAGCGAATGGGCATATATACTGTCAAATCGGGTCTTAACTGAAAACCACGACAGTCCGGTGGTTTACTTCAGTCACCGAATGGTGATTTAGGATTAGTGGGTTGGTTTGATGGCCTAATGTCGTCAGATTTTCAACAATCGATGACACAGGATTTGAAGTAATGAGTTCGACGTTTCGCTACTCGGTGGTGTACTACGCACGCAAATGAAAGCGAAAGGCAGAGTAGTCAGACGAGTTATGCTCGCGATTGTGTAGAACCGATTCTTTGATGGTCTGAACTAGACACGGCTGCGTAGCCGCGTGAGTGCGAAGAGATAAGACAGACTGTTTGGTGATTGAATAGTTATTAAGCATGATCTCGTGACATGGTTGCAACGTATCGGAGTTGCAAAGACGCTTAACACCATGGAACGGGGTTTTGACCAAGCGGTGTTTGTATGCCATCGGAACAACATTTGATAACTGATGGTATTGTTTACTCCGTGTGACTTTAAGGTTAAAGAAATGCTATAATCAGTTGTTAGCACGCCTAGTGATGGGTACATCTAAAGACCTGCAGTCAAGTTCAGTTTCGTTGAATGATTAAGATTCAGAAGGTTATGATCTCCAAATATTTTGAATTTAAGTACTAATGTGCCAAGATACTTAGTCCGTCGTTTAGCGGGGGAAAATTGGACGTATTCACGGCATTTCGGTTGAATGTATGATCACTGATTCAACAGAACCGCTTCTTAGCACGCATCTGATTGACCAGTTTGATTGTAGGTGCTGGTTGTTGGCCATTCAGAATGCAGGCGGCAGGCACGAAGCAAGCAGGTCAATTGAATTACACTTTTTCAGAACTGTACTTTCAGCAGGCAGTCGTAGATTTGAACGAGCTCATAATCCCTTTGGTACTTACATATTAACATTTATTTTCGTGCATTTAGTTCTGACGCTCTGAACCATACTCAACCTGTTACCAACCATCCAATTTTTAATGTAAGTTTTTCGAAACAATAGGTCATTTCCTTTTGCGTTTTAACTTACGGTTTGATTTAATTGTCTACACTAATGGACAAAAAGATGGTAGGGTTTCCAGCGTTCAGCTCCCACGGTTTGGACACATGAGCAATTGGCCGGAATCACGCAGACGGCCCAGATCAGACACTGGTCTTGCCCATCTAGGTGCACTTGTTGAATGCAAGGTGATCGGTTGTCATGGTAGCCCAAACTTCTTTCATGGCACAGTCCGGCTGAAAACCTCATTCTGAGCAGTGTGCGTGATTGGAAATTAAACTAACACAATTGGTGCGAACTGCTACTAAAATGTCAGTTCTCGTATACAGCAACACAGACTTGGTAAATCGTTAAAAGAAATCATTGCTTTGTTGAGCATTACTGAAAGGCGCCTAGATCTGTTCTTGTTTTATCCGCCGTGTAGGTTCCAACCTGATGTGCAGTCGCTTCCGAAATTTTATATTCCCGGCAAACATTCAACCAATGTGATTCAAAGGACACTCTATATTCGTTCGAGGTCAGGTGATTACGTAGGCCAATGGTTAGAAACCAATATACTGAAATGGCTTAAATACGTGCGAAAAACTGTTGCAATCGGCCTGGGTTTCGTCAGTCCAAACAATCCAGTAACACTGGCCGACTAACCCCGCTAGTAAACGCTCTTACAGTAGTCATATAGGTCTTGATGTTACTGATGGGGTCAAAAGTCTAGCTCACTTCTATTGATCGGATAGCAACGGAATTAAAATCATCTTGTAACTTCGGACAACCGACAACAATCCTGAATGGTTCATTCTGGATTTTGCTCAGACATGTTTTTTGTTCGGTTTCCCTAGGTGAAATCTCGACCCAACACACTCCAGATCTCAGTCAATTGCCAAACCTTCTATTCCGTGTTAGTCAGCGTGTCAAACTCACTGGAATTGTACGGAATCAGGCGAATTAATTTAGGTCACACGCGGAATTAGGTAGGAACATCTAAATGAACGGATTACCCGCATTTATCAAAGGTCACATAAGAGATGTAACCAATAACAACCGATAGCAAAATATTTCTTTCGTCGTTCTGGATGAGTGAATATTTAGCCTTGTGCATAAACGCACGTTAAAGTATAGCAGATCGATGACATTGAGAGTCCGATCCGTGACGGTTAGGCACTGTGAACCGTCCTGTACATATTTTTAATACGGGCATTTATTGCTCCAATTTAAACCAAACAATAGGGCAGACATCTGTTTCAAAATTTCATCACGTTCATTTTCGATTTCGGTCATGTTAAAACACTAAGTTCCAGTCCCGGTAGCGGTCTGGAAAAAGATGAATACTCGTCCTCAATCACATATCACGTTTGTGACACAAAATATGTCCGGGCAAAACGAATTGTTTCGCGTTATGTATATAGTATAAGACAGATGTAGTCACAGATATTCGTTCTGCTTAAAACTAAATTATGCTTGCGGTTATTGTCACCACGAGATATCTTGTCCAGATGTTCGTTCTCCCGGACAAAAAAAACAATGTGAAGAGGAGACTAACCAAACACTGAGATGAGTTCTGCCGAGATCCTGATCAGTTCACCTCAGCCCAACTGACAAAACTATCCAGACACGAAACCAATCCGAGCGCGGTTGATCCACACTTCAAATTTCTAGAGCTGTTAGTTTGTACTAAGGTGACGTGACTGTTTTTTACCCAATGTTTTGTCCATCGTATGTGCAGNTCAACCTGTTACCAACCATCCAATTTTTAATGTAAGTTTTTCGAAACAATAGGTCATTTCCTTTTGCGTTTTAACTTACGGTTTGATTTAATTGTCTACACTAATGGACAAAAAGATGGTAGGGTTTCCAGCGTTCAGCTCCCACGGTTTGGACACATGAGCAATTGGCCGGAATCACGCAGACGGCCCAGATCAGACACTGGTCTTGCCCATCTAGGTGCACTTGTTGAATGCAAGGTGATCGGTTGTCATGGTAGCCCAAACTTCTTTCATGGCACAGTCCGGCTGAAAACCTCATTCTGAGCAGTGTGCGTGATTGGAAATTAAACTAACACAATTGGTGCGAACTGCTACTAAAATGTCAGTTCTCGTATACAGCAACACAGACTTGGTAAATCGTTAAAAGAAATCATTGCTTTGTTGAGCATTACTGAAAGGCGCCTAGATCTGTTCTTGTTTTATCCGCCGTGTAGGTTCCAACCTGATGTGCAGTCGCTTCCGAAATTTTATATTCCCGGCAAACATTCAACCAATGTGATTCAAAGGACACTCTATATTCGTTCGAGGTCAGGTGATTACGTAGGCCAATGGTTAGAAACCAATATACTGAAATGGCTTAAATACGTGCGAAAAACTGTTGCAATCGGCCTGGGTTTCGTCAGTCCAAACAATCCAGTAACACTGGCCGACTAACCCCGCTAGTAAACGCTCTTACAGTAGTCATATAGGTCTTGATGTTACTGATGGGGTCAAAAGTCTAGCTCACTTCTATTGATCGGATAGCAACGGAATTAAAATCATCTTGTAACTTCGGACAACCGACAACAATCCTGAATGGTTCATTCTGGATTTTGCTCAGACATGTTTTTTGTTCGGTTTCCCTAGGTGAAATCTCGACCCAACACACTCCAGATCTCAGTCAATTGCCAAACCTTCTATTCCGTGTTAGTCAGCGTGTCAAACTCACTGGAATTGTACGGAATCAGGCGAATTAATTTAGGTCACACGCGGAATTAGGTAGGAACATCTAAATGAACGGATTACCCGCATTTATCAAAGGTCACATAAGAGATGTAACCAATAACAACCGATAGCAAAATATTTCTTTCGTCGTTCTGGATGAGTGAATATTTAGCCTTGTGCATAAACGCACGTTAAAGTATAGCAGATCGATGACATTGAGAGTCCGATCCGTGACGGTTAGGCACTGTGAACCGTCCTGTACATATTTTTAATACGGGCATTTATTGCTCCAATTTAAACCAAACAATAGGGCAGACATCTGTTTCAAAATTTCATCACGTTCATTTTCGATTTCGGTCATGTTAAAACACTAAGTTCCAGTCCCGGTAGCGGTCTGGAAAAAGATGAATACTCGTCCTCAATCACATATCACGTTTGTGACACAAAATATGTCCGGGCAAAACGAATTGTTTCGCGTTATGTATATAGTATAAGACAGATGTAGTCACAGATATTCGTTCTGCTTAAAACTAAATTATGCTTGCGGTTATTGTCACCACGAGATATCTTGTCCAGATGTTCGTTCTCCCGGACAAAAAAAACAATGTGAAGAGGAGACTAACCAAACACTGAGATGAGTTCTGCCGAGATCCTGATCAGTTCACCTCAGCCCAACTGACAAAACTATCCAGACACGAAACCAATCCGAGCGCGGTTGATCCACACTTCAAATTTCTAGAGCTGTTAGTTTGTACTAAGGTGACGTGACTGTTTTTTACCCAATGTTTTGTCCATCGTATGTGCAGCACCAAACTGCTCAAAGTTTACTGATGCACCTAATTCGAAAGAACTACTGTGTACACCCATATGCGTTTACTCCTGATGTACAAAGCTTCACATCAATTATTCGGCTTTATTTACTATCTCAGATTACCCGGTAGGACACCACTTACACTAAATTATATCACTCAGTATTATAAATGAAAACTTTTGAAGAGTAATAACTGTATCCAATCAAACCCAGATCGCTTAGTAAAAAAATACTCTCTTGCGGGGGTTCAGATGTAGCTATGTCGTTTGGAAACGTTGTAGGGACGAGCAAGTTGCAATAGCCTTACGGCGTGATCCGTGCGTGGTTGGTCTGCTGGCGGCGATCAACTCGAAGCCAGGCACGTCGTTAGAACATCAGAGAACGGCCGGAATTCGGGAGGTCAGCGAACTGATAAGTGGGTGGGTTAAGTCAGATCACTAAATAAGGTGCAAACACAATCATTTTCCGCACAGATCAAGCTCAGCACTTATTCCTCCCATCCGCGTTCATGGCCACCTAGTGAAATGATTTAATTTTCCTGAAAGTCTGGTATACGACAATCACTATCAATGCTCCGGTAGTCAGATACATTAACTCGAGGTCAAAACGGGCAGCAACAAGTGATCTTGATATCTGTAGAAAGTCATATCAGTTACTACAGATCCTTACTGAATGTGGATATTTCAAGTGTCGTTCACGCGGCTTCTCGTTAAACGTATCGGTTTTACCAATGCAAGAAACTCAGAAAGTTGCTTCGAGTGTGAACTGTAGTAGCTACCTTGGCTCAAAATTCCGAAGGCAAGTATTGCATACTGTATCAACATGTGGGTTTTTGTGTCTGAGTTGTACTGGGGTTTATCAACTTCAGAAATTCTCACCAAATACGATGGGTAATTGTTTTGCTTAGCACGAAGACAGATAGTCACGGTTCTCGAAATTGAGTGATAGTTTCAACGAGACTCCAAACATGTCATGGCAGCCGAGGTATCTGACCATAGTTAAAGCTAACCATAACGGTAATGCTAACGAACTGAAACTGTATAACCCACTCACGGTTTATTAGCAAAGCATTGTGAAATATAAAGTTGTCTAGAACGTACGCATGCTATGTAAAACCAGGGCTATCTTTTTGTCTCAGTTCGCTTACCTTGGGCTGTTTTGTTGGTATCCACCGCCCTAAATGACGTCTTACCAGTTGCTTTGGTTGGTGATGACAGATTTTCACAGGATAAATTCACACAGGTTGTAGTAGATTCCATCGGTGAGCTTTTTCGACTTGTGGAAGTATCTTGCTGGATAGTGTCCTCACCCGGCTTGCTTGAATAAATGCCTGATTTCAGTGTGTCACTAGATGTACCGGAAGTATTATCTGACGGCTCCACTGAGGCATCAGAGTTAGATTCCTGTTTGGGATTAGGTACCACATTTTTACTGTGAGTTGGTGTGAGTTCACATGCAGTCGTATCGCCAAACAGATTTGTATAAGTTTTGCTTTCACAACGCGTATCTCCCCGTACTCCTTTGGACAGTTCCTTCCATTCTGTGGACTGACAGTATACAGTTCCATTTCCGGATAACTTTTCACTACCAATGATCGTATGCCGATGTAGTGAGTCTGCTGGCAAGTTGCAATCTCGTGTTGTCCGACTTGCGTGTTGACTCGTCGACCAACCTCGAGGAGGCGAGACCAATGGTCGCTGAGGTGATCTGGGTGGCTGATCGTCTTCAACCAGTTCTATAACCGCTCGCTTAAATCCAGATAACAGCCGTGAAACCGGTGAGGTAAAAAAACCAGTCATGATTACAGCAGATCAAGAACTCATCTTGAGTATTTTGTGATTTCGCTGCTATCCCGTCAGCCCATTCTGGGACAACGACTGTGACCAATGTTCAGTCGGTCACACGCGAATTTGCGGTCACGTGTACGCGCACACGAACGCACCTACGCACGCCTGTGTTCTGTGGACGTGTCGTGGCCATTCCAATGCGTACGTCACTATATGTGCGAGGGTATGGCCACAACCACGCACGTATGCCCAGTTTCGGCCAATTACCGACAGACAGCATAACGCCATTTGGCCGATCGGATTACTTAAACAACGGCATTGGTTAACCGGGCAACCGGGGTTGTGTATTTTGTGTGGTGTTCTTCAAGCAAAGCAGTATACTCGTTTCATATGCGAGGGTTCGGAACATCCTCGGTCGAGGACAGGATGAGACGGAAAAAGTACAAGCAGACCTTGCTAAATTTTACTCACAACGTATGGCGGAAACAGATTATGTGTTACCCGCGGTTCGCCTAGTTGCGGCCGTGAAAAATGCAGCTATCGATCTGGCCTACATACAGCATACGACCACTCTCTTGGGACATAAATATTTAAGCACAGCACATGCAATTTGGCGCAGGATATCTTGAGTGAACGTGCAATGCGATCCTCATTTTTAATTAATTCCCAGTTGGAATGTTTGTTATTGTGCCCAAGTAGGAAACGGGACTAATAATTACAATTTTTCATCCTGATCTGACAAGAAAAACAGATGTATCTTAGTTACTAGCAAGTTTGGTCAGGGTACCACACCACCATCGACAATGATGTCGATGATGATAAAAACAACGAAATCGATTAATGACACTTAATTGTGAAGTTTCTGACAGATGTCAGCAGGACAACAGACACAAGTGATCACAGTTTCCATGCTGAGGTAATGGAGGCAGAAGGGTTTTTACTAATGTGCTCCGGTTCCCATGTTAACGGGAGAGTCACTTGCGCTCGACGGTTTATTAGTGTAGGGAAAAGGGCTGCGAAAGTGAATTAAAAGATATTGAATAAGTTCGTGGGCGTCCACATGTCATCACAGAACACCGAAATGCGCTGGGGCGATGTTGTAAAGGGTATACACATTCACCGACCAGTGGGACTTAAGCATTAGGAAGCCAACAATCGGTGCTCTCATATTTAGGTTCTGACCGAGTAAGACCTTAAAACTATCAGTCATCACCGGAGAACTGAGCAGCGAGTTTCAGTATGATAGGTTACTAATTACAACTTCAACTGTCCATTCCACATTGCACTGTCAAACAATGGCGATTTGTGTGCTCATCCTGTTTCGAAAAGAGAAGACCTGCAATTTTCCGATTTGGTGTGTAGGTTTTGCGGATGATGGTCCGGTCTTCTGCATGATGTTTGTGACGCACTAAGAAGTGGCCTAATATAGCAAGCCCCATTGAATGAAACCTTTTAAAAAAACCCATGAGGACCACAGTAACTATTATCTAAACCTTATCAACAAGTGTTCGTTTTTTATCTAAGGGCAATAAGTTAGTAGTTTCGTATCTAGATGCGAACACCAATGAAAATTCCACAAATTCTTTCCAGGGGATTTAGGTTTGTTTGAGCAGTTTCAGCTGTCATTTCATAGTTTTAGAGTAAACTTATATGATAGGTTGCTGTAGTCCCTAGATCTAACGTGCACTCGAACACGAGTACGACGTTGCCACTGAGATAATAAACTGTCCGATTTTGACAGTGAATGTATTTTCATCCACTCACATTAAACCACAAGAATTTTTTCTGTGGGACATTGGTTGGAGAAGTTTAAGTCGTCCATATTTTCCGAACATTCTACAATCCACCGGCTTTAACATCTGCGATTCCGATTTACACAAAGGGTTTGACAATACAGGACAGTTCAGGAACAAATGGTTTCAGTGAACGTAGAGATGGACCTTTGGGGACTAAGCGCTTTTAGGACCGAACCACTCAGATGGCTGATCATTCATTCTGGCACTGAACTTACATCCCATTGAAAACTCTTCTAGGTCCTAGTAATGGGTCACAGAGACCATAACAGTGAGCGTTCTGTAACGTGATTGAGTCATTAGTTCTATCAAAAGCCATGGGAGAATGAAAACAGTTTACACAGTTAGGCAATCCCAGGTCACCAGATATGTTCCAAATGGCTAAGAGCAAAATAGAACAGATCATCCTTGTCAATGTGAATTGTTTTAGGGTTGCCACAATGACCCTCAGAGAGTAATCGAGGTAGTCTCCTATTGAGGTGGTGACTTTTGATGAAGCCAACTGGACCTGCACTTTGTTGCACGTTGCTAAAAAACTACGCGATGTTCTATTAGTTTATATGCCTCCATGTCTTTGCAGGTGTCAATTTAAGGTGCGGAAGTGTTTGCAACTTTGGACAGCTTATACTTCTATTTGTCTGTCAAAGATCAACTCGAGATTCATCAGACCACATTCAAACCACATTTCAAACAATCACCAAATTTACTCATCTTTACTAACCATCATTATGAACGAGCCCGATGGACCTGTGTCGGGTAAAATAAACCACAAAAGGCTGAAGAAGAAATAGAACACTGAGTGAATGACGCGTATTCAGCAGAAGTCACGGAGGCGAAGCAAACACCAGCAATTTGTTTATATACTCTGGGTAAATGGGTATTCAAACGATGCACGTAGGTACATCTGTAACAGTTGAGATCGAGGATTATGTGCACATCATGTGTATGTCTGATTCGTGCGGAGTGAACCAAGCAAATCACCTTGCCCTTTCGTACTGATTGTACTCAACAAACATGCTGTGACAACAGCGAAACTCGGTTTCTGTGCTTCTGTCCATTGGAAGGAGTTCAAGAGAAACGTTCATGTGAAGTAAATTTCTTTCTCAAACGATTAAAACTCTTAAAATGAAATAGGTTTCTCAGTCAGCCCCGTTATAAAATAATCAATGGGATCAGTGTTCAGATGTTAACCTTGGCAAAGTCATACATTAAGTGACGAGCTTCAACCAAAGCGAAACTCGAGTTCAGTGCTTCGTTTCGGAAAAAGAATAACTGGAAAGTCCCTTTGAGTGCAAAAGCTGCCACAACCAACCATGAATGATTTCTAAGTTATATCCGACAGACAGCGTAATGTCTGGGAGTAACAAGGATCCACCCGAACGTGAACAATAAATAAGCTGCAACGGTGCAGAATTCAACTTTGTGGAATCGATATTCAGCCACATTAGTTCTCATAATTTTCTAGTCAAGGTCGCCATTAATTGTTTTTGTACAGAATGTAACAGCGGAAGTCTGCTATTCGATATTTCCTGTCCACACAAAAGTGCTTTGATGATCAACATGACCAACTACTTTCAGTGGGGGAGGGATGATATAACTACGTTCTCGAGAGTGTATTTGGAAAAAATGCGCCTACTAAGATTTCTTTGCAAGGTCGCACTTGCATTATAACAGTCGTTTTTACAATCTTGTAATTTGTATAGGAACCAATCGACTTGCCTTTCGATTGATGTACTGTGACAATATCGAGGAGTTTGAACGCAATCGTCGGCATGCACTAGTACCCACACCTGTTAAATGAATATGCGAGCCAAGCAATGGCTCTTATCATGACGTCGATTGGCGCCGGTGGCAATAATTTACGTCCCGTTTTCAAATCAAATGTCGTTTATTCCGCTGGTTAAAACCCACACACGTATCGACCACCAATATGACGCCAGGACCAATTTGTCTATGTGGACCGTCTTACTTTGAGGGTGGAAATGTTATCAGTTGACTAAATGTGCTCCTTTCTCGTACACACTGTGAAAGATTTTACTATGATAATTAACCACTTTCCCAACAAAAATTCAGTGTGAGGCGTCACAGTGAAAGTATTGTTAACCAATCGGTATTTGAATCGTAGCATATGCACCTGTTTTAATGACATTTCGAAATGGCACTTTTAGCCGGTTGGCCTAACTCATTAGCTTCTTACTGCTTAGCGTCGGCCTAACAGTTCTTTATAAGAAGCCTGATTGCGAAAAATTTGAGCATCGGACAGATTCGAAACAGCCAAACGTTTCAAGTGCTGTATCAGCTGAACCCACAAATCCACGCATGGAGTTCAAAGCTTTGGCATTTGGAATCATTCGCCCACCCAACATTCTGTACCATACAGAATCCTTCACATGATCTCAGGGAATGACTGTCCAGGTAGAACTTCATTCCCAATCGGTCAGTTTTAACTCTGTCATTGATAGCTCGTTTACCAATCTTTCGGAATAGGGAACAGTGGATACCTCAAACGAGTTAATGTAGCAAATGGTACTGTCTAAACTGTCATCCGATGCGCGTTGAACTGGTGTGATTTCCTTGAGCCATTTCACTCAAATAGTTAAAACTTCGAGTTTCGGTTTCATGTGTTCGCTGTTCTTCACTGTTTTTCCTTTTAATCAAAACTTCACTATTTTTTAGGGTAAAGTCTGGACGCTACAAGTGTGCAAACGTATCACACAAGACCCTAATGCAATGGTGTGCCCCAGTGCAATATGTTTCTTGTATTTAGGTTAACTGACAACAGAGAGACAAGAACACGATCCTAAAACGCTGCGGATTTTTCATTCGGAACTAACAAAGTACGATATTTTACACATGCCTCTCAGTGTGAAACACTTGTGATTGCTTTTCGAAGTCCAAAACACGATTGTATATTTGAAAGAAGTGTGGTACCAAAGGAGAAACCGGAGTCCGATGCTTCTTTTCGAAAGTGATTGGCTGAAAAATCTGTGGGAATGCAAATACTGCCAGTAAATCTGCATGCTTCTTAAATTTTTTAATTCAGATTGCCTGCGGTTTATCGACGGAACAACAATTCATTCTCGATACTCGTCGTCTGCTGAACAGGGTAGATTTTGTATGTTAGTTGGAAAAGGTTTGTACATTGATTGGATGTTCAACTAGATGCCGTTGAATCAGTCTTGTAAAACAAACGACTATTGTGTGAAAATGGGTTTTTTGTTCGTGGGTGAATCTGTGTACATTTGTCAGCCAAGGTTATAAAGTATTCTTTCGCGTCAACGGTCTTTCATGCACAATACCTGATGTCATGATCAGGAAGCTTATCATTAGTTTTGCTGGTTTCAGAACAAGTGCTGGTCAAATTGACCAGATAATGGTTGAACTACAACAAATGGGTGATTGAGTTGTTTTATGAACACTGTTGAAGAAGCACACTGTCATAACCTACTAGTTAAACACGTCTTCAATATCGCCCCTCTGAAAACTTTCGTAGTAAGTAATGAAACGCACTAGATGATGTTCTTTTTTAAGGGGGCAGCAGCTACTCATCACTCTATTGCTTGCTCATATAAGCTATGGTTATAGCTCACTGAGTCCATTCTTTAGCATTTCCTGATGTCACATTATTGTTGTATTGTCCATATTCTTGGTTGTTAGTATAGTCAGTACAATACAGAATTAGACGTTCGACCCATTTTTGTCGTGAATAGGACTATGATCGAATGTGAGTGGTGTTTAGTTAGATATACGATAAATTCCTGAAATTCACTCCACTGGTATAGATTGCTCATTTGGTTCAACAAAGTCCGTTACTTCGACCTAACGAGACGATCGGACGATCTGAGCACTATTCAAGCAAATTTGCGGATGAGCGTTTAGATATGACCGATTGGTCACACGTAGTGAGGTTGTTGGCGTTGTGATTAACATGCTGCTCACACAAGCACGAAGGCTGAAGTGGAAATCCCTGCTAGGACGGAGATATGTACTACTGATGAGCTCCAAGAAGAGTGATACTCGAGTCTAGTAGGCCGGCCGGANGATTTTTCATTCGGAACTAACAAAGTACGATATTTTACACATGCCTCTCAGTGTGAAACACTTGTGATTGCTTTTCGAAGTCCAAAACACGATTGTATATTTGAAAGAAGTGTGGTACCAAAGGAGAAACCGGAGTCCGATGCTTCTTTTCGAAAGTGATTGGCTGAAAAATCTGTGGGAATGCAAATACTGCCAGTAAATCTGCATGCTTCTTAAATTTTTTAATTCAGATTGCCTGCGGTTTATCGACGGAACAACAATTCATTCTCGATACTCGTCGTCTGCTGAACAGGGTAGATTTTGTATGTTAGTTGGAAAAGGTTTGTACATTGATTGGATGTTCAACTAGATGCCGTTGAATCAGTCTTGTAAAACAAACGACTATTGTGTGAAAATGGGTTTTTTGTTCGTGGGTGAATCTGTGTACATTTGTCAGCCAAGGTTATAAAGTATTCTTTCGCGTCAACGGTCTTTCATGCACAATACCTGATGTCATGATCAGGAAGCTTATCATTAGTTTTGCTGGTTTCAGAACAAGTGCTGGTCAAATTGACCAGATAATGGTTGAACTACAACAAATGGGTGATTGAGTTGTTTTATGAACACTGTTGAAGAAGCACACTGTCATAACCTACTAGTTAAACACGTCTTCAATATCGCCCCTCTGAAAACTTTCGTAGTAAGTAATGAAACGCACTAGATGATGTTCTTTTTTAAGGGGGCAGCAGCTACTCATCACTCTATTGCTTGTTCATATAAGCTATGGTTATAGCTCACTGAGTCCATTCTTTAGCATTTCCTGATGTCACATTATTGTTGTATTGTCCATATTCTTGGTTGTTAGTATAGTCAGTACAATACAGAATTAGACGTTCGACCCATTTTTGTCGTGAATAGGACTATGATCGAATGTGAGTGGTGTTTAGTTAGATATACGATAAATTCCTGAAATTCACTCCACTGGTATAGATTGCTCATTTGGTTCAACAAAGTCCGTTACTTCGACCTAACGAGACGATCGGACGATCTGAGCACTATTCAAGCAAATTTGCGGATGAGCGTTTAGATATGACCGATTGGTCACACCTAGTGAGGTTGTTGGCGTTGTGATTAACATGCTGCTCACACAAGCACGAAGGCTGAAGTGGAAATCCCTGCTAGGACGGAGATATGTACTACTGATGAGCTCCAAGAAGAGTGATACTCGAGTCTAGTAGGCCGGCCGGAGGGTTTATTTGATTGCAACGACCGTGGATGGTATTCAATTTGAAAGGTACGAAAAGAAAATGCGCCTTAGTACCCAAATTCTAATAAGTGGTCAGTCATTTATTGGGTCACGCAGAACACAACAGTCGATTTGTACCGAATCTCAACCCAATCGGGTTGCTATTGTACGTCGTATTACGACAAACTCAAAGTTTCGAATGAACGGATGAGGATTAAATGGGATGCAAATGAGAATTCTTGCAACAATACTATCTAGAACGGGCGGAATGTAGAAGGCATCCTGGGACACCTGCGACCTAAGCCGTTGGCTATAAAGGAGAGGAATCATTTGAGTAAAAATTCAGCGCGTTAAATCTAACGAAACAGTAAAATTGGACAATTAAGGGGGTTTGGAAGTTGGTTAAATAGAGCTTGTCCCTGATGGACTAATGTGTTCTCTCTAACGATCGACCACAAAAAATTGGGGTCGATTAGGACTGGAGAATACAAGATGAGGCACTACGTTAGCATGTGTATGCTGGAAAAAAAAATTAGATGGCAGGTAGTTATTATGAACCATTGAGGATGAGGAACTGTAATACAATATTTTTGGATCGATTCACCTTATATTGGTCATCATCTTCAAACGGCAGTGACGTCGCAACATTAAAGAATTGAGACCCTGAACAATTGTGATCTAGTCTTCAATGGGAACAAAGATGTGAAATAAGAGCCCCTACAAAGGATCCTTTTCCAAATGATCAGCTACTAGCGGATCGGTTCTTTCGTCGTCTGTCATTATCACTGAGTGATCGCGTTCATCTGGCATGACTGACTTAATACATGGATATAGTCGTAGAGAATATGGGAATTCGTTTAGTCAGCAGTGGCTCGACATTCATGGAAAATCGGGGAGGCAGCACAGAACTGAAGGAACTCAGGCACACAGTAGAGCAGTTCATGAAAGATGTCGCGGCAATAGAGAAAACGAAACGCAATAAGGGAAAACTGAAACTGTTTCAGCTGTGAAAAATTGGGCACTGAAAGTAAGGGTTTCGTCTACAGTGCGATATGTTTGAAATGGCAAATATCTCGGTATTCTTGTACACTGACGAAACGAATAGTGGATACCATTACTGAAAGGGGAAGGCTACAAGATGATCTCAGCAAGTTGCGTCACTGTGCTAGTTATCATCGTCCACGAGCGAGGCCTAGAATCGATTGTTTCAGAATATCTTAGCCCATCTCTTGACTCTCTTGATGGCTGAGAGAGCTAGCATAAACCTTGGAATACTAATCCGGTTGCTTGGAATCTCCCCGTTATAGGCTTTTCACTCGATGCTCAACTCACTGGTGTCCTGTTAACCTAAGTTAAACAGTGAAACCTGTAGACAAGTCTGTGTGAAAGACATTCGAAAACGTTTTTATCGTTTCTGTCAGTTTTACTCGAACAACTTGTTTAAAGTGGACCAGTTCCTCATGTACTATCGGCATATCAGACTCCACCTCATTTTGACCCAGAGGATATTGCATTAACCGCCGTATTTTTGGAGGCATATTCTTGAGCTTAATATGGATCTCTACCTCTAAGGTCACACGCTAAAACCAATACATCAAATGTGTCCCCTGAAATGTATACTGATACATTTGTCAGTGTAAGAGAGCATGAAGCTAGTCCACATGTTCAATCAGCTTGACTATGAGGAAAACGCTGTGGAGGCGTTGGACTATTAATGCCAGTGCTAACGGATCATTTTTCGTTGAAATATGTTTGTTTCATGTTTGATTACCACATCTGGGTGGCGTTTTGTATAACTTTGTCAAGGCCGGGAGTAGAACTCCGACCCCACTTTCATGTGGCAACCGTCTGGACCACTGCACAAGTGACCTAGCAGCAGGCACGACCAAATTACCATATGTGAACGCCCAATCACTTTCGCTTGTGAGTACTGACCAGGTTACCCGAGTGTCTCAAAAAGAGACTTGGAATTTAGCTATATCTTGGTTAATGGTACCATAATCCTTAACAGTAATGAAACTGGGCAATTTGTTCGTCTTCATGTTGTTTGAACTTCCTCCAGTCTCTAGCCCTTTACTATCGTACATCATAGTTTTAAATGCATATAAACGTTTTAAGCTTTCTCTAACCTGTAGAATTCCAACGACTATGATGAACGCTGAAAGAAATGTTAGTGATCGGTTGATGGTTTGTATATTTCTCTCAGAGTTTCTTACTTAGTGTGTGAATTTCAGAGGAGAGTAATTGCTCTTTGCGAGGGATTGATGTTGAATCAGTTGGGAGTTTTTTTATACAAGGCTATTAGATCCGCATCTGCATGAAGGATAACTCGCACTGCGGGTTTCCTGACAACCTAAGCAAATCATTCTCACAGAACAATAAATATACGTCTTATACTAGCTGTTTCAGTGTGTTTCAGTGATCGTTGTTGACGTGATTGTGCGTCAGTAGCCTTTTTAAATTTTATCGTATTTATTCTCACTCACTCCATTACATAGGTGATTCACCGAACACAATTTAATCTTGCATCTTCACAAACACAACGGCACAAGAAGTCTTTCTATGTAAACCAATAAACCAATGAACCTAGACCCTTAGAGATGAAAGCGACTGACTTTGTGTGAGGAAAGGTTAGACACCGGTTATGATCTCCGACAAGAGTGAAAATTAAGCCTATTGCTTTTACATAGAATGTGTCAACGGAGAAGCTAGCTAGGATATAAAAGCTGCGATTGTGAGTACTGCTCAGTTTGTGCCAATGAAAAGTCACTCTAACAGTAGGCAGGAATACGTGAAACAACCCCAAACAGTTGATCACAGTGAACTGAACCTTAGATACCGCTTGAGCATAGGCGCGCTTGTGGGGGCAACCACATGGTCACTACGACTATACGTGATGGACCTTGACCAGCTGGCACCATCTCACGGTCTGACCAAATCCCATTTGCATAACTCTTGATTATGACCACTCTATGTGAGGTTCGGTTCGTTGGCTGCGAGTCTTTCATAGACGTTCTTGATCTCGGAAGTTGATCATTAAAACTTTCGCAAGTGAATGTTGGCATAAAAATAGTTGAACGAACGTGAACAACCTTTAATTTGTATAAGCCAAAAATACCCTACTGTATGCATGGGTGATTAAGTTTTCCTGCACTGAACCTGATACCAAGATTCACGAACTCTTTCAGATAGATTACTGATGAGTAGTCGGGGATTTGGTTTATTTTCAAGTTGACCATCACTCACATTTGATCGCAGCCGTCGCATTCAGATAGACTTTCCAACCAGCCTCTTTCGAAAACAAGCACTGGACTCGAGTTTTGCTCTCATTAGAGCTCGTCAGTAGCGCATATCCTTGCTACGGCCGGGATTTGAACTCCGGCCGTTCCAATCATGAGGCAACCGTGTTGACCACTGGGCCATTGGCCTCACATTAGGAACGACCGAATTATCAAATCTGAACGCTCAACCAGTCTCGCTTGTGAGCAACGATCATGTTGCCCGATCGTCTCGAGAGGAGACACATTAACTGTCCTGTTAACTCCAATCGATGAACCTACGTAAACCCTGATGGTTTGGTTTCGTCTGTGCATCTTCCGATTCTGAGCCATTGTGGTGGGAAATGTTCAGGGAGATAAATGATTACTCATTGTGCAAAGTGGGTGACTAAACCAGTATAATTTGCAACGTCTAAGCTGCTCTGTGGTAAGGCCATCTCAAATTTTCAGTGCCAAGTTACCAGTGGAATTGATAGCAACAGAGAGATTGTGGTGATTCCCGCAATAGAATTCTGTGGGAACTTCCACGTCCCCTATACCACAGACAAAAACCGTTTTGATCGAAAGAAATCCAAATTTCGGATAGTTTCTGCTTGGATTTTATGTCAGCAGCCATTTTTGTACTAGCAGCTTTAGGTGATATTTCCACTTAAAAGTGTGAGTTCGTGCATGACGGTTTTCAGAAGTTCCATATATTTCAACTTAAGAAATATTTATACAGGCATCACGCTGGACGTAGTAAGACAACTGTTTTGTGTTAAATCAAGCAACGTATCTAAATGCGAAACCACTTTACTTTTTAATGGACATCATTTAGTTTGAAAAAAGCTTAATTACCAGCAAAAGTCAAAGCTTACAAACATGCAGCTAATTGTTTGGAATGTCCCCTAGCAAGACACAGCTTGGTCAGACCAGGCAACATCAATCAACGGTATGCATGCTGAAAACAAAACTTCCCGATTTGCGATTCTGTTCCAATTGATTGAAAGCCCTTAAATGACCAGCAATTTAAACATAAATAATGACTGACTTTGTGTAACACATCACAGACAACCAATTGAAGTGGTATGTTTTTGTGTCCGATCCCGACAAGATTTTAATATATCTCCTTAATTCCCAGACTCCCTGGTTACCTTACTTCTCCCATGCATTTGTTTTGGGGGCAGACAGGAATGTGAAAGGTATACTCGTCCATGGAGTTGTGGAGTGCATTTACAAACCAATTCGAGAGTAATCTAACCCTAAGTGTTTTTATCATCGATGTACGCAAATTATCACTAATGCTTAATGAAGTTTAGAAATCAGTTACAGTGCGTTCAAGAATAGAAAGTTTAAAACAGAGTAAGCAATGGAATGGACAGTTCATTAGGGTGTGGAGTCTTTATTGGTTGGGATGATATGATATTGTATTACTATACAACATTGAACTGTTTGTTTGCAAGGTGTAGCCACCTGGATTAGGTGAATATAGACGAAGCTATTTTTAGTAGTTAGGTCCCTTCCTGTCCTCTTCCTCTTTTCTTCTACTCTCTTGCTAAACAGGGTTTGCTTTCTCCCTTCGTGGTTGTGTGCCAGTCAAGCATCAGCGTGACCCACTGATGTACTGTTTTCTCTGGTGATGTTGATGTTTGTTTGTGATCAAGTCGTTTCAATGAGGTGAATAGTCAAGTCTTGATGGTTAGTGTGTTTTGTGTACTGGACCGTTTCTTGTTATTCGTTCATTAATTTTAATTAACTGGCAGTTTTTTAAAAAAAAGTGTTTTGTCTCGTCTGATGTTGTGACAAGAATAAATCAGTGTCAGTTGTCGAGTTGTCAAGGTCGTTAAGGCTGACCATGTGGTATCTCAGACCACTGCTCGGAAAAGTGATATGCAAATGGTTAAGTTAGATTGTAGACGCCTAAATAAGAATTATGGGTTTGTATAGTGAAAAGAAAAATCTTCACGGGCACGTTTTTCCATCCGTTCGTCTTATTTAAAATGTGATGGGGATGGAAAGGGTCATCGCTGTCAGCTGATGTGGCGCTCCTCCGCCAACAAACCAATACGACCGCCTCCTTCCACCGGATTTATCCGACTAATCCTGTCAAAGGTTTTTTAATCTACGTCACTTGTCCTGGTGTTCCATTTACTAATCACACAATTTCCATATAATTTCACAAGCTGGATGGGGATTACCGAGACCAACTGTTTTCGTGGTTGACTTCTTATAAAAGGCACAGGAACCTGGAGTGGAATGGTCGTGAATGAACTGGAATCTGAAGAAAGTAGCTAACCTACAGACATGTACCTACCAAAACGCAAAACGCGCCAAAGCAACGTTCTGACAAATATACACGTTTATTGACCAGTGGGACTAGATTGGACGGATGGTCGGACAACATGTATTGTGGGTTTACTCTCACGTGTTTCGACTAAATGGGGACCTAAGATCTCTAACCGATTCAGCCGTCAGCTTACAGTGGTAAAGGGTATTCTAATGTAAGCATATTGGAACTGCCAAGAAGTGCAATCTACACAGTAGATTGCCTATCCCATACTCCAGTCTCGGAGAATAATCTCTTTTGGCGAATATGTCTGTTTGGTAGTAGTCTATATAAAAGCTGACAGGCGAACAACTTAGTCAGTGAGAATTAGGTCTCGTGTAAGAGAGTTGTATCAAAGTCGTTAGCCTCTGTGAATAGGGGAGCTAAATGGGACTCATAAGCTTTCTAGTAGACACCTTCAAGATGAGCCTTTTGTTGTAGTCTAAGGAGGGTGGATTATGCAACTGAGAGAGAGGCTACGGATTGAGGAATTCCAAGAATCCTTTCAGGAAAAGTAACGCATTTTTCTCAAAAGTGGTTCAAGGTCTTAGTTGTGTAGCTAAGTTTATGATTAGTAAAATTCTAGCGACGGAATCCCAACCGGCATATTGCGTGTTGCTTAGAGAGTTCACCCTGTCGTCTGTACAGTAACAGAACCAAACAGATCCATGGAAAGCGGTGTGTCAGGAAAACCTCATGCATACTTAAACCATGATGAAGTGATTATCTTTGGGGTTCATCTCGTTTACTCAGGCGGAGAACGGATCGAAAAGTTTGCAGGTCAAGTGGTTGAGAAAATATTACGTGGACATTAATGAGAAATCGCACACATGCAAGTACCCATTGTAAGGCGATTATCGGTCACTTTTAGCACCAGCCTAAATTGAGTAAGGTGAGACAAATAGCCGACGGCTAACCTTTTTGATGTGTACGGTTAGTGGATGATTTATTTCGAGTAAACAATAACGAGGTTCCTAAGGATTTTGCATTTTTACTTTCTACATATATACATATCCCTAGCATGGTTACATCCATCCAAAACATGTAACGGTACGAATAAAAGTCAAATCACATGAAGTTAACGTTAAACGAACGAAACAAATAGTGTAACTGTAAATTGTCGCGTCGTCACAATTTTCTGAGCTAGTGATAAGAGATCGTTCGTTCCTCATATGAGTATCTATTAATTTATTGATAACTGTTTGATTTGGCCATCATAACGATCACCGAAACTAATCGATCACATGTATTTTGTACGCACTGTGTTTACCGCTTTATGCTGCACTGGCTGCATCATATCTGATTTATGTTATTGTTGTTGTTGTTGTTGCTGTTGTTGTTTCAACAAATCATTCTATTAATTTGTTGTCATTTCCTTTACACGATAAACGAACGTATTAACTGATTGGATTGTGGCAAATTTCCTCAGTGCACCTACCCTATTTTGAAACCAACCTAGGATAAAGCCTGCTGCCGAGCAACAGTTACAATGGAAAACTACTTTCACAGATTGTTCTGGTAACAACCAGAATGTGGCGGATATTTTTGAAGATTATATAACTCTATCATTACGTCGGTCAGGAAGGACAACGACAAGTTGATAAATTACAATTGCACACCAGACAAGATGTATTATCTGTAATGGAACGGCTAGGCAACACATGGAGGGACAACATGTTATTACAGTACGTTATAAATTCCACGTGATACATCGAGACGTTGATAAATCTACCACCGACCTTATCTCACAACCTCTGTCGACTGTTTCAAAATTGACCCAAGGACAAATCCCATAGCATAGTATCTAAAAAGCGATGCATATCGAAGAACCTATTGCTGGTGCCTGCGACAGGAATTTCTGGTCGAGGATAAACGATTCGTAACGCTGGAGAAACCTTGTGTTATTGTGTGCCAGTGGGCTAATTCGGTCAAACAACTTGTAGAGCTTTCTGCTGTGGGACCTACACTACATAGCGATGTTGACGGCGTGACACACTGTGACCGCTGTAAAGAGTTTTGCTGCCATAACTACGGTGAATATCACTGGAAAACTCTTGAATTTGATTTGCCGATTATGTCACTTAAAAAATAGATATTTAGAAGGCGTTCTTCAGACATGATGCAAGCAAATTGTCGACCTCTAGGTCACCTAATCAAAACAACGAGAACTTGAATATTCAGTGGACTAGGGGTACAACAGTCAGTCACAGTCTTAGACTAACGTCAGATACAGGGTTCATTGTCTCCCTAAATGTGAATGAGCAACAATTTGCATTCGAGCTAGATACCGGATCGGTCGTTATACTGCTGCGATCTAATGCCTTACCAGAGCTTCTAGGGATGGACTCATTTAACCTTCATCTGCGAGTTTATACTGTTTTCAAGTTGAACATCATTCACATTTGGTCGCAGCCTTCGCATTCAGTTTATACTAGTCAAACAGTGTGAATTTGATGTAGCTCCTTTACTTATGTATTCCATCACGATTGCATAGGCTGTCTCATGAGACTGAAGGACCGGTACCAAATATTTTTGGTCGAGATTGAAGTAACCATCTTTCTGCCGTCCTGTCAACTGAGGTTCAGTCACGCTTATCTAGTCTTGAATGCCCATAAAAACTTGCCTGACCACACGATTTTCGGAAAGTTGCGGAATGATGCCGTATGTTTACTACTGTCATCGAAGGCAATACCAAGTTCGGGAAGGCCTGGACCCTACCGTATTCTCTTCGTAACAATGCTGAAAATGATATACACCGGCTCCAGAAAGAAGGTATAATTGAACTCGTCCAGTACTCGGATTGGACAACGTCCATAATACCCGTATCCAAACCCGACGGTGCAGTAAGAATTTGTGGTGATTAGAAAATAACCGCGATCCGAGGGTTGCAGTTAAATGGTTACCTCTTACCAAAATTCGAGGACATTTACATATGTTTATCTGGGGTGTGTGTGTGAACTTTTACAAAATTAGACTTGAGGCAAACATACCAACAAACTGAACAAAATGAAAATTCACGTCTTTGCACTATAATTAGCACTCATGTAAGGTTGTTTCGTTACGTCCACCTTCCATTCTACACCAGCTATTCTTCAACGCGTCATTCACTCATTTGTTGAGGATATACTTAGTATTACTGATGGGTATTAGGGGATTTTGGTTTTCTTGTAGAGTGAACATCACTCACAGTTGGTCACAACTGTCGCATTCACAATTTGGAGAGAAGTCTTGGTCGAGGGGTCATCGATTGGAGTTAACAGGACAGTAAGTGTCTCCTCTCTAGACCTTCGGGCAATCAGACCATTAATCACAAGCAAAGGCGGTTGAACTTTCATATATGATAATTCAGTCGTGCGCAATGTGAGGTCAGTGGCGCAGTAGTCAACCTGGTTACCTCATGGGAACGTGCCTAAGTTCTAATTCCTGCCTTTGCATGGATGTGCACGAGCTGTACTGAAAAGTCAGAAACACTGAGTTCCCTTCAACCACTTCATCAGATCAGAAAGAAGACAGATATTGCAATATGTTAACGTTTCATTTACTCTCATCAGTCGCACGTATAAAATATGCCAGTTATATACATTGTAAAGGTGAGGACAGACAGAGGCTTGACACGCCCACAACCGCAAACACTATATCATCACGTAACTGGTAATCCGGTAGGTTGTCTCAACCACTTTTGTGTACAACGTCGGCTGATAAGTTCGGATGAGCACCGCTTCGCAGAAAGCCAATAACTTTGGACTACTCACCAGTAATCTAAAATATCGCCTTGCAGGTTTAATGAGTTCAGTGATCTCGACCTGTCTCAGAAGTCCTAATCAGGTGGTTATCGACTTCAGTTAACAGGACAGTCAATGTGTCTCCTCTCGAGACGATCGGGCAACATGATAATTGCTTACAAGCAAAATTGGTTGAGCGTTCAGATTTGATAATTCGGTCGTGCCTAATGTGAGGTCAATGGCCCAATGGTTAACACGGTTGCCTCATGATTGGAATGGCCGGAGTTCAAACCCCGGCCATGGTAAGGATATACGCTACTGACGAGCTCTAATGAGAGCGAAACTCGATTCTATTGGTTCTTTTCGAAAGAGGCTGGCTGCAAAGTCTGTCTCCCATGTTGTGAACCACTTCACTTGCAGTGACGTTTATATAGGCAGAACAGATCGAAAATATCGCATCGAGTCGCTGAACACATCCTGAAGTAGTTGAAACAACTGATGACGCACCAGCCTCGACTTGTAGCACTGACGGCTCGAAATCCGACGTCATCAATTGCTAACCACGTCATAGCAACAGGACGCAAAGTTGAGCCATTAAATTCATTCAAGATACTGTAGCGTACTCGAAACTCAAGGTTATTGGCTTTCTGCGAATCGGTGCTCATCCGAACTTATCAGCCGACGTTATGTGCACAAAAGTGGTTGAGACAACCTACTGGATTACCATTTTCGTGATGATGTAATGCTTTTGGTTGTGGGCGTGTCAAGCCTCTGTCTGTCCTCACCTTTACAATGTATATAACTGGCATGTTTTATGCGTGTGACTGATGAGAGTAAACGAAATGTTAACATATTGCAATATCTGTCTTCTTTCTGCTCTGATAGAGGTGTAATGAGAACGGAACTAGTGTCTAGTGCTTCTTTTCGAAAACGGCCGACTAGAAAGTCCAGGGAAATGCAGTGGCTATGACAAGCTGTGGGTGATGTTCAGCCTATATATCTAATACTCATACACATAGTGACGGCATTCCACTCATCAACACTCTCGGACTTTGGACTTGGTCTTGAAAAGACTGTCAAAAATGTATGTTTGGTGTTGAAAGGAGATGAGCATGAGTTACAGTCTTTTCCACTGGTAGCTTTATCGGCGAAGCATTTGCACTCAGTTTTTCAGTTTCCGGGTTAGGTTGAAATCCACCGATATACTAGGATACACGGGAGTATTTTCAACAAAATGAAACATATTCCTACTCCATCTTGTGTTCCAGTAAATTATGATCCAATACCACCAACTCTCCCCTGTTGCGATGCTTCATGTGGTCTTACGGCAGTGCTACTACCCAAGCTTTCATGTGGTTCAGGACGTCTCATCTCTTGTTGTTCTCGAACACTGATGGCAAAAGAGTTCGACCGGAAATCCTTGACTACCATACTTGGTGCAAAACAGTTTCACTGATACTTTCTCGGAAGATTGCTTACATGTCATAAGTGCCAAAATTTATTACTGGGTGAAGGAACAGAGACATAAAAACAGCCCTGCCGTGGATGATTCGTTGGTCTGTTACCTTATCTGATTACATCAGTAAGTTTCAATAGGCACCCGGACGATTCGCTAGTTTTGTTGATGCCTTAAGTAGGTTGATATTACCAGATGCACCTTCCACAGACCACTGCTTGAATTGATCATCCTACAGACCTTTCTGATTGTCGAACCACCCGTTTGTTTCCACGGTGCTTACTGATTTACAGCGGACTGATTGCACTGCACCTGAACTACGTTGTTTTTGCAATAAACCTCTTCAGTGTTCTACTTTCCAGTGCTCTACTGTCTTTCTCTTTAAGTGGTAACCGCTAGAATTGTTTTAGTACAGTTTCATCACGAGTAGACGACCACATCGAAGAGAGGAAATCACTCAACCAGGTAAGTCTCATACACCTCATCATGGAAGTAGCACCTGTTTTGTCACGTAATCCCCGTTGAGGGATTGGACAAATTTGGTAAACATTACGGAAACACTGAATATGACCATTTCTCGCATTGGTATCTGGTACGAAAGAAAGTAAATCAATTTGAATTCTCTAATCGACTAAGTAAACAGTACGGTGGTCACTTGACTTACAACCGGGTCGATTTGCATGTCAGAGAGAAGCCATTGATTATTGTGAAGTGAGCTAAAAGCTGCCAAAACATCGTCAGATATTCACAACCCTGTTAGTTTTCATTAGCACAGCAGTGTATATGAATTTCTCATTGTTTCTACCGTGATGTTATTTGGCCGTTATTTTTTACCAGTAGTTTCCAAAGAAAAATTGTGAGCCAAATGAACTCATATTTCAACGCCTCCTTCACGTTTAACCAGACTGTGCTAGCCGTTGTCCATTGAAGAGAAGCTCCAATCGCCAGATTTGCTCTGGTTAGATCAGGTAGGGATGAGAAACTTGAACACTGGAACGTTTATTTTTAAAAGGGCTTGACCAGAATCATCTATTTGTATGCGGAAGCTACTGTCAACCGTGGGTGGTGTTCAACTTACGCCAGTCAGCATTCCAGACCATTCATCGGAGAACTAGGGTAAGTACCACAGGTTATGCTGTAGTTTAGAGCATCATTCCGACTATCACTCAAGTTGACAAGAGTGTGATGTCAACAATACGCTTGATTACGTGGTCGAAAGTGAGCCTCTGGAGCCTTTTGAGTGGTTTATTGCGCACCAAACAATCCAGCAAATGTTATCAGAATGAGGACACTCGGCATTACCAGGCTGTCATAATCAGGTAAGTTTGTCCACCGTAGGTGAACCTCGGTAATACCGGCGTCCAACGGTTTCAGCTAATTGATCCCATTAGATGAGTTGGAGATCTAGAACGGGCAAACAAAATCTGATCTGACAAGATTTTTGATTTATGGTTTTGTAAAGCCCCTACTAAGCTGTTATGGCGAAGGAATTTATTACTGGTTTTTTCCTGATTTTTCATTTCTTACTGTCCAGTTCGTAGAGTGTTATCGTTTTGTTAAGTAGCGTGCGGTGGTTGAGCCAGGTGTTCTAAGGTGCCTACTCACGCAACAGCTCTGATTGATGTCATAGGTTTTGTTCTTTCAACTTTCCGCAGAACACTTACTAGGGGCCTTAAAGTACTTCATGCAGAACTGTGCAGCATCTACTCTCGTAACAACTGATCAACAATACTTTTGCAAGTCCAGCATACTCAAACCACTAACAAACGGTGCTATCAACTGCAAAAATCACGAGAAGCGTTTAAGGAGGTTTTCCAAAGATGTTGTCAGAGACGTTCTTTTAAGAAAGAAGTCAATTGTAAATTTGCCTACTGCTAACGACATCCTCGTCCGAGTTGACAGCAACTCATTCCGTTATCATTCCCTTTTAACATTACCGCTTTAGCAGAAATTGTCAGTTCCCTACGCTGTTTGTCCCGTAGTCTTTTGATAATTGGTTGAGTGAACACCGCTGAGCCATCGCACTGTGTGTCAAGCAAATCGGCGTAATGGTTGTTACTCAGCGAACTGCATGCGCGCGAACATATGAATACACATACGAACTTATGCGCCTTAGGAATTGCATACTGCAGTAATGTGGGCAAGCAAATGATTTATTGTGCACGTTGGCTAGAAGAACAATGTTTTAATCTGTGCGCGTGTGAACTACCTATTTGGTGCATTCGCATTTCGTGCAAAACTCTGTCTAGTAAGATATTAAAAGATTATCATAGCTTGTTGTTCTGTACACCGTTGGAGTGGCGCCTACCACAATGTCGTACCATTACCGAGGTCTGGCCTAATGGCTTTTATTGGACCATTTAATTCGCTCTGAAGTACACAATGAAGTCAAGAGAAATGTTAATCGGTGAATCAGTAAAGGGTACTAACAGATCAATAGCCCAAATCAAATATGGCATTATTGCTACGCTATGGATCTATGTGTGTAAGTGGCCGAAAGGTTATATCTATCCTGGCCATAGACTGACTGGAGTGAGAGCCGTTCTGTGCAGTTTTGCCGAAAGATGCATTTCTATCATGGTATCGTCAGGTGATGGGTCAATAACCTGAGTTTCTTTCATTCACTCTAATTGTTGTAGTTTTTGTCGATTGTCCCTCTTACGGTCGTACGGATTTGAAAGTGGACAATCGCGAGCAAATCTATCTGCTATTTTCAATTTATACACCGTGCATTATTAACAAGAATAATATGTATTTTAAGAATTTATACTTTTGAACAGTTCCCAGTGAGTTCCTGTTTTCTTACGCTTAGTGTAAACTGTTTTTAGGACATCCAATAAAAAATAGTGAGTATTTTTTTGAAAATTTAAAAACAAGTTTTTCAAACCTACAAACTATTGTTTGATTCCTCTGCTTACGTTACACAAGCTTGAATAAACTATACGCGAAAGCAACATACTGGTATACTAAAAGACAGATTCAGAGCTTTTTTTTATAACGTCCAGTAAATCGGAGTGATTTCCACGGAAGACCACTTTTGAGGGTATTGGAGGAAGAGACCTTAGTTGAAATTTTGGAAGGAATATATGCATCTTCATGTATATAAAAAAATCTGACTGAATCATTCTAATAGCAAATGCATATCTGTGTACAGGGTACATCACAATTAACTGATATCAGGCTCGTCGGAGAGCGATATTCAAAAATGTCCATCTGAATTGCTGACTATTTCCAAAAAACCACACACAGTTGAATCATAGTTGACGTTCAGCATTGGGACAGTTGAGTCACCAACAGAATAGTTGAACAGACTCCATTTGTGTGTACAACGGTTTCACTGAGTTCTATTTTATAGAAAACCACATGGTTTGTAGTTTACTTCCAACGAGTGCAACACAGATTGGTTAGTTTACAAGCGCGCTTATTATACCAGGACAAAACGGATAAATGCAGTTCATTCTGGGTTGCCTTATTTTTCAAACTGATAAGTTTGTTTAATTCAATCAACATTGTACTGAAGATCGGAGTGTGTGAAACAGGGAATTCGATTTAGATTAGCCCAAGTGACAGTTATGTCCTTCGATTAGTCTCCCTACCCCATAAAACCGGTTACCGCTCTCACTCTTTCTCAAGTTGGGTTGACAGTAGCTTGGTTTGTCAACACAATAACATACCTGTTTCGTTTCAAATCTCGTGAAACTACAATTTAAGGAAAACCTCACTTCGTGCACACTTTATCGAACATTTCACAATTGTCTTTTGCATGTGATTTTGTGATCACAATACAATGCATGACAAGAGTTGGATTAATTAAAATTGGATTTCACAACCAAATTACACTGCCATTAAGTCCTTGAAAATATGATAAACCTAGTCAAAATTTACTGAAAAACGCCTGTGGAGAGTAGATTTATCAAAACACGGTGTACTTCTGACGACTTGATACTTTAGAACTATTCTTCGTAATAAGCAAGTGTTTCTTATCCAGTTTGCATCGTCTACAGTGATTGAAATAGACGGCCCAAGCTGCCTAGGGAAAATGACCTCAAAATAACTTACAGATTCAATATGACATGACGTCAACACAATCCTACTGGACAGTGCAAGCTGTCTTCGTCTATCTTAAAAGTCCTTGATGACCATGTGATGGATCCGAAAAACGCTTCCCGCTTGAAGTCATTCTAGGCTCTACAATTAGTCAACCCCCTGTGTTCAAAATCTGTTGACCTTGAGGTTCCGTGTGCAATAGTCATGAATGATGGCGAATTGACGGGAACAGGAAGTAGACAGTTAGTTTACATCTTTCGGTGTAGGTTACGCTGTTGGTACACATCGCAGCTGACCAGAATGTAAAAACAATGATAGTTTCACCTTGTAACATTGTTCCTTTGAGTTCCTCACCTACATGCGTCATTGAAGAAGCTTGCTTTTAACTGTGGGACATGCTCTTTAAATCAATGATGATTAATCGAGTTATCTGTTATTACCCAATAAACGGAGTATAAGTTGATCAAAACATATCATAATCACCAATTAATTTAAGTGAAACCGGAGATTAATATTGGATATAAACTTCGCTTGAATGTTATAACAGATGGCAACCACCAAAGACTCACTGGCGTGTTCAAGAGGCGAAAAACCCGTAGCCATATTGGCCCACAACAGTCTGTTAGACAGTTGGCTTTCTCGTAACTTTGACAACTTCGCTCTATCGGTTGTCTACAATTCATTGACAACTCAAATGATTTATTCGACCAGAACACTGCTAGATCACGTGGACCAAAGAGCTAGGGAGACGACAGTAACCCACAGTTTCTAGTGTACCAGCGTCCATTTTCACTTCCCTTCTCTTACGTTATCCCCCTATCGTCTAGCTTGTCTGCCACCTAATCTGTGCAGGAATATGCATGTGTATCTGTGCATGGCTCAGTCGTATGTGATCAACATCGCTGAAATTACAGGGCTGTCTGTTTGAGTCTCAGATGAAAATGTTCAATTTGAGCAAACTGCCGCACAGAAATTCGACGCGATATACCTAAAGTTCTACATTGAAACTGACGTTGTGAATTCAGACTGGCTAATCAGATAAAGAAATTCTCAGCTGAGAGAAGTCGGACGTATAGATTTACTTCCTTTTTTAACAACAGTGGAATGGATAGTTTGTTTCTCTGACAGAAGAACCTTGCATTTTTCCAACTTTAAGTGAGAGCATTTTTTGGCTGAATATTGCGTGTATGCATGGTGAACGGTAGAACTGTGTACGTTGAGTTTTTATTCAATCAGTACATGCTCGGGTTACAGTTATATAATGAGCCATGAAACCCAAACGACCATATACAGAATGACATTTTTTTGCGTAACTTAAAAATTTTGTTGAGTCCACTGCTGAAAACCAAAACTGGACAATAATTACAAATAATGAATGAATAGTTTTGTTTTCGGTCTTACCGATGCGTCACTCTTCACTTATTCTCAAGAAATCGATACACGTTAGTACGGTGGCTCATCATGGTCAAACCCACCTCTGATCAGTCGAGCAGGCGCCTTCAGTTTCCAAACGGCTACATGCACATAACTACAACCATAACAGTACATTCACAGGCCATCCAGTGCCTGTGCTTCAGTGTGTTCGTTTTTTCGATCGATTGATTTCCCCAATGATAATGAGCTTAGAGAAGAGGGTCGTTATTTTTTTCGTGTAGTCTGTCTACCATAGCCTATTAGCTACATGAGGAAGCAGTGATCCACGTGAAATTAGTGATTGGGAAATGTAACTCGCATACATTTTCTGTCGAACAAACTACCACTGCGTACTTCAATAGTAGTTGAAAAATTTCACGAGTTTTCACTTATTCCAGTTTGTCCGAGTACACTCATAAACAAGCACTAATGAATCCCATAAGAGAAAACGATGAAATATCACCCACCTTGCTTAGTGAACTCTGCATTTAAAACCTCTTCGCTGTCCCAAGTGGTCATGCGATCCTTTTCAATGCTAATACGATCAAGTTGGGGTTTTCTTGCCTCCAATTCCGTCAGGAATTGCTGGTAGAAACAGGGAAAGGGGAAAACAAAACCTCATGCATATTGACCACTTTCTCGGCAAACAACAGATGCAATTGGTTTTCAATCAAGTGAATATCAGACAAATCGATAAAAACTAATGTCTACAAGCAGGTAAACAAGCAAACCTTTTAGTGATGTGAAAAAACAGTCGTATTTTTTCCTAGAGCGTCTTAATTCATCATATCTGTTATACCAGTTTGATGTGAAACATCACCCTCGCTGATGTTAAGATGCCCAAACTACAAGGCATCACCGCAAATTACCAAATGATTATCAGTACTAGTCGCAAAATATGTGATGGTGCATATTGTATTGAAACTAAGGTGAATAACGAATGAAGAGTACCACAGAGAAAGTTAATGCTATATTTTGGACCGATCTTGTTGGGGAGTTAGCCTTGTTAGTCGTTTGGTGGGTGACATTTGCATGGTTAACTGTCGCAACTGAAGCTCAAATTGTCTAACATGACGTTCTTGATCAAGCGGCGAGGGTAACCGGAGTGATGCATTACTGCGGTTGGATGATATTCAGGTGAATTATACGTTATTTTTGTTGTTGGTAAAGATTCGATGATTGTATCCACTGCTGAAGCAAAAAGCTATCCAAAGTCGGTTTTGGAACAATCACAGGTACAACCAGGATAAAACTCTGGAAACGATTAACTGAGATATACATTAGTAGACACTCGTTTGTGGGTTTGTCATCTTTCAAAAGTCACACTAGTTGGGGAGAATGACAATCATCAATCTATGAACTCACTGATTTAGTCAACTGTGTACTGATAGAAATGCACGATTTTGAAATTCCCGTTTCAGGCTAACATTCATTGTGGTCTTCTCCGGGTGGTGACGTTTGTACGTAAGGTTTTCTTTGACTTTGGCTATTATGACAAGTCACTCCGAAAACTGATATCGCCAGTCACGTGACTCGACATAGAAAATGATCGCCTTGCAGGTTTAATGAGTTCAGTGATCTCGACCTGTCTCAGAAGTCCTAATCGCGCGGTTATCGATTGGAGTTAACAGGACAGTTAATGTGTCTCCTCTCGAGACGATCGGGCAACATGATCATGGCTCACAAGCGAGAGTGGTTGAGCGGTCAGATTTGATAATTCGGTCGTGCCTAATGTGAGATCAATGGCGTAGTGGTCAATACGGCCGTGGCAAGGATATGCACTACTGACGAGCTCTAATGAGAGCGAAACTCGATTCTATTGGTTCTTTTCGAAAGAGGCTGGCTGGAAGGTCTGTCTGGATGCGGAGACTGTGATCAAATGTGAGTGATGTTCAACTTGAAGATAAACCAAATCTCCGACTACTCATCGGTACCCCTAAGAAGTGTGCTGGTAGGATCTATGAACATGAGAGTTAGAACAAACTACTGGAATCGCGTTAAGTGACGTGTGCCAGGATGAAACAATGGTCAGAAGACGAAGTGTTTTCAATAACGACTACAGACGATAAAAGTCTCTAAGATTTTCCGTTGAGACTGCGTTTTATTCAAACACGAATACATCTTTGCAGCCAGTTTCATATGCCTTTTACTTAATCGCGTTTGGAAATTTTTTTAGGATGCTGTGTGGTTGGTGAAAAATTCTCTTCGTTGTAAACGAAACCAAACTTCACCTCGCAACCCAAAAAAGAAAGCGTTTCAAGCATACGCACTTATCAAGGTATTTTGGTTACAATGATTTCTTTTACATGTATGGTTACCTCAAGGTTAGTTGAATTCCGCAACCTGTATTCCTAAAGAGACCAGTTTAGAGTTCTGATTCTTAAGGAAAAACAACGACCTGTACCGTTGGTCCAGACTAACACATTAAAAACCGTGGACTTTTAGTAGTTCCCTTGGAAGACGTTATTAGTTTTTATCTGCAATCCACCTCTGCCATGCGTTGAGTAACCCAGTGAGTGGCCCCTAGACACAGGCTTGGTTTAATTGACTTCAAACACCGAGCCTTCCAGCAAGACACTAAATGGCGAACTTTCAGTTCAGACGAACTGCCATCTTTCACAGTTACGCCAACTAATGAGCCTCACACTCATTCTAGGGTTGCTTTTCTACGGATTTCAGTTAAACGTTTTGTGTACATCGGTACCAATCCCACTTTAGTCAAACGATACCGAAGAAACAGGAAATTCGCACAACAAGTACATCATCAGATTTGAGCTAAGAGAATTGGCTGCCGCTTTGAGGCTATCCGGCAGGTCCGACCAAGTTGGCTATCCTACCCTAACATTATATTCAATCTCGGACGTATCATCCGCAGTCCAAACGCCGAGCTGTAATCTTCGTTAACAAGCTCCATGGGATGTTGCTCCGAACTTGTGGGAAGAGGACCACATGCGAAATGCCACGGAGTCTACCGCACAAATCCCAACACTGCATCTCTCGATGGCCACACCTCAACTAAACCTTCGCAGTGTCTATCATTCTTCCACCACGAGAAATGAACCATCACAGCAAGATGGCTTATCTGAAGTCGTATAATGGTTTTGCTACTGGGGCATCTGTTTACGCGTTAGACCCTTGTCAGTGTCAAAACAACTGGACGGATGCAGCCATGAGTGTTCGTCATGGGGAGGTGCTTTTATGACCTCTTAGTCAGTAGCAACGCATGAAAACGTCATCGCAACCAAACGCAGCATCACGGAAAGAGTCAGGTTGGATACCCTGTTGGCCACACTCGCCATTCCGGATGCTAACAAGCCCAAACTTCCATCGTCTGATGCCGAGACTACCATCACTCTTCTGCCTAGGACTTCGATCGACCACAAAAGACGCTTGATAGGCGCTGTTCAGCTGAACTCTTGGGCCAGGTGCTGTGGAGATATGCCACTTGAAGCAGGAAGTGGTATGAAATGTCTATTTTCCTAAAATGGTCCATTGTTCGAAAGCTATTAGAAAAATATTTTGGGTTTGAATTTCACCTCTTTGCACTATAATGTGCTGAAACTCAGTTTTGGCATATGTTTATACCTCGTTTTCTTATCGGTCAAATTAAGGTGAGATTCTCAAATACTCTTCAATATCTGTAGAGGCACAGTCATTTTGCCTATAGTTTGGGAGTAATTGTATTCCCGGCCAAAGGCCGACGTCTTCGGGTTTCTTCTGAGGTATCGAGTATCACCACGTTCCATACTACTTGCTTACCGTTTTCATGTCGTATATTTGTACGCTACCCAATTTTAGTTTACGTTGACCATGCTGACCATAACAATGTAATACACTTCCCCCTAAGAATTTGATCATTCCTGAAGAATTATTTTGAGTTGATGAGCACATTTTCTTTGTGCTCAGAGTTAAAACTTAGTGTGTAGTCTTTAAACACAGTGAGTCTCTCATTATCACCACAATGTTCAGCGCTGAGCCATACCTGTGGAAAAAGGTGACAGAGTAATGATAATTAAAAGCCGGGAAGAGGGAAAGTGGGGAGAGAACAATGAAACGATGTAGTAGAGAGAATTAAAAACACTGGGAACACATGTTTGTCACTGCTGATGACAGATTGTTATGCCACAGAGTGTTTCCAACCGACGATGTGGATAGTTGCGAATGTCCGAATCATGTAGACTACATCTGCCGACTTTACTCAGCTAGACGGTCAGTGACCTCATAGCCCGTACACAGTAGCACCGTACTCACAATCAGTCTATCCATGAAGCACAACAGTGAATCGAGTAGGCAGTTGTAGTTTGATTGCAATGAAAATCGTGTGTCCTACTACTCGGAAATAACGGTCAATCGAATACCTCTGTTGTAAACCGAAGTTAACTCCGATCTGTCTGCCGTATGGTGCAATAAATATTTGCGAGCATATCGGTTCGCACAATACGTAGGACTTTTGCCTGTCATTTGTTTGATACTTGTGATCACGTTTGTTTGTTGGCATGTTTGTCGGTTCATACACAAACGATTCTGGCATACTCTCAAGCCTGATGGCTGAATCCTTACACCCTATCTCTCTATATACTCTTGACTAACAGGGGCATCTAACATTTCAGAATAACAATTATAAGCTTCGGATAATATGTTTCCGTTCTTCGGTTCATTCGTATTTACACTTCTCGTTTGATTCTTGTGTGCACTTGGGAATTGTCGACCTGATGCATATAATCAATCAAAGTGATGTGCCAGACGTAACCGACAAATGCTACCAGGAGTAATGATTAGAATTAAGTATAAAACTGTGCAGGAAATAACAATTTACACTTAATAAACAAAATATACCTGTGAAAGATTACAATGATGAATGGGTTTGCCAGTTTTAGTGGACTGGTGTACTAGATCGATAAGTCTCAGGTGTATGCAACAGGCACCAAAATGATTTCTCTAATCAACTTAATGACAGTTACAATCAAGATGCATTACACCAAAATCTGAACGGTAACAAAAATATAGTATCACAACCTCAACACGATGGATGAGCACAGTTAATCTGTACCACTTCTTTGACATGAGGCTGAAAGCTACTCAGAAACAACATGGATCCTTACAGTCAGTAATCTGAAACTCTCTCTTTGGTCTTTTCCCATCTACTTTCTTAATAGCAACCAGTTATTTGTTTAAGTCGGTCACTTTGAAATGCACTACATTAAACTAACCAGTGAGTCATCGGCATTACCGTTACCGTCAGATTCTATCATGCGACATGTGAACGAAACGCAACCCGTTTTTCAGGCTGAAAATGGTCTCCTCATACTATCTCCTTCAATCAACTGACAAAGTCGTTTTTTTGTCAGAACAGCTTCTGCGCACAATTGTACGCATAATTCGTGTATGCGAGGCTTACAATAATTCATGTAGTATTTCCGTAGTATAAATGATCTGTGGCCGCGATGGTGCTATTTTCCCGGATTATCTGTTTTAATCCTTGCAAGTTCTACCAGACCTATGTACACATACGGTCAAAAAGTACCTCTTCAAGCAAAAAGTTCAACCAGGAGAGAGATAGAAAGAAAAACTGCCCGATCGATCGCCACGGTTACCCTCAAGGTTTGTGAAGACCGGTAAGGTCAGCCCATCGTGTACGAATGAAGTGATTCATCCCATACAACATCAGACTATCAAATCACACTCTGTATCGTAAAAACTGGCGGCTTTTTCTCTGCATGCGGGCTCTCCCGTAACAATGACGCAATTTAAATTTCGAATCAACTTCCACATAACATCTCATCTCATGGCTCAATTCTTGTTACATAGTGCCCGTCTGTCAGAAGGGGTATACAGACGGATTCAACCCCATGTACTTGTACGTATAAGGATGTCAAGCAGTGTGAAGAGAAACAAGTGGTTTTCAATTCATAGTCCCTAGAAGGAGTTTGTTCACCTTGTTAGTGTTTATTTTAAACCAAAGTCTACAAGAAGTCTAAAACTGCCAAATTCCTCGAAACATGCTAATTAAAAAACCTCAGTTCTTTTAGTAACATTCCACACATGTGTTAGCTGACTTCGTCCGCTTTTTGGATGCTCGCAAGTCAATTAGATTCGGTCGTATAGGTCAAGTAACAGAGCAGTTGCGAGGCTGCAACACATGGACTGGTTACACGCTACAAAATATGATCGTTCGTCGAATAAGCTCTTTTGTGCGCAATCGGTATGCTAACAACGACAGCTTAAGTGAGCACACAAGGCAGTCTTAACAACCGATGATCTACACCGATTTATTGTGTTTTTAGTTTGGCTTGTGACTTGAGGAATGGGAAGATTTTGCCTCACTAATGTGTGCGCACACATACTGTGTACCCTGAGATCCAAAGACCGCTGTCAGATTTTCATTGGGTACTTTGGTTGTTACCATCGTAATATCAACACCGTTTCTAATTCAATATGTTTAAAATTCAATTTTTAGACATCCTGGCTACTTGACGGAACATCCGCTGGCGTATTTATGTGTCAATTCACTATGTCTGACGAATTCCAGTGATCAGTTGGTGCTTGAATCTATAGGTGAATTCACTCACCTCAATTTGCCGTACTCCGATTATGAAAATTGACAACAGGGATCAGAGTGCGTCTACGGTCCTGTTTACTTCTAGAGACATAAACCGTATTTTATTTGATTGCAAGACACGGTGATACATCTGCGACGACCGATTACTAGGAAGCATAGAACTGGTAGACTCAGTGAAATTTGCCTCTGATGTAAGTCTTGCTCTAGGCCAACTCCGTTGACTGTTTGCTAATGCACGTTTGGAGCATGAGACGTGAAGCTAATCAGCAACTGTTACTGACAAAACAGTTTTAATTTTCATTTGACTTAAACACAAGCAAGGTTTTATTTCAGAAGCTGGCAATGTATTTTTTTACACGGATTACCTCACCATACAATAAGTTATTGATCCATTTATACTCTATACAACGGCAGTGCTGATATTCCTGTTTTCAGATGTTACTTATTCCGTTTTGTTCTCTCCAGCCGCAACAAAAGAATGCAGGAAGTAACCTGTGTGTGACGAGATTATTTTCATCCGGTTAACATGTTTATCAACTTTTGGCAATGAACTAAACAAATTCAACAACGTAGTGACAGCGGAATTAAAATCATTTGCACAAAATGAGGTTCATTTCTAAAGCTAGATGATCAACAACTGTAATTAAAGGATTGCTTGGAATTCGTTTGGTTAACACAGTCATTCAGTGTTTGTATGGAAAGCTTTACACTGATCGGACAATTTTTGAAACAGCTTAAAGACAATCATTTTTATACAATGCTGTCCAAGAAGAAACGCTGGACTTCAGGAAATTTTTCCATGAATGAATGTTTTGCAGTAAGTATCCCTAATGAGGAAATGAACCTCTCAATACCGTACAGAAAACACTTGTGGAGCTGGATATCGGCTTAGTCCACCCCCGGTAGTGTTTCACGAAACCCAGTTTGACTACCTACTGGTCTCAGAGTTGATGACCTGTATATATATATATGTAAATGTGCTGACAAACAACCTTTACGCACCTGTGTGGTTGGCTAAAGCACAAGCTACACACTACGAGGAAGCTGAGGTTTATTCAATAACAGCTTTGTTCTCCAAACTACTCCAACTTGTGTCATAAAAATGTTCCCCGAGACAGGTGACTTGTGTATAACCTCAAGCAATGGGTATCGTAGAGATTTCCTTTCAGATTCTGCACACGGAAGTTGTTGCTTCAAGAGTGACAATCGAATTACAAATGAAAGACCATTTTCTCGGACAACGGGAGAAAGCGAACTGCGCTTAACCAAGTCTTTTGAGCTTCTTGCAACAACAACTGAATAATGTTCCCTAAAATAAGAGCTTCAATCTCATACTACTGTGCTCAAAATGACCCTGTACCCAGATAAAATAAGCATCCTATTAGTTGCGAATGCAAGGAACAGAACAATCGTTATTTCGTTCTTTTCTAGGTCTAAGCAGATTGATATTAGTCAAACCAGGAGGTACCTGAACTGTGTTATGACACCGAATACGGATTTGTTTTTCATCTAACGTTTAATCAAGATGGCCCATAGACCGTATTGTGATTGATCATGACTTATAATCTCTTGCCATTTTTTAGTGGTCACGTGCCTCCTTTGGTTTCACGTCGTTTAGAGGTATGTGAAGTGGACCACACGCGGAACAGTGCAAGCAGCCTGTGGTATCATGCTCAGGCCTCCCTTGGGTTCGATTACTGTAACAGGCTGATTAGCAAGCAGATGACGCCCACCCATGATGATAACGCAATAGCCTGGACGCACTGTAATCTAGGATCACTTGATGGAGCCCCTTTCTGTAGAGGACCTGTAGCAACTTCAGATACTAAGAGTAATCTTGCTGAGATACCGTAATTGATCATGAGAACATGGGAATTTTACAATATCCGCAGGGTACTGCTTGTTTCAACTATATACAACATTGGTGAGTAGTAATTTGTACGAATGTTAATGTTGACAAAAATCTCCATGACTAGCATGAAATGGAGACATGCTCACCATTCACCTTGTGCGTGGAAAACCTTTGATGGGTGTCCGAAACCGAATTAACCATCCAATCAAATACTGACCGAAAATAACTAAGATATATTCACAATGGGTGTGAATGACTGTTCTGCTTCATCCCTATGAGTTCATGTGTAGAATGTATTAGTTTCCCCAATCGGTTACCGCTAGTAACAGCAGCCTTTCACACACAACACTCTATCTTGTTTACTGTAACACACCCACATTTTATGGGATGAAATGTCTCACCTTCTAAAAATAATTACCTCTAACAAGGAGACTCATTAGTTTTTCCAGTAGGTATTTCTTGTTCGATTGAGCATGATGTGTGATTATCGAATGAAATGTCAATAGACCACTTGGTTTTTGGAAGCTTACTTGTATTTTAAGTTGTAAAGCAGCCGGATGGTAGAGTTGTGAGATATCTGTTCGTGATCCCTCGCTGGTGGCCAATTTGACATGCTTCAAAAAAGGATGGTCAAGGGCAATTGGAAGAAAGTATATTATTAAAAATAGCGAGATTTCTATTCATGAATATCGTGATTGAATTCAACGAACTGTAGTATTCCACAGATTTTAAAGGCTGATCTACCGGGCTGCAGTCTGCAAATTAAAAATGGTTGCTAGTCTGCGATTTCAGTAGTGTATGTCGGATTGACATAGACCTGGACAATAAAGCTGAATGGTACGTTGGTTCCACCCATCATGGTCGGTAGTTAGCATAGTGGGAAATACTTTTTTGATTTTCCGGACCCTCGGGCAGATCCGGAACACGAAGACCCCGGAGGGCTCGCGGAAAACTGCACATAATAAACGGTGCTCTGTAAGATATCTTTGAGAAAATAGAAAATTAAACCTGACAAAAGTAGAGAAAAGCGCCATCGAGGCTGACCGGGACAAGGTTCAATAAAATTGTGACATTTCCTGTAACCAAACTTGTTACTTCATGCATTTATCTTCAGAGTAGTGAAAGACTGTGGAAACTTGAAAACACAGGGCGACCACACAGTCAAACCAAATATGAATATTCAATAATCCGCGTCCATAAGAAAGAATGACCGGAAACTTTCGTAAACTTCCATGGGAACCGGAAATCTGTGTTCAAAATAATTCCAATTTATTGATGGAAGTTAGGTAACAAAGATGTTATTTACTCACGAGGGGACAACAATGTAGTTTGCTTAAGTTTAATCACAAGATTATTCAACTTGAAATGGAAACGTATCGACAGTGTTGTATACCGTCTAGAGAGAAGGCCTCAGCCGCTGAGACAAAATTCGATTCAAACGGTCGGGCTTCTTTTAAACTTATAGCTCATATAGGGATACGCCTCAAACTCTAACACAGAAAGTCGCTACATCAAGGGATGTCACATCTAGTCCGTAATAGGTGATGTTCGTAAAGTGAGTCGTTATCCGAGAGGAGCGAGGTAACTATCTACTCATTTCAGAGCTGCCAAAATCCAACATGAAGGGACGGAGCAATCGAATATCTCATCCGAACCAATGATGTTCCAGTTAGAGAAACACGTCAAGCATATTTGTTACTGCAGCAATCGGCGCACCGATTGAGTGTTTTAAAATGAGGGCTACGTATCGATTCGGCTGACATCTAGTGATTTAGTCTGAACAATACCTGACTAGTGACGAAGGTTCCAGCTCTACAGAGCACATGGGCGTGATCAAATATGGGTGATACTCAAGAAACAAGAACGGTTGATGGTCCCCTCATACATCACTCAACATCCAAAAACTAGAACTGTCAGTGTGGAGATGACTACTCAGGAGAATACTGTTTGCGAGAAGACACAAAGGAGGGAGAGGCAGAATGAGAAGAAAAACCGTTCATCTTTGAATAACGCCTGACATTTGCCGGATGTTCCCGTCAGTTTAAAATATAATAAACTGTTGTTGTTTCCCTCATGACTGCCAATTCACGAACGTGCGTTTTATAGACTGAGCAAAGGAACAAACAAAACTGTCTCCTGACATGTTTTATCAAACTTGTGCGGTACTTTTTGTATGAAATCCTGCAATTTTTTTTACAAGTAAGAAGGGTAGGTTGTGATTGTTAACAAACTAGAACACAAGTTTAACCCAGAGTTATCTCTTCAAGGGCCACTGCTGTCCATCGATCATCTTAGGTCGTCTCAATAATTCTCCCATGTATCATGAATAGTCAGCTTTCAGTGTCGTGTGTAATATCACGAATACATTGCCGCATTTTATATTTCACTGAATACAAGTCCTCCGTGCTGAACGTTAAAAAGAACTCATGTCTCGGTGGAATAGGGGATTACCAAATAAATCTCCATAGAAGCAACCACAACAGTTTGTGAAATGTAGTATGACACATTCTGAAGTACCAGATTATTTCATTACTAGATCTGATCACCGACGCATGGTTGAAGGTTGAGACTAATTGTGGAGTGCACTCCCCAATAACGCGCATGTTGTGTAAAGTTATGTCGTTTCTGTTATCCACACTAATCCAGGAGAAGACCGGGAATACCTTGCATTTGAATTTACCTTACATATCAACGAGCCTAAGAAATCACTCATCCAATTTGAGTTTTTGACTGCACTAGCGATACACCTTATCGTTCGAATCGGAAGTTGTATTTCGATAGTCATGGTTGCAAAACGACGATGCCAATGATTATACTCTACAGATCTGGCAACTATGGAAACTAATCACCTAAGAAAGGTGTATTCTCACTAAAGCATGACATGCAAGTGCTGCTGACTCCGTTCATTGAGGGAGAATACTTTAATCGCATGAAACCGAGCTGATTAGAATGCAATATATAAGAGCTATCACTACAGGCCCACCAAAAGGAACTGTAATGTAGAATACTTTTGGTGTGCAAATGTTTTGTGATGAACATACAACCATTGTACTGTGATGGTGAAACGCTTCAAGCGAAGGATGACCTACAGTCAACAACAGGTCACACGGAAACTGATATCCACCATTTTTCTGCAGGTCATCAAAGTTACGGAATGGTATTAGCGTTGTGTCAGTAATTCGTTGACCTCTAAGCAGCCCGATTTATCGCCATAAGTTGAGTCGCCATTCTACTGTTCTTCAACTGTACGCGATTGACACATCTGTGCTCGCGCACCATATTTTTTTACGCATTTCTTTGACTGATTACTTCGTAGATGTGACTGTTTCTTTTTTTATTCCAACGTGCACTCTGCATCTGATCGTTATTCAAACTTATCCTATCATGCAGCGACTAAATTCTAGTCTAATGAAATAGAACAGGTGTTGTATACATCCATAGTTGAAAAGTAAAAAGACGAATCATCCAACTCGTGGGCTTTCAATTTCACATATACATTCTTGGTGAGTGACCCCTAGGTATGATCCAAACCGGCATGATGAATACAGGAAAGTTTATCATTTCAAGCACAACTGAAAGCAATAAGGGTTGCCTGTGATGTTCCCAATAAAGGACTGATTTTGGCTGTTAGCACATGAATGTAACACTAGTCTGATGGGTCCATCGGATTTGGTTCAGGACAATCATCCGTGGTTCCGTCTGGGTTGGCAACTAAAAGGCGCAGCGCATTCCCCTCCAATGAAGTGATCTTATTTTGTGCCCCTCTGATGCATTATTGTTAGGTATCCATAATATATAAGCACAACAAGAGTTCCGGGTGGGGGTTAAATAAACATTTATGAATTGTGAGCCCCATTAGGGTTATTCAAAAATGGAATAAACTGCAGGATTTAAACATTATAGATGCGAAACTACTAACAAGTAGCCGGCTAACAAACGAAAACATTTCTCACCAGTAGTTGTCGATTGACAGTGTCCTGATCGAACCTATCTCCCAACTTGACTCTGCTATGTACCGCAAATTCGGTCACTGCGGTCAGCCATCGCGCTAACTGATCAATCTCATGTCGGATACGTGTTACTGTGGGTGAAGTTGTTTGTGTCACATTAACAGAGATTACGTCTTCGGATGTTGTGTTTCTTGGAAGCGAATGGACACCGATGAATGTGTTATCGGGAGACCAGGTTTTAGGGCCACAAATCACAGTAGCTGAGGTTGGAGCTTGCTGCAAGTTAAATTGGTGTAAAAAAAATCAGGTAATTTCCGGGAGACTGTATAATCTTCTAGAAGAGAAACTTCATAGATCAGGGCAGCTTAGGCACCTACATCTTTTTAAACGAAAAAAGCCCAACAAATGTAGTCGTGGCACCCATTTATGTCAAGTAAGAACCTATAAACAAATTTTAAATAAAAGATTACTAACGAAACTCTATACTGCTGAAATTGATTCGAATGGGAAAAAACACTGTTTGAGAAACTCGGCTTCTCGTAAAAACAAATCTATTGTTCCATGAATATGTTCCTTTTGTAATCGAGAATGAAGTTTCTAAGATTTTCAGTCTCGACTGTTCTAAATCTTCTGTTTAAAGATGTTTCACGTGACTGCTATTAATATGACTTGTGTGTATGCATCAGATATTTCGATTTTGAAAGATGTGAGCAGGCAGAATACAACACATTGTTTACAACCACACCTCACTTACATCCTGAAAACCTTCATGAAATACTGATACATACTGTGTATAGGGGACAATAACAGATTTAGCACTGATAGTCTACAACTTAGAAGTATGGAGAGATTGTTTGAAAGTATGACAGATGTATGCGTTCGCAGGTAAGCGGGTGATGAATGAGTCAGACCGTAAGACGATGGAACAATGAATTACGGAATGAAACAAAAACCAAGGAATCGAGCTAGCGGACTGTTTATTAAGATAGAGGAATAGTGAATAGAATGTATTTTATTGGGTCCGTAAAACAATTGTGACAATCTCCACCCATTTTGACTTTTAACGTAACGGGAAGGTCTAAGAGAAGAAAAAGGGTGCGGTTGATTATGAGCGGTGTTCAGTTCAACTTTCTGAGTGATACATCCGTCGAGATGAGAACCAAGAGATTAAACCAAAATTAACAATTTGTAGAGCAGATGTATAAAAATAAAGGTCAAAACTGACTTCGAGTTATCTTTCTTGAAAGAATGTAGGATTATGGGGGGTAAAGAGTGAATTGAAGTATGCGTGGGAGATTACGTGACTTAGTTTGAGAGTGTATAAGCTTTGAGAGAATAAGAAACCACAAAATAGTTAACGATTTAGACCAGCCACGTGTATGAAGACCAGACAGAAATAGACTTAGTTCATCGATATCAGTGACCTGGAGAGTCCATGCATTTTTTCGATCGAGTGGTCAAGATTTTAATCTTCTGGGTTATTTCAAGGTTGAGTTAGTCTGCAATTAACGTTCCAGCTGTCCATATCAATTCCAATTTGTCTTCGTTTATATATGCTCGGAATCGGTACCTCGAAGGTGGCTCTGAGTTCAATTTCTGTGTACTTGACATACGATCTGTGACAATCGGATTAACGTATGTATTTCAACCTCGTCTGCCTAAAACATTCCTAATTTTTCGCTGGCTCATTTGGTCGGAGTAAACCAAAGTGAGACATTGCAAATGAACACTATCACAGAATTGTGTATCAACCGTATTCAACTTAAGGACACAAACCAATCAAAACATTTCACATCAGACACGTAACACTCAACGCGAACTAGTAGTTGTACTGTGCGCATTCAACTGTGATTTTCAAGTGGTTGTAAACGAAAGTTAAATGAAAGATTCATTTTTTTAATATTTAACCAGAGCAATTCTAAAATACTCAGCACTATTAGTAGGGAGTAAGATTCATATACATTACCACCTTAACTCATAATTTAAGTTTCAACGTAATTCAGTTGTATTATCATCGTGGAACTTTTACTCCGGAGATCCTAGGTGCTGTCGTATCGACCAACAACCCCCTACGCAGTATACCATTTGAAGAGATGTTCATGAATCTATAACTCAGTAATCTGCGTATGCGTACCTCTTTTCTAATCGTGAAAAGAAACACGCCTCATTCTATTATTTACAAAAGGCGTCTAATATCGAGACATCACAAATTGGTGGGCGAATCAACCGGTCTTCTCGAAAATGAGTTGTAGAAGCAGCCTAATTGGCAAGTCAACCTGGGCACTGACCATTGATTCTGAGTCCTGTTGGTCACCAGCAGTGGATACGGAGGACAGTTTGAGTCTCGAACACAAACGTTCCCATTCTTGAAGCACTGACTGGATCTGTGAAGCGATGTGGTCGGGTACACGAACCAACAGAGAGGATTGTTCCGGCGTGGACAACTCTTCGTTTATTCTGGTCCAACTGTGCATCAACGTTTCTAGGCATTTTCCCAGTCCGTTAGTCTCCGGTCTCAGTTCGGCAAGCCACTGGGTCTGTGTTCATATTGGTGCGATTGGATGCAGGATAGGGGAAAAGTTGAATGGCATTCGTTGAGGAATAAGAACCCAACGTGTGTAATAAGCCACGAGGTGCACATTAGCAGTAAAAAAAAATAGCTGGCTTCTCTTATAACTTTGAACATATCCGTGAGAATATGAGGGTAGCTGTGTAGTGAAATTTAGGGTTAACCCTTAAGTACGAAAAACTAATGATAAAAATGAACGTAAGTTAAATCAAACGGGATAAAGGACATGTGCACTAAGTAGCTAATTCCACAGAAGTGCTTGCATTTGCTCGGTACTCCTGGTCGCTTCAAAAAACGCAGAAGATGCGGATAAGTTTAACACATTGTAATCCCGAGGACTGAATACAGATTTTTCTGAAGACCAGTGGCTGGTGATTGGTGAAGCCGGAAAATTGTATGATGAATGTTCTTTTGTTCAAAAGAATTCCGTGATCTCAAACAGTTGGTAATTGTGTCCTCTACTTCGTCTAGTTTTGTCTCAAGAAGCATTTTCTCACTCAACCCCATTAGTCTCACTGATATTCCCAACTATCGTTGGCTAGTCCAGAACAGTCAGTTTGCCACCCTCTCAAATTTCATTATCTTGTTCTCACTGACAGCTAAACAGTTAGCTGGCAATCCTATACACTTTGAAATTTCTTGCTAGTAATTTATGCATTGTTACCTGAGGTGCCACAAGGTCACCCTCTTCGTTTGGTGCAGTCAATTTTTGCAGCAGATCATTGAGCCACTCTCCTGGTGTATCACCGTGTACTTTGATTCCGCAGGTTTCGTATGAGCCCATCAGGGTTTTGATCTCAGCCAGCAGAGTGTCCAACTCCACCAAGTCAGATTGCCAACGAGTCAAGCAGGCTTTGCGGCGTTTCAGTGCTGCTTGAGCCAGAGCCAGTGCCTCTGACACTCGATTGCAACCGGAATCCAGTCTCGTGATGACTTTTGCATTGGTTGCATTTGTGCGACCCCGCTCGGTCTCGCGTAGACGACGGATCAGATGGCTGGACTTGCGACACCATGTGTTTGCCTGTTTTTCGTGCTCAAAAGTAAGCTCTATCAGGGACTTAAAAATAAGATGATGTGGGTAGGATTGATACCACGCGTAATTCGTTGCTTGTGCATGACTCACATTGTTCAAAACTCATGAAAAGACGTTGACTTCGACAGTAAGATTATGTATTCAAATGGATGTTAAACAGTTAACCTCACTAGGCACCCCGTCTTATTGAATCAAGCTAATCAACTCATTCATAATGCGAAATGGTCGAGTAATAACTTGACAGGAGTAAGCAAAAGTAGCCAACATTCAAGAACTGTTAGCCATGTCTGTCGCTTGGGTTGACGTCCTCATGACCCGTTTATCCAGTGATTGGAGACAGTACAGCATGCAACTAATTAGCGGTCACAGATTAGAGCCGAGCATACTTTAGCTTCAAATCGATAGTTTGTCTGACCAACTTATCGAAAAACTCAACTAGGTAACCCCAGTATGCTAGTCAAGTATGTGCTCTGAACAGTGCCGAACTCAACACACAAAGACTGGCCACTACAAGTCATAAGGCCCACCTATTGCTGTATCATTAATAAGTATCTCAAACGGTCCCTCGGAACAAACAGGCGTTTCCTAACAAATAATGAGATTAACAGGGAATTCGACGTGTTCAGATTGGGTCTTCTATGGCATATCGACAGCGGGCTCATAGCTACCGCAGTTTACTAGATCTACCTGGAGAGGCTGGTGACCGAACTGTTTGTAACCCATTTTATGACCCTAGATTGTATCTTTACAGTAACCGCTGTGCCAATCGTAAGACAGACACCGTAAGCTGTGACATTTAGCTCAATATAGGGGTGTACTGTTGAGGTGAACAAAGTCAACCTAAGAGAAACTCGACAAGTAGCCTATTGGTTAGCTCAAAGAATGAGTTCGCTTTTTTAACCATTGCTGCGTGCATGGCATGCATGTTGACATCAGTTGAACTAATCATTCCTAAGAGACGTTCACGAGTGATGGTGCCCAATTACCCGTTATTCGTCACCGAGCAAATGACAGGGTGTTTAACATAACATTGATTAATAAACCAGCAAATTCAAATGTAAACTGTTATATGATTGTGTCAGACAATTTTGGATGGTAGAAGTTCTCGTGTATTTGCCAGTAGCCGAGGTCATTCCAGTGCTTGGACAAATAACTTCTAATATTGTTGTTACTTGAGGGTGCTGTTTTAAAAGCATTACGGTATTACCTTCACGAAGAACCTAGTTTGAACAGAACGTCATTATGCAAACATGCCACTAGTGAGTGCTCTGAGTGTCGTACTTCTCTGAACGTGAAATGGGTCGTTGTTAGAGTCATTCAATCCAGATTGCTGTCTGCTAATAAGTTAGACTTACAAGATACAATCCGTTAAACGATTGCTAGGCCTGTCGACGCACCAGACGACACACATCTACTTAAGCACAATGCTGGCCACGATGTAATCATACTATTGTGTTATTATGTACTCATTGGGGCTCCATGACAATCACGGAACAAGCCGCAACCTGATCACAGGGCAACTTCTGTTCATGCCCAGACTCTGTTAGACCCAACCAGCAATGATGTCGTCCACGCACCACAGTCAATACGCACTGTTTGTGTCAGCCACGTGTTCATACCCAAACTGATCAGATCCGGTACACACGATGGGTGTTCTGTAGACAATTACTCCCACTAACACTACCTCACCGTTCTTCCGTTCGGTTATCTGTGGCCTTCTATGAACACACGTTAACTTGACTTGGCTACACCAAGCGGATCAAGACGAGTCAACAATGTATACGGTTGTGGACACGGCCCAACTAGTTCTAACTGATATTGCAATCAAACTGACCTGTCTGTCTTCTTTTATGCTAGTCTGTTTTAAGACTAAGACTTAGATGGCTGCGTTCGACGCTGCATACCAACTTAAACAAAACGTTTGTGTATGTCCAATGTTACATGACAACCCTCGAATCGAATCCAGTCGATGTCCACAACTGGGTCACGGTCGAAGGATAAAACCCGTCACAATACTTATTAATGATACAATTTCCATACTCTCTACTGCTACTACCATCTGTTAACAGGCATGGCGGAATACATCAAATAAATAAACTGACGCATTCCAAGGGGGTGGAAAAAATCTCATTGTTTGAATGGTAAGCGAAAGTCAAACGAGGATGAAGATTGTGTTATACTACAGTGCTAACAACAGCATTGATTTTTTCAGTTCTTGCAACCGTTTGATAAAGTCTCTCCGAGAAGGTCGAAACGTTGTGAAGCCCATAACTGTTTTGGTTTTAACTAGTTGTGACTTAACTGAGGGATTAATTAACAATACACAAAAAAACGATTACGGTAAATAGTTAGGAATTTGTTTGTTTATTTCGTCACCGGTCAGTCAAACTTCAGTAGCGCACTGTACAAATATTGCGCACTGGTATTACCGTACCTCTAGCTTGGCCCACTTGGACTTTAGCCAGGAAGGGGTGAACTCCACGGAATGGTCGATCAATCCAGAGGGCTGGTCGTGCCAAAAGTTTAAATCCAATCTTAACTCTGCCGCTGTAGTTGGCTTGGTTCGAGAAGATGTGGATAACAGGATATCATCGGATTTGCGGTTGAGCAAACTGGTCGGTACAAGACCGGAGCTGTCAACCAGCCAACGAGTCTCTTCGTCCAGACCATTTAGACAAGCTTCAACCTCTGACTGATTGGCTCCCAAAGTTTCAAAAGGAATCAGCGAAAGTGGCGGTACCTCTTCATCAAGCCAACTTGCATTGACATAAACGCATCTGTGGACAATGCAAAGATGGCAAACGTACTGAACTATTAGAAAGTTAGGACAAAAATGTGCATGCTGTAATTCAAACAAACAGTATTAACGTCAAACTCGTTCGAAGATAAACGTACTATATGCTCAAATCGTGAAATTGTGTTAGATAGTTATTTTTGTCCGGGTATTTATAATCTGAATCACGTTTTTGGGGAGGAAAGCAGTTCATATTCCGAAACATTCCATCAAAAAGCAAAGTTTACGAGCAGGTATGTACTGACTAACTGAGCATCGGGGGAATCTTTCATTTTTGGTGGAATTACTAATGATCATAGTACCTAAGATAACAGGCCATAGCTGTTCTCTCCCCTCACAAATCCTGTCAGTCTAACAGTAGTCCATACACAGTGAAGAATTTCAGCCTTCAATGCGAATGCTGTGTTGCAGGATGCCCAGTCGACTTCAGAGATGCGGAATAGTGGTCATAACAAGTGGATGAATGAGAATGAACGTTTTCGCGGAAAGTACTCAGTATCGATGGCATAATAACTAATTAGGAATCTACAGATGTGGTATATTTAAAATTTTGGGAATTCAAGAAGAGATTCAAATGCTTCAAATCAGCAATGCAGAACAATGATGCAACATTTCGATCGAAAAGTTGTTAGTTTGCGCTCAGTCTACACCAGACGAAATTCACCGTAAATCACTTACTATAAGTTGCGAGTGCAAAAGAACGGATGAAATTAGCCTCACACGCCACTGATGCTGGAGTCCCAGTTAACTGCAGCTGATCTTATCAGTCTATATGTTTTGGGGCACTAGGATTTACTTATATCTGGTTGGTGTAGACAGAAGACCACTCACAACTGTAGGCTGCTTTCGTAAACAGGTAATTTTCAGTGATTCCATTGTAACAGTGATTTAGGAAAACTACAGCGTCAACGCTGTCAGAACTCGCCAGTATACACATCCTTGTGCCAGCCACTTTCCCATGAGTCAGTTGTGTTGGTCACTGCGCCATTCACCTTATATTAGACACGACCAAACTGTCAGGCGTGTTGTGTAACATGCACCTTCATGGCATTGATATGTTCGCCGAGCTTGGCATTTAGGTTGCAAACGTTTCATCACCAGGCGAGGTGACATCATCAGTGCGTAAGTGTTTCAGCGTATATTTTAAATGTGAAGATTGATCGATGCCTGCTCTTATATAGGAGAGTCAGTTGACCTACTAGCCTGGATTCTGGTTGGTCGCTTTCCGTCGTATTTGACCTCTGGTCCGACCCACCATTGGTTGACTTTTTGTCTTATCAGTTCAAGTTGCTCTGTTTGGGTTTANGTGTAGCGTCACTCGTACGCGCTGGGACTAAGAGGCAGGTCTCAAAGCCGGGAGAACGAGGTACCAGAAACGAGTATTGGAAAAGTATATATGCCTTGTGTGTGGCATATCACTAAGATGAATGACGTTGTACTGTTGCCAAAAAAGATGCGGATACAAGTGTACGCGTTCGCTGTCCCACATTTCCACATACATTGTAATAAATAACCTTCTAAGCCAGGCGTTTTTTCAGTCACAACAGTATGCAAATATTCCGCGAAGTTCGTTGATGAACAATGCTCAGGTTATTCTATTTAAACGGGAGGTGGCATATGTAGCTGTCCTGTTAACCCCAGTAGACGAATAGGTCTCCTCTTCAATTTGAAACCACATGACTAGCTGACCCTACAGAAATAAAGTTTTGTAGTATAGAATTTTGGTTGATGTAACCTGATCACTATTAACATCTGATAGCGGTATTTACTAGGTTCTGATGAGGTATGTAATGCCTGGCAGAGATTCGGAAATTGTCGATGAGAGGATGTGTCGGCCGCACCAACACCATTCACCAGGTGTTTGACCACAAACGCTCTTTCACTGACTGCTCGTTATTCATTGGTCCCGATGTTATGGTCCGCTTTGTTAATGGAAAAGCTGATAACATTGCCTTGATCAAAACAGAACGTCCACTCATTTCTACACAACGCCTCAGATTTTTGCCCGTCCACATCTGGTCACAACTTCCAATTCAGAACATCGGGTTTCGACTCGAGTAAGCCAGTTAATAATAATTTTGTTGCGGCGGTAATCAACGTTCTAGCTTATACGCCACCGTGCTCCAGGTTTCGAAACACATGCTCCCGTGAGTACTGAATTCTGCCAGGCTGCATAAACCTACACTTCAGTAGTCACTGCAATCAGACAAGAATGCTCACTGTGTGACTTTTAGTCAGGTGACGAAAATGGACACATATAAGCCAACAGTGCGCACAGTTCGAATGGAAGATAGTGAGCTGGTTAGTCTTTCAGGCCAATCCGAACCGGGTGTCGCCAACCAACATCAACATCAAGTATACTATAAAATATACTACTGTAACAGAAAATACTGGCTTGTGCCGTACAAGGTACCTGTCTATACGAAGTATGGATGCTGTGGTTTACAGTATGGAAATCAGATAGGAAATGCTTTCAGGGTCGTCTGTTTATGTGAAATACTTCTGGTAGCCTGCCCATCGGCCACAGCTTTTAATGACGGCATCACCAGACTGGTGCGCTCCAGCATAAGTGACGACGATGATGATGAACATATCAGCTGAAGCATACTGTACCGAGAAGGCGTCCAACAAAACACAATCTTTATTGTCCAACACGCTGGTTATTATGCTACGCGTGCGCTCGCGTTTATGGGTCACCAGTGCGGACCACAACACCCCCGAGTTTCGCTCACACGTCGTTCGCACTTCTGCAAGGTTTTCGTGTGTCCGATGCCTCTCGTCAAGACGTTTTTCACCTGATGTTCCTCATCCGTTGAACCAATGTCGTTGGGCGATGGCTCGTCTGATCGCTCGTACTGCCCGTAATCCACCCACCATGTCGAGAAAGTCCCCCAGATGTTAGAATAATCGTGCCCCCGATCTGGTTATTCATTTTATTTTGCTTGCCATGCCTCGCCCGTTGGTCCGATCCAGTTGAGCGATGGCTCATCCGGTCGCCCATGCTGTCCCCGACTCGCTCGCTGTGGGCTTTTAGACGTACCTTGCTGCACCGTCGATGTATTCCGCCGAGAGCTGGAGCACCGGCACCTCCGGCTTGAAACACCACCACAATATGAATGCACAAACTGTGACTTACGGGATACTTACGTGATAAAATTAGTAGCTTCACCGACTAAATTCTTCTCAGAAATAACCAACTGCCTGATGTTTAACTACTTCCATGGGGAGCTGTACATTGTGCTGTAATATCCCAACAACAAACATGTGGGACTGAAAACAAGAATACTTGCGAATCAAGCACATCCAACTGGGGCCAACCAGCATTATGGGTGACAGTGGTCCCGGTAACAGTTTACGGACGTTTATGAAACTTTGGCATTTTTGTTCCTCGGAGTAGACAAGTTTCGCCCTATCATGAAGCAAACTATATTTTAATCGGATTATGCTTGTCTGAGTGTTGACACTGGCTCACTCTATCTTATAACAGTCTGAGCGGAAAGGGTCAAGGTCAAAAGTCCGTTTGCTATCGGGCATTTTGATATGTTGAGATCACAGAAATCATTAATTTGCTGAGCAGTATTTTGATTAATCCTGAGTAGTAGTCGGAGATTTCGGTTTTCATACAGATTGAAGATCACCCAAAATTGATAACAACTGTCGCATTCCCACAGACTTTCCAGTCGGCTATTTCTCGAAAGAAGCACTAGACTCCAATTTCGCTCTCATTGGGGCCCGTCGACAGTGCATATCTTTGCCACGGCTGGGATTAGAACTCCGGCCACGCTTTCATGAAACAACTGTGTTGACCATTGCTCAACTGACCTCACATCAGACATGAGTGAATCATCATATCTTCAGTTAACAGACAATAATTGTCTCCTCTCAGGGCGATCGGGTAACCTGATCATTACTCACAGGCGAAAATGGTTGACTGTTTGCATATGATAATTCGTCGTACCCAGTGTGAGGTCAATAATGCACTGCTCAACACGATTGCCTAAAGGAAGCGTGACAGCTCTTATCTCGGCTTTGGTAAGGATATGCACTGACGACGAGCTGTAATGAGAGTCTAGTGCTTCTTTTCGGATTGGAGAGTCTATGGGATTGCGACAGCTGCGATCAATGGTGAATGATGTTCAGTATATATGAAACCCAAAATCCCCTACTACTCATCAGTGTTGGTGTGTACGTGAGTGGCATTGAACAACCAATTTAGTTGTCGATTTGATAGAATTGTTAGAAATTACTGATGAGTAGTCGGGGATTTAGTTTATTTTCAAGTTGACCATCACTCACATTTGATCGCAGTGTTCGCATTCAGATAAACTTTCCAGCCAGCCTCTTTCGAAAACAAGCGCTAGACTCGAGTTTCGCTCTCATTAGAGCTCGTCAGTAGTGCATATCTTTGCCACGGCCGCGATTTGAACTCCGGACATTCCAATCATGAGGCAACCGTGTTAACCACTGCGCCATTGACCTCACATTAGGCACGACCGAATTATCAAATCTGAACGCTCAACCACTCTCGCTTGTGAGCAATGATCAGGTTGCCCGATCGTCTCGAGAGGAGACACAGTTGCTGCCTGTTAATTGGAATGGCCGTGTTGTTTTGTTTTCTTGCTACTCACACGTTTAGGGCTGACGTGATTGTGTGAAATGAATTCATCTGGTAATTTGTGTCATCTAACTATTCTAGTGAAATCGGTGTAAAAGTTGGATTTAAATTTGAGAAAGGTTCATTTTGGTATTTTCAGTTAACATGTTTCAATCAACTTGTTACACGGTCTCCGACGTTGGGAATGAGGGAGTGTGTTTTTGTGACCGAAGTGTTGGATGACACGAAGGCGATCGGATCGACCGAGTCCGATGATACTCGGGATGAACTGAGGAAACGTTAACTTGTGTGAATCATCATGAAACAAATAACGAAATCCGTGGTGTTGACAAATTAAAGGAGAATTGGAGAAACTTTCCAGCGTGCGCTTTCAGGTTCAGTAGCAAAACAAGACAGTGAAGGATTCAGAAGGAGAAAGGTAGAAACACGGAAGTATGGCAGAAGTTTCTGGATAGTGCCGGGAAGTGACCAGGAAAGCGAAAGATTGACAGATAGCTAATCCGGTATGCACAGAAACAGGTTTGTTCTGTAGTCTCGCAAGACTTCAAACATTAGTTTTTTACCAGCAGGTAGATGATTCTAGGCGCATTGTCACAACTGACCCTACCACCCGTCTTCTGTGAGTGCTTATGACAATTATTTAAACGATTCCTGTTCCGAGGAATTGCCTTTTTGAGCCAACACAAGTTAATCACTTGAAGTTACTCACCTCTCAGTTCGCTTCCTGTTTGGGGTTGAACTTCGCTGCATGTCTTCACCACGTTCCGTCCACATGAATTCGGATGGTGTTGATCGATCCGTCAATTCAGAACATTGATACCTTCTACACATCTCCTGTAATTGAGCATGTATCGCGTTCAGTTCATGCTGTACCATGCAACGGTCTTGTTCAGCCGGCGTCATAGATTGTCCGCGATGAAGACTGTTCCTTCTAGGTGGAACCATCGGTGGAACCGAGTCAGATGGTGCAGTCACATTTATTTTATGTAGTGGTCCCTCATTGACAGCCCCATTGCTTTCTCTGGGTGGAGACAGATCTGTTTGGAGTAGGTCTAATGCAATGTTTTTCAAATTTCTCAATTGCCCACAAGTGTACTTCAGTTTTTCCTGTAAATGCAGTTCAACAGATCAAGTTAAGAACAAGCATGAAATTTGTAGCGCCAACCACTGGGAAAAAATGTGTTAAATAAACATTTATAAAAAAACCTAGGTGTATCGAATTCCACCTAACCGAATTTCATTCAAACCTTAATCGAAATAGTAATCATAATGTGGTACAGTTTGACACATATCTGTAGCGGTTGCCTTCTTGTAGAGTCGGAGAGTTTCAGTTATTAACCATGGATTCTAATCACCTTTGATGCTTTCGTTTACCGAGTATATTACATCTAGTCAGCTCTTGTTTGGAAGTTAACAGTGGCTCACATACGCTAACTCAATTAGACCGGTACTTCTGACAGCATGAAATGAGGGACGTTAACATACATTCTCATTTAGTCTGATATGCAATCTCCAATCGCTGAATGCTAACGCGATTTGATAAGCTACCCAATTTAACGATCAAATCTCATCGTCAATCACAAGTGGTTATTGTATTCTCCAGCATGCATTCCATTCCACATCTTATCTAGCGCTTCATATAGTGACTCTGTTCGTTAATTACTGTATATTTTCTAAAATCAAACATGCAGATGACACTGAACACCCTATTTTATTTTCACTGTCCAGGTTACAAGTTTTTTTGTTACAAATCTCGAACGAGCAACAGTTCTACAGTCTGTCTATTAACACACTAAAGTTTATTCATGTTTTGTTTCAAAATTAGAAAATAATTCACATAATTATCATCCTAATATTTGCCTTCCCTTTTTGTAAACAATGAATCTTCACTTCACCCCTTTACAGTTACTTTGAGTGCCAATTTAACATGGTCACGTGATGTTGATGAGGTTTAAACAGGAGTCAGGCGTTTAAAGTTGGCAATTTCATGTAACTTAATAAGTAGATACATCAATTCATGTGTGCTCCCCAAGAGGTACACTGTTTACTTATTGCTTTCTCGTGTTTATTAGTGGAGAATTTTATGGTTTCGTTGGATTCTCAATATATCTGTCAGGTCTTAACTGAATTTGTTGCTCCTCACGAGTTTAACACACATGCGAAAAACGCACAGATCGCATTGCATCTGACAATGTCTTCCTTTTCTACTGGAAATGTTTTCAAATACAATTCCGTATAGTTAATCAGATGCCTAATTATTTTGTCTGTAGCCGGTCTTGGTCATTTTCTGTCATTGTTCAGCTTTTAAACAAGCCCGGTTATTCCACTTCTGAAGTAGTCACAGACCAGAATCAATTTCTAGTACGGTCAATCTAGGTCGTTCAGCAAATCACCTGTGAATTTTACTAAATTTTATTGGACGGCACAAACCAGTTGAAATAGTTGTCTTTTCCTTAGTGACAATGTGAATGTCTACATAGCTAAAAGTGATTCTGTTGAGGTGCACAAAACACTGTTATATTGACTTAAGTCATTGACGGGATGCTTGGGACGGTTGCTTGTGAAATCGTAGTGTTCTACAGGTTATCCTCTTTAAGGCCACTCACCACAAACGCAAGTGAGTTTCCAGTGCTGGTTGCTAAAGGTGAGAAGGCAATGTGAGCATCAGGCTTCCGTTGTGAGGTTAATTGATTTCCTTCTATAGGTGGTTGGTAGGAGTAAACATCAGCAAAGTTGCAAACGGCTGCCTCAATCTTTTGGTGCCATATCAGCACACTGCAAGCCGGTGGTTCGAACACACAAACCGTAAACGGTTACAAGTAGTACAAACAGCTACCGTGAAACTACAAGGCCGTGGCAGTGGGGATTGCGGAAAGAACCATTATGTAACAACAGACGTGAGATAAGGCAGCTATTGACCTAGTTTCACGGTTAACTGGAAACAGAAGAATCATAGACTCGTGTACCGGTGCTCCGTAGAAAAAAGTTGTCAGTCGACCAGCATCGGGCAACCCCTCGGAAGTGAACAATTAACAAGCCTCGACACATCTTGTGAGTGAAGCTCACATTTAACTAACTCTTTCTCTCTCAGTGTTGACTATTCCTCAATCTTTAGACAGATTTTTGATCCAGGGTGTAATGACTTTAGTTTGAAGTTGACTTAAAAGTGCCTAATTTGACTGGTTTCGTTTTACTGGACAACACACTGGATGGGGGGTGGTTACAGCGGTCGGTCTATATTAATCGGATACATTCGTTTAGCGTGTACTGGATTGACTACGGTTGGAGATACTCGGCGATAGAGCGACCCATTCATGGTGAACAGAACGTTTTGGTGTTAGTCCGCAAGTCTCGGTAACCTTTGTTCACGTGACCTTTGATGAGTATTGGTCATTTACCGATTTCCCAGTCATCAATCTATCCTGTTCGTGACGTTCGCCCGTGCGCTTCATTCAGTTCAATCCCGCCCGGCAGGCTGATCCACAAATCTGGTAAGCGACTGTAGGGTGGGTTGATGAAACATAGTTTCACCGTATGAACTCGAATGTAAGCGTCAAAGTGAATGACCAAATGACAGCATGGGCACTCCCAGAATGCAAAGTTTTGTTGTCACAACCCTTGGGCGAGATTCCATCGATGGGTTGAGTGGATCTTCTCTCCCGAAAGAACGTTGACTCGTGCAGCTTAGTAAGGGTCATTCATGAGGAGGAATGAAAAATTTTAACAGCCCAAGTGACCAAAACTTATCAACGGTCAGGCACACTATGGTCATTATTGAGACGCCAACAGTAACACTGAATTGCTCGGTTTATTCAGCTTGTGCCTCACGGCAAAACTAAATCGAACACACACCAGTTGAACAGCGCAAACTATCCTCTCTTTCTTCCCGATGCAAACCGTGAATTCAAAAAGAAAGATTTGAGGAGACTTCTTAATAGAATTTGCCTGTCAGATTAATTAGACAACCATCATGGAAAATAATTGATATTGGTTGAACAACTTACCTGTATTTCTACTTGTCTGTTGACTCCCAAATTTTCTTCCAGTTGTTTAAGATCTAAAACGAGCCCTTTCAGATTTTTAAGCTGTGAGCCAAATGATTCCCAATGTTCCGCGCTCAGCTTCCACAGACTATAGGTAAATGTGGGGAAAATGTTTTTGAACAAGTTGCTTACAGAAGTCCTTCAAATTCATACGCTAAAGAATTTGTCGTCGATGGAAGCATGATAGAGTAATCTTATGGTCACTTCACATAATTTAAGAGAGCACGGATTAGATTATCAGCTATCACTCCTAGGCCGAGTTTAATTCTCATCCCCTTCTGTGTAGGAAGGCGTCTTGGGAGACAAAACTGTAAAAATGTCTAACTGATGCACGCTTAGACTTAAAAGCATCATGAAGCAATGATGTCAACTGCGTTTGGAAATTCTGGAGCAACCTATGGAAAATGGAGGAACTTATTCCTTAGCTTGATATGACATTTCTGTCTGCGGGAACTGGCACACACACACATACACACACAGAAGTTGACTGACCACCAGCGGAATGGCCAGTGAGACCAAAAGTCTTATGGCTAAAGCTCAGATGTAGACGCTACTTGTGACACTCGGTGCTTCTGTGAACGGTTGAACATGAAACGTATCTACTGTAACAATAATTCCATGAGGCTTGGTCAACTCGGACGTAATACATTCATAGATTGTTCGGATTCAACCACACGTACTAGGCAAAACGGTTGGTACATAGTGCTAAAATTGAGGGATTCCCAGACACATTTCTTCTACGGGACAAATTACTAGACTAGCTTCGTAAAAATACGCCACATTGGGCGTCACACATGTGTACGAGTTCATCAGTTGCCCCGTCCAACGGAAACGAGAGTCAAACGAATGGTGTGAGTAAAATTGATCTCAAAGCCCACGTTTTTGGCAGGACGCCACAAGTTTGATGATTGGATTCACGGAACTGTCATCTTCTGTTAAAAAACTTGTCGGACGTGCTAACCGTTGTGATGAATGGAACATGTAGCGGTTATGCACTCCCAAATGATCGTCCGACTATTCTCCAAAGGTTTTGGATTTTCTGCCTATCCCTTCCTAGGTTTCTTTCACCACCTGTGATGCCGGTATTAAACACCAAAACAGTATAAAAAATGAAAACGGATAATGCTTACAAAACCACTATAGTTATCTTGTTCTTCGAGGTTGACCTGAAAACTGTATTCTTTGTACATGTTTTACAAACGTTCTATTGATCGCCTTTTGTGTAAGCATGAGTAATACAGCAAAACGGATGTACTATTACTCCCAGTTATCAGGTTTATTTTAATCAGAATTACCAAGTGTTTTCTATAATATGCCCTATTATCAGCAAAAACTGAACAGTTGTTTTTTTAATATACCTTCTTTTCTCTCTGAACTCCGCAGAATAGGTATCTAACCGGTTCTTCTGTGTATCAAGAACAACTTTCAACCAGAGCAATTCTTCTGTGTTCAATTCGTTTGACTTTGTGATGTTAGTTTCTTTGGATTCCTCTCCATTCGTTTTTGTAAGTACGTTCAGAATTTCTGCCGCGTTTGACAAAAGTTGGTAGCAATCAATGAATCGACTCTCAATCCGCTAAATTTCAAATGAGGAAGCAGCGGATAGCAAATCGATATATGACATAACTTCAAAGGCGAGTAATTGGATTCAATAACGCAAATAAAATGAACGCATGGTTCGTGGAACTATTGCTTGAAAAATGGAATAGATTGACATGTCTGCTATAATTGCACGATGTGACATAGGAGATGACACATGTAGACATCACATTCAGTTCTATTCTTTGCTTATGCTAGTTGTTAAGCCGTTGCTTGTTCCATTCCATCTTTTCTAATGACCCCCGCTGTTTCAATCTGTCACTTTTCACTCACAATATGCACTGATTTGAAAACTACAGTGTATTTCACGAAAAGAATTTGTGGTACTATCATGAAATCCATAATGTGTTCCAACGAGAAACAAAACTGTATGATACATCTAGGTCAACTGAGAAAATTGTTAGATCACTGTGACAGATTTGTTACCATGAGAACCAAATTGGAACTAGATTCCAGGACCGAAATGCAAAAAGATGTCAGTGTTGATAATAAAACATTTGAAATAGAAAGTGTATTTTTGAAAAATGTTTACTGTGAACCATATTGTCAATAATATATCAGATGGAATATTATGCTGTTCAGTTAAAATTTAGGTGAAGCACATTTTTCGTTATTTTCGAGGTTTACAGTCACGGAATATCTGACAGTTTGATATGTCTGAGAACACTTCCATTCCTAGGAAGAAATACATGACTTGATCGATACCAGGATCTACTGGAAATAACAGACAGTATGAATTGAAAAAGGATATTAGGTGCTTATCATATTGATTAAAACATCACCTGAATACATATAGGTATTGAGGAAGACAAACATGTGGATAGAACTTTCTGGTGCATTACACAGATATCGTAGCTGATCACGTCGTTCGGGCAGTTCACGAGCATGTAAAAAGTTCGATCTGTTATTCCTAATTGTGTCATCCGGTTCTTACTTAATTTGGATAGAACTACAGAATCACTGCTAGCTAGTCCCAAGGATCCAAAACAACAAGACTGTATTCAAGGGCTCATATGGGGTGGTTATGAGCTCATTTATACGAAGAGAGCAAAACGGACAACTGAATCCGCGCACTGTTAAGTACAACAGGCTCTCAAAGTTAGCTTCGGAAACTGAGAAAGAGCCCTGCCGTCATTCCGTTCCACCTGTCTCTGATTCACACTGTGTAAGATCCTTTCGAATGAATGATATGGACCTGAACTACGGAAGGGTGCGTTACTGTCTCTTCCTTTCTTTCTGTCCCCCTCGTTCTTCAAGCTCAGCAAACAAGTTTGAACCAGAGTGACAGGAAATACTAGTCCGTCGGGTGGTTGTGACTGACCAGTGAAATCATTCACAAACATTTGTTATCTGTGATGACAGTCCTACCTCAAATCTACGACCGGCAAATAAGATCGATTTCTCCAGCGGTAATCCAATATGACGAAACCACAGTCAACCTTGTTTGACCTTCGTTTGTTTACTAACACGACGTCCATTGAAAAACGCTTCCTGAATACCGCCCCCCAGATGGTCTGCGTACGCATTGCAACTCGTTTGGAGCTAATTGCTATTTGGCAAACTGAATGCTGGGCACTTTAAACTAATTCGTACCATAGTGAGTTCGGATGTTCGCTAAAAGTGGTTAGATTTATGACATTATAAATGCCCAATTTCATATTTCATTTCATTTCTTGAACAATAATATTCACGAATTTTCAATACGTTTGTGATACCCGGAATACAACAATGACTACAAAAATCCTTCACGATCAATAACTAGTTTACTCAGAGACACTCTGGTAGAAATGAATTACTTACCTCAAGAAGCGAGGACAAACCCTGTAGCTGACCATTGTTGCACAGATCTAAATTGGATTGTACCTCATTCAGATATCGTGCCACAGTTTGTAGAGTGAATTCATACTTTCCCAGCAAGTCCTCCTCAAATATCCAGTCGCCAACCGATCCGGCTGTGGCCTGATTTGTAATCGTGGCCCGTTTCAAACGACCGTGGTCGGCGGAAAGTTTCCAGCCGTACGTCTCCTCCAGTCGCTTGATTAGATTCACACATTTGGAACGCTGATTCTCCGTGGGTTTTTTCTGTTTCGCAGTTAGTAATGGTGTGCAAATTTGTGATTTTTTTCAAACAATAAGTCAAGTCTCTCAGTAGAAGGCAAGACTACTGTTTGGAACCTAAGCATTCATGGACGTCAATAAAAACAGCAGAATGCCTAACTACTGATGAGTAGTAAGGAATTCAGTGGACAATTTGAGGGTAGCACTACGATACGCGCGTGATATTGGGCATACGGTGGAAGGTCTGCTAAATCAGGAGACTCAAACTGCAGAAAGGTTAGGCTTCAGGTATATACAAATCTGTGGTACCGTACGTTTCACTTCATGAGGTTTTTTAGTCCAAGTTAGTGGACATTTTCCAAACAACAATTGTTCTTAACAGCATGTTCACTTGGCGCGAGTTTTCCGGTTGACCAGGTTCGTAAATGACATACGTCCCTGTCGGAACTGTTGTATGGATTCTGGATAATGTGGTTGTGGACCAAACATGCTAAACACTCTGTTATGACTTCTTCGAGGAATGATGATCACTGAATATTCACACACAATCCTAATATGAGTGATATCTGAATGTGTGAGGAGTGTGCGGAATGTACCCATTATTAACATTGTCAAGCTTTCGAATGCCTGTTTTTATCATCAAGCAGTGAACCAAAAGTAGTGTGGAAATATGGAAATGGTCGAACTGGGCAACAGGAATTAGACTTGCACATACCTACACTCACGGATGAACGGCACTCTCACTATATTGCAGCAAGAGTAACTAACTTGAATGGGTCCGCTTGGTCTGATAATCTAACTGAACCGGTTACGTAGACGGGAACTGAGCTGTCATCTTCTTTGAGTCTTGCTATTGTTATGTGTCACAGTTTCCAACTTCAAACGCTACTTGTCAAAACTCGGAACAGACCATGAAAATGTATTTTTGTGTAAATAAGCAAAGCGTTATGTCAATCGATAACGTCAAAGAGCATTAATATGGTTATACATTTTACTGATAAGTTAACCAAAATCTGAGCAATACTGAAACAATTTCTGTGGGGACTTTACGCACATCTTAACACGCATATTGTTGATTTTCTCGAGGCTAGGTAATCCGAAACATGGCAACAGATATATTGGTGCTTTGTTCTCATGTGTTGATAAGCAATGGCTGGACACACGTACACATACATGTATACAAAGTGTTTCTGGGACTTAGTAAGGAACAGAAAACCACTGTTTAGAGAAAGAAAAACATGATCAAATGAGACTCACCATGTAATCAGAAATTGCTTGTTCCGATGCGGTCAGCTGTTGTTCCAACAAAGCCATGTGTTCTCCCCGGCGATCCAATTTTTCGTTGGTCTCGTGCCATACAGTCTTGTGGAAGAAAGAGAGGGAACAAAAAATCGACTAGTTGGTAAAAAGAAGCACGAACCGCTAGCAACTCAAACACAATAACATGCGACCTTCAGAATGAAACAACACGAAAATTATTACATATTAGTAAATGTTTGCAGCTCATAAAGGATGGTATTGTTTACTTTTGTGTTATATATTTAGCTCAGCTACGAAGAGAAGGAGGCGTATCGTCCTAAGATGCTCAACTGTTTAGTAGTAGTTACCTCTTATCAAGAAACCATGAAAGGACAGCGGACAATGGTAGCTCAACCAGAATATATCAGGATTCCGGTTAAACCTAGGTATCGTGTACAACAACTTGCAGGCAAACTTGCTTGGTCCCTGATCAGGGGTTTTGGAGAGGTAATATTGCAAAACAGTGCACAACCACAGCTGAAGTCCAAATACAATCCTTAACCTAAGATCGGATGGGTAATGAACTAACCAACATACCATATGATCGTTTGAATTTATACATTGTAAAATTGTATTTCATAAATAATGGTTTATCGATTATCACCTGTGGCATTCAGTTTATTTCGATGGAAATGCTTATTATGAATCGGAGCATTTTTTTTCGTGGAAAAGCAACAATGTCCCAAAGCAAATGGTGACTTTCAAAGAGCATTGAGAGCGCACCGAAACTCTACTTTATTGTGAATCAATGTTGCTCCGAAACAGCTTTCCACTACCGAAACACAAAAAATAACAACAATCCAGAAAATCATCTTTAAAAAGACCAACTTAAGTTCAAATACAACTGGCTGTAAAGGCAAACGTCAAATGGAATTATTAGGCAACTAGAGATTATTAATGTGCTAAACTGGTCAGCAGTTTGACACCAACCTGCAAACTGAGCAAATCTTGCAATCGATTGGTGGTCCCATCGCCTCCCGCATTCACAATCAACTCTCGTAGTCGGTCGCCCAGATGCGTCCGTTGTTGTCGAAAGTACTAAACACAAACCGGGAGAGAGAAGTTCTATTCACTTTTCTTCACGCTCTAACGATTTAAACATAATCCATATAAGGAGTAACAAGTTCATGTGATATGTGCAGAGAAAGGATTACAGGTATATTTCGTGCATCTCTGATAGGATTTAAAAATTAAACGAACGCTGCGCTCTCCAAGCTACAAGCAGAAATTGTGATAAGCGTCAACTTTAATCAGAGTCACAGAAGGAAACACTCACAGGTGTGCACACGTATGCAAAAACACACCGCGTCAGGCTGCGACGAGTGTATAAACGTACAGCCAACGGAAAACAAACGCATGAACTACAATATCTACTTAATTTATCATATTGATTCATGATAACACAAGTGACGTACATTATCACTCGTTTATGAAGATACATGTGTATCTGTGCATGCCTTACTTCAATAAAATAACCACGAAAATCGATTAATGGTATGTGCTAGCAGTTACTTTAAGGATCAGAAACTAAAGCGCCTTGTTATGAGGAGCAAAATCCATGATCGGAGGTTTTGCTAAAGTCAACCACCCAGTGAAACTAATAGAATCTGATCGCCGTGGAGAGGTTCACCTGTTTCGTGGCCATATAAATAACGCGCCTCAATGTATTGACATGCTACACACCAATTAACATTCTTTTCAATCAAGCTTCCTTCTCGGCAGTCTTTTCCTTCGCATCGATAAACCGTTCAACATACTCTCCGATTAACATTGGGACAGGAAAACCTAGTCCTTCGATCTCCCCCCTCTATTGTTCATACCTACAGATCTACAATTTAGGGTGAATTTGAATGTTATAGTTTTCACTCTAAACTAGTGTCGTGGTAAATAGCCATTTTTCTAAGGTATTCATATCCACTCCTATAATCCATAGATTAAGTACCATGAAAGTTCGCACTTTTTCCGACCTCTGTTTAGTCACACTCTTTAAAGTTATCGATTTTTAGAAGCTGCTATCCTCTCTGGCTCTAAAGAGAATGCAAGAATATACATAGTTAAAATTTTTTAAGTTAATCATTTGAATCTTAGCGTGCTTCAAAAAAATAAAGCGGTTGGTAAACATCAGAAAAAGATGGGGTACCCCACATCAAAATTGAAGTGATATTTTATCAGGATATATATATATATCACAACGATTGACGGAACCGATAATTCTTAATTGAATGGAAAAGATTCGGCTTTTGTGTAGAAAAAAGATAGTTTTCCTTTCGTATACTTGACTGAAGTAAATTTAGTCGTATCTCTTCTCTGAGACACATGTGGGCAACAACAATTAGTATCCATCAGTCAGCCTAGACCTCGTGTAGAATATCGAATGAGGTTCCACTAGAGCAGGTACGCGTGTATGAGAACAACAGCACACTCAATGTTTACTTGATATATAACGGTTAATCTGACTTTGAAAAAGTTGGACACATGACCCGGAATACGTCGAATCTGATTGCTTAGTTGACGAGTACTATGGACGGTCATCATAATTATTGCCTTCCTAATTTTAGCCTGTTTAGTTACACGTAGCCGTTTGTGAACATCCTGGTTCGGTAACACAAAACCGAACGGTACGAACAGACGATGCGTCCGTATCTACCACGTAGATCAGACCCTCAAGTTTGTTCACTCTACTCTAATACTGATTACATGTGGACTCCTCTCTCACAGAACTTTCAACTTCTCTGCAAGAAATCAAAAGGTTGTCTTTCACTTGTGAGTAGCATAGCAGAGCGTGAACAAGCGGAAACTAAAAAGCAGTTCTTAAAATCAGGAAGACCGGAAACTGGAAGTGACTTATGGAAATGTGTGTATGGTATACGAGGGATGTGGCACCGAAGAGATTCTCACTGCATTTTTGCCACGAGTTCAGATATACGTCAGTTCTTCAAACAATTCATTATCACTACATCACTGACAATAAATAAAATCCACGCCTCTTTTATGGTCCCAGTAAAAATATCAGGGCATCGCCGAACATGGTTGAACACTGTTCAGTCATCCAATGTCCGTGATCACAACTAACACCGCATCACTGTTGTTCAGTTTGTGAACATCACTCTCCCTCAATCAGTCAACCTAAGTAGAAAACATTGGGCTAACGGTATGTGCAGTCATATTGTTATGCATAAATTGTGGGCCAGACACTGAATACTTGATTTATGTCTTTTCAACATCGGTTGAGCATCAAATACAAGACGTTAGCCACTGCCTGTATTCCCTTTATGCGGATCTTGTAGGCGACTATTCTTGAGTGGGGATCACTCAACCAGTCACCATTTCTCTTGTACCCTTCAAAAGAGCCCCAATCAGCCACATAGCTGAACGCATGATCAAGTTGTATTTGTCAGAACATCTGGCAACCTACTGAAGTGTGAAAGACTATCAACATCATGGTTAGAATAGCAAGAAGCTTGCGGTGATCTGAAAACAGACAGTCGGAAGCCAGAAGGTCTTCTGAGGATAACACAATGCGTTTGATCAGTGTTCGTAAACATGGCAAACAACAAATCGTTAACTTAGCCACACTTAAGTTTAATAACAGGCGTTCAGGTATACTGTCAACAACCTTTCAAACTGTGTAGAGTGTGGTCGATGAACGTCCGTAAACCGGAAGCTTCCGTACAGCCCCACATTTTGACTGACCAACAACTACCGACAAATTGTCAACCTCATAGCTCACCGGTCATTGTTGTCCCAAAGCTGATTCAGAAAAGCTCAAACGCGGCAGCAACAATGGTTCGAGTTACTACAGAGGTTGCCGGATATCACGTGGTTAAACTTTGCCTACATAAAAGCACTTGCGTAAGACAGTTCGGCTTTACTTTGAAATGGGAATCTGCATACATCAGGCTATACTGTCATACGGTCCGCTTTGGTTCATCTAACACTCTTGGTTTATCGTGATATACTCTAAATCGGTGGCAGTTCCAAATGAAGAAAGGCCCTGTGAATAACTGTTGAAATGCATTTTATCCCATCATTTCACACGAGTTGACTTCAACAACTAAATTTTGTCGGAAATAATACACGCTAAAAATCTATGGTTATATGACTTCGTTATCACATGTCCCGCTTATTCGATTGAAATGGCCTAAGTGACTTACTCAGGCAGTATCTACTGACTCAAACTATCTTGACCAAAACGGTAGTCGACCGAACGTCGCCTGTATATATCACTCTGTTCTTTGAGATAGTTGAGAAAGCATTTTGCCCACCACCAGATCAGCTGCGAGTTGTGAGTTTCACTAAATTTGCTTGTGTCGGAAATGTATGTATGTATGTATGCTGATAGTCTGTTCTGATACTACACTTATCCACTAGCTTCGAAACAATGCTAGGCGTCAACCACTTGTTAAAGAGGACATTAGAAACGATTCCACAAACGAAACACTGATAATCTTTAAATGTGGGTGAACGTTCATTTATACGATACAGCCACGCTACTTATGAGTAGTTGCCCCGTTCACCATACAAGTACGAGAACAGGAACGGAATTTCCGATCCTGACTGTTGAGTCCTAAGCGGAGTAAAAATGTGTCTAGCGTCTTTTTGCACCGTGAGTCAATCTAAAAGTGTACACGAATGCAAACTACAGCAATGAATTATGGACGATGTTTGAATCCTAGCGATGAACGTAAGCAGCCTTGAATTGTTGACAGTTGTTGGCTATGCGGCAGAGTAAAGTCATATCAAAATACTTTTGCACAAAAAAGAACTTTTTTTCGATCTGAAAAATTTGATTAGTCACACAAAAATTTATATTTGTGGTTGTTGAGAGCAGCGGTGGAGTTGGAAACGGGTACTCATGGTTAGGACTGATATTCAGATTATATATCGTTCATCATTGGATGAGATAACGACATCACTGCGTAAGATTTTGGGCATAGAGGTTAGAGCAATGCGGTCGATTAAGGTCGATGATCGCCCCCCTTGAAGTCGTCTTGGTTGGTTCTCATTACCGTTGGTCACTTGGTTGGTTGCCTTTGGGCATGTGACATGAAACCTGATTGGTGGGTTTCATTATCTGTACTGAAGTATGACTGTCACTTTAATTGGACCTCCGTATGAATGGTATTCAATGTTGATAGCTGACCACTGATTTGATTTGTACTTGCTGACTTTCTCAATTATGCATTATTAGCTGGTCAGCAGAAAACGAGAAGATTTCAGGTCGAAATGACATCCTACCATTACTTATAAAGACGGACATTCAATAACATCCACTAGATGCAACGCTTGAACCTATACACACTAGCTTCTTATGCGTCGATAGGTAAGGAACCTTTCGGGATCCTAACATGAAGCTCGGCGAACAAATGTCACAGCTGGTGTCACCTCCCCAAACTTTCAGTTTCCTATAACGGTTGAGTTTCCTGTTCCAAAGGCATCTCCAAGGTGGTATTTTTTTTAAACTATCATCGGGAAAAAGGAATGTGACGCGGCTGATGAAGTGAAAACAGATTAACAGTAACATTACAACTGAATTTAACGGACAAGCAAAGAACACGTTTACTTAATTCTCGGTACAGGGAAGCAATGATAATCAGCATAAAGTACTCCAATAAGCAAATGTAATGTGTCTGTGTGCGTGCGTGCGTGTGTGTGTGTGTGTGTGGAAGCAGTGTGCGAATATAGGAAGTGTAAACGTGTACAACAGAGCATTGGAGCAGCGTAAAGAAAGCGGCATATTTTCTCAGGTATACCAGGAAGCAAAATGTAGGGCTACCTGAGGCAAAGAAGCAAGCGTACAGAGACTGCAAAGGACGCCGACAGAACTTACATTTTCGGTGAACCTGAAGAAGATCTGATGGAAACAAAACAGTGGTCACAAATATATTCAGTGTTTTAATATTCGAATGGGTTTCGTCCTTCTAGTAAATAGTAGACGATCTCATTAATCTGGTCACGTGACTGACTTTGCATAGGACTTGTCGGTTTGGTAAGAAATAGAGAAGTGCGTTGCGAGGAATCGCTTTTAAGACCGTAGCCCACTTGGTGAATAATGTAAAGGTGAATCAAATCATAGAAAGCTTAATTGCACCAGATGATTGATTTTCAGCGTTACGAATTCCTCCAGTGGTTGTAAAACATAATCGTATATGCAAATAAAAAATCTAACAGTGTGATCTGGAAATTGTGGTATCGAGGATTCTGTAGGTTGATAATTAAGTGATTGGTGATTCAGATGCCATAGGAGTTTGACCAGTGACTGACCATTGAACAATCATGATTAGTGATGAGGAGACACATAAAGTAGTTTGTGCAAATATGTACCACTAGTTGTAGGATATTTTCAAGAGGTGAACCGAATTAGATTGGAAAACAAATAGTCCATCTTAATTACTTAACGAAAAGCGAGACAAGGAATGCACTCCCCCCCCCCGAAGCTGCTGACTTGGCCAGCTGCTTGATAACATGTCCATCCATCAATCTACTTATCTGTGAATCAATCTTGTTGACTGAACAGTCAAATGTGATTATGCGTTGAAAATCTACTTGATTCACTGCTTATTCAAACCCCGAAACAACAGAAGTTTTAACAGGGAACCAATCCAAACGCCACGTTAAGATACCACATCAGGATTGGACGAACAGTTTCGATGTTACATCTTCCGTTATTCGCCAAGTTCTTTGTTCCGTACTGCACCAATCAGCTTACACTTTGTGACTTTGCATGTGTCACTAGGATCAGCCAATGACAGACTATGCAACCAGCCGGAGTTCTTCTCATTACTTACGGGGGCAGCTTCAATCAGAGCACGATTTCGAAAGCTACGCAAAGTCCTTAGTTCCGAGTATTACAAATTGGCTTGGCAATGTGGAGCTGCTTGCAATGGGGCAATTAAACCTGCATGCTGTTCCAAGCGAAGTCGAAGAGTGGGTCGAAAGTTTCAAACCGTGATGAAACATTCGTCTTGATGTGAAGAAGGAATACCAGTTAGCATCCTTCGTTACGGCTGACGACAAGTGTGTGTTTTGAGTTTCCACTTGAAATGATTTGATTAAAATTGCACACACTGACTGACAGTCTAGAGTACACCTCATAAAAAACGTCGAAGCATTTAACATTTCGAGGGCTCGTGAGCTAAATCCACTTTTCTCTCTTCCGTCCTCTTTAGTTGGGTGAGAGAGATGAGTAGCACGGCTGATCAATGAAAACGGCAGATAGCCTCATTGGTTATACGTGACCCATACGAATGACTGCAATGGGATACGGTCAACCAGCTTGTTACTTTCACGAGATGTCCGTCACCGAAGACCGGTTTAGTGAATTTTGAGTGAATTTTGGAACCTGCCAGGCACCAAGATTGGTTGATTCTTTAGAAGTCATTGTTCAAGAAGTGAAACGTTTTCAGAAAAAAAAACTGGAGCATGTTACAGTAATTGATCAGTTGAGCCAAACATGAAGAATCCAAGGTATCATGTGCATATTTGCGTTAGCAAATCATCCTTCGTACCGGACGCAAGGTTTAAGACAGAAATGTTCTGGACCGACTGGATATGTATCAGTCATCTGTCTTAAGAGCTTGGATGGCGGTCCGTTTGGAGTGTCAAAGGCTTTGTCGTTTTACAGCCATCCGATGGACTCAGTCACCAGGACAGCTTGAGTCAAGCCGGTTTCGTCTGACGAATGATGGACAGCAGTCTTGCGGACTATTTGTGCCTTTACGGCCACAACTTGGCAGTCTATCGCCATTTGGACGGAGAACTCAGTTAGCAAGATCATTTTGTGTTTACGCATTAAACTTATCATTTTCCAGCTTACTGCTGGTATACATGGCAGTCCAATGCAATAATGTCTAGTCTCTGCACGGTTTATGAGCACTCACGGCAAAGCTATGTTTACACTTCAACCGAAACCGCTATGACCAGCCTGTCAATGCGTTTAGCCCGTCAGTAGACACCAGAAACAATGATGAAATTCACGTAGGAAATGCGCTCAATACAATACAGGAAGTTCACCGGCGCCACCATATTTTCATGTAAGATGATGATTTATAGGTATGATAAATCCATTTAACACATTCAATTGTGATCCTTCACACGTAGCCAGTAACATTACTTACTGTGGTTACTAGGCCAACTGGGTTCCCACACAATTGCAGGTTATCGAAACTTCACGCATCATACAGATTTTAGTTGATTGATTACGTTTACTTATTGGTCGATCATGATCGAGGTAAACAAAAAGAAGGCGTGAGGACTGTTGCAATTAAGTTTAGAAATAGGATGACAAAATGATACAATACAATGTGCCTTAAAAAAGTTGTTTGTCATTAATCTGTGTACTCAACCTCAACATCGTTAAGAAAACAACGAGTCGGATATTTCTAAATCATTTTAGAAACGAGAAAGACGATTGACTCTAACCTGGTCCGGGTGGTAACCTTTGCCCAAGCAGAACGGACGAACAAGAAAGCCTGCAACCAATCGGGATGTAACCCTTAAAAAACTCGATTGCTTTTAAAAAGGGCAGTCTCGTTCGTTCCAAACAAACGATTCTGCCAATGACTCAAACAACATAAACCAAGAAAATAGCTGAGTTAGACTTTCAGAAAAGCATACTATCTGTTTTGTGCAAAACGCTATGAAATGGCACCGAGTTTGGATCGACGCTTCCAGTTGCGTGTAGACAGACAAACTTGCATGCCAAACGTGGAGTAGGTTGAATGATGATTGACGCCGGGATCTTCAGAGGAACTACATTTTCTTGGATTGCTACACTAGCATCACTCTGAGAGCAGATCGATGATGGGGTAGTGGAATAGTCTCATAACGCCCAACTGGTGTTTACCCAGAAGTATTCACAATACGTGACGTCACTGTGGTAGTTCCAAGTTCCTAATGTTGTGACCTTCACAGAGGGTTCAGTTGAAAAGTGTGTGAACTACATTGACCAGCTGGGCTGTAGTGTATTTACTGTAGGCTTTTTTCAAGCTGGTCGGAAGGACAAGTTAGGGGACAGTGATAATCAAGTTTAGTCCGGTTTATTGAAGGGTAAGCGGAGACAGAAGTGGTTTCAGGCCATAGCAACTGAAGGATCTAACAGCCTGGCCTTCACTCTTTAAATCCCTAAGAGGAAAACGCTAACTCTAAGTTCAACTGAGTTGACCTAATTACAGTTCAATATGGTGGCCTGACATTAGTGTGTAAAAGTTCTGGTTAGTTTGTTAAAACCAACCCCAACTCTCTTCATTGATCAGGGTGTGCAATGCAAAGTTGTTTATAATTAATGGATTTGAAAACGAGCCAACCTACCTTCACAATTGCCTTTCTTTCCGAAATAGTTGTCTCGTAATTCTGAGCCCGAAGCAAGTGTGACCTGATACTTGGTGTGTCAGATTCCATGCCGGGCAAGGGTGCATTTGTGCCAAGACAATAGCGATTGAATAAAACAACGCTTTTGAAATGATCTCTAATTTCACGAGCCAGTTCACGGACAGTGTCTGAAACACAAGTGTCCGGGTTGAGCAATAAATCGATCAGTTGACTGACGGACGGTTTGGCGCTGAGCAAAACGGGAGTCTCCGTGGTGGATTTCTGCAGGGGACCATTTATTATCAGAAGAGTTGAAGGAATCATGGTTACAATTCAGACAGTTTGTGCCTCAAGAAGTGACATACACTTTTGTTTGCTACGATGGTATTCGACTGGTTAACTGGCTAGTGTCACATTGATGGTATTTGACCGGTTAACTGTCACATTGATAAATTTCTCAGGCAAGCCTCATCAACAGTTCCCAATGAAATTCCACAAACCAAGACCAACGTACATCTTCATTGCGACAGTATGTAACACCAAATTCAATGAGACAATGAAATGAAGAAAAATCATGGTGTACTTCGGAGTGCGTGTGGCGTGGGTGCTGCGGACCATCGTATTTAAGTTTGTCCATGAGTTTACTTACTTCGTCACAGCTGTCCAAAATTAAGGCACAGACAAATTCCGCCTTGTTTGAATACTTTGTTTTGCTGCTGGTTATCTTTCGTGATTAAGAAGTACGGTGTGCAGTTTCTCTAAAAACACGCATAACAACGGTACCACAGAAAACAGTGCACTTAGAACTTTCGTCTCTAGATGAATAATGCTCAACACCGACAAAGTGCTGTCACACAGCTGCTGTTTGCAGGGGCTGCCAGACTGTTTGTATACTAACTAACCAGGGACTTCCCAGTCTCCCTATCTACGAACAAGCAGTCAAAGTTAGTCACTTTCTGTACAAATACAACGGGGCTGTGTAATGGACTGCATAGGATGAACAAGACGCGAATAGAAGCACCATTCGACAGTATAGAGGTTGATAGACAATACCCAGCATTATAAATAGCGAGGATATAACTCAACCGGAAGACAGTCACAGGCTTTGAAGCAGTCCCTGTGATTAGTAGAGACAATCGGAAACGCGACCTTTGGTTTGACAACAGCCCTCTTTTCGTTCAAAAACGGTTCTGGCTAACATTGAAGCTACGCTGGTAGAATTTACTCTCGTGTTTTCCGTTTTTATGTCTGTCTCGCTAATCTGTTCTGCAGCAGTTTGTCTCAGTTTTTGAAACTAGTTACTTGCCCATGTGTGATTAGAGCCTACGGTCACTACCATCGGTTTCGTAAAAATTTGATTGAAAAAATCGTCAACATTGTATAAACCGAATACATGATCTTTGCTAATGCATTATAATAAACGATGAATTATCGTACAGTTCTACGGATTAGCGGAGTTATTTTACTATCGAACTTAGGACTAGTTTGAGTGTTTTTTGTGTATCATCTGAAATCCCATTTGAAAAGCTCTTAATTGATACAGTTCACCTTTTTAAAACATACGAATTATCTTGAAAGCCACAGAATTCAAAACTTGTCTGAAAAACTTCACTTATGCTAACTGAAGTCACTGCTTTTGATGAGAACTTGGGATTTCGCCAGTCATCAAATTCACATCACCTTATTCAACATGCAATTGTAACCTCATGTCTGATTAATCCATTACCGATTATATCCTTATATCGGAGTGCCATTGATTGCATAGGGATTACACATCTAGTCACTATTCCTAATGCATTTGCCTTGGACACATTTTTTAACACCGGAAACACCTCTCAAGCTACGTAGCAAGTGAATTGTCAATAGCTGTAATGTATCCCAATCAAATTCTAATCCCTACCTACTATTGGGTTCTTAAGTCTTCCCCCCTTCAGCAACCGAACAACACCATCGTACTATAACATTTATCAACAGACTTCCAAAGTCTAACACTTCATCTATCACCAGCACATGGATATTGGGATTCCGGTGTTTTCAGCGGCTTGTTGAATTTACCTCCAGTGTAGCTTATTGTAACAGGAAAGTCAAAGGTATTCCGGGGGGATATGTTGCACGCCGTTTGTCTCGCCTCCTTACCATTAAGTTTTATTGGTCGGCCTTGAGGAGTGCTACAATGATTGGTTAACCAGATAATATTTACACTCCTAGGCCTCGGCTAAAACGTCTTTGCTCAGCCAACTTCAATCGTATGATGAATTTATCATCATTATTAATGACAAGCGAACTTGGCTAAACTTTTACATATGTTAATTCAATCAAGTCTAATATGAGGTCATTCACTCAGCGGTTAACACGGTTGCCTAGTGAAAGCTTGGCCAGAGTCCTGCTTCCAGTCGTGGCAAGGATATACACTACTGACGAGCTCTACGAAAAGCAAATCTCAAGCATAGTGGGTCCTTTTGAACGAACTTGACTGAAATGTCTACGGGGCTGTAGAAGCTGCGATTAATTGCGAGTGATGTTCAATTTGGGTTCGATGTGTCAGCTGTTTTTGTTTTGGTAGGAACTTGCGATCAAGGAGAACCGTGTGACGAATCTAACGAGTTGACTGTAACAAACAACTCACCGTAAGAAGATATCCGTGGTTTATCCGTAATTTTCTTCCTTTCCCAACCTCGAAAAATGCACAAATGCCACCCAAAATTGAAATACCGCACCAGTTATCACATTAGTTTGCTCTAGCCAACCTACCCTCAAGACATCGTACGAAAACATACTAGTTGGAGCACAGGTCTTTTCAGACATCATCATTCTGTCAAGCAGCTTTGTACTCCAAAACCAAACACGTCAAACTCTGAGCCAGTTCTACCGACCTGATCGACACAAATAGGGTTGATCGAAAGTGTACACATGACATATTGTTCTGTTTTCAAGCTGTCAAGCATACGTTACTCATTTAGACGCGTGATTGACTCTGGGAAACACTAGACTTCGAACAAAACACAATAGCTATAGTAGGCTCAAAGACCGCACAATTATGGAGATCGGTAGAATCGTTTAGAATAACAAATCAAGGGAAGCGTCCGATAAAAAAGACGCGGAAAGCGATAAAGGTTATGCAAACGAGTCAAAGGTGGACCGATATTAGTTGAAAGTGAACACATTCCCAAAGAAGGGAAACTGATTGGGGATACACGACAGAAAAATTAAGTGTTTTAACCTGAAATCTGTAGCTTATATACTCCCAGAACCGTTGCTGTATGCAAGTTCCACTAGTCTAACAAATGAAATGACTTGATGTTTTCAGAAAACCACATAATTCAACCGGAATGATCCGAACAGAGAAAGACGTTATAGACGTGAGGAGAGGAAGCCTTCGGAACAATGTCACAGGCAACAGTGTAGAGTGGCCCTCTCCTTTAAAGAAACACTACAACTGCGATCTTAGACGGGAAGCAAAATCCCGAAACACTGCAGGATTAGTTGATACGATTGCCGTCCGTGAACGAGGGGGAGGGGGATTAGCATTATCTCAACAAGACAGTTACGTTGTCATGCATCCCAGGCTGCATCAAAGGAGGACTATGGGAAAATCAGACCACCCATAATGCTACCTCCTACGTGGAACCTAAGTTACTTCCTATTCGGAACCATCGGGTGTTACTGAAGACTTCGTTCACAAAGAAGGACACCGGAGCGAGTCTCACAGTTGGTTGAAACATCGTACAAGGTACCTTTGAGATCAGACTGACTAAAGTCTTCGAGAGAGATATCGCTGCACTAAGCAGTTACATTACATCAAGCTCATTATTCGTCAGTAGCATTGCACAACAAAGTGCGACTAACAAGGACACTGTTTCTTGCGTATAATGCATAAAGAATAAATTTAACCGTTACAAAACGGGTCTAGTTGAAACCGTTTTGAGCAACGTAGCTAGGCTAAGGCCGAATTTCGTAATCCAGAACTTCACTGATTGGAAAAGATGGGATAGAAGTGAGTGCGCCTATTTATCCGAAGTATATGGATCGCAACAATGTATTGTAAATGGTAACAAGTTTTTCACAAAAATTTAGCTTCCTGTTATCATTTCAACTAATGGTTACCATCGTTTAGCCCAATCGCTTTTGGGTATCACGTAACGGCACTGAACATCAACAGTGGGCTCACATGAAATGCTAGCCCACACAATGAAGTCGGACTACTTTGTGAGATGGCCAACGGAACAGCTTCCAACCTGACTCTTCCGCATAAGGTACACGGATACGCGTACCAGTGTGTATTAAAGTTTGAACAGCTAGCCTGGACCATCATAACGATGGAGAAAATTGCTTAGACGTTAAAACTGTCCGGATGACCAAGGCGTATCTTTGCGGAGGACTTGTGAGTAAGCAAAATTGACATCTTTCCCTTTTCGTCTTCAAGCAGAGACACAGTTTACAAGTGATGCGTATTTCAGTGACGAAATAAGCGATGACGTACCTGTGGAGATTGAGAACGTTCTTTGATAAACTGCCGTGGACCGAGTTCAGCCTGCTTCAGTTGTTCACTGAAAGCGTCTCTGGTGGCGACTACTCGACTAATATGCCCATCGATCTCCGTAAAGTATTGAGCCGTGGTTTTTGACTTATCCGCGATAGTTAGTGGTCTCAACTTGGCAGCGGTCTGCTGGATATCTTCAATGATTCCATTCTTATCAAACAATGTTTGAAGACTAGCACATACACGCTAGAAAAATAGATAGAAGGGTGAGAGGAGAGAGTCAGATACAGGGTTAAGGTTGCATAAACAAAAACGTCGAGGTCAGAAAATTTTTTCAGTGTATTGCAATGAGACGAATCTATATGTGGTTCGTTGGTGATTCGAGACAGTGTGAATAATGTGATCTAATGTTGAAACTTTAAAACATTATCATCGTCATAGATATTGACATGAGCAAAACACTGGTGAGTAACTACCTAGCAACTATTCCAAGAAAATGATGTTAGATTTGAAGAGAAAAGCGCGACGGAGGCCTCCACTTCGTATATTAGGCCAATGGGTTTGCAGCTGCGGATGTGGTTACCATGTCATATGCAAACCAACATCTTTCCAGCTTGCATCACCCGATTAACTAATTATTTCTGTTTTGTAAAACAAGATTGCATCGCTAACATCCATGTCATTTTCCAAATTAGTAGGCAATGTGGAAGTGAGACCAATTAACATTGTGTCGCTGAACATAGTTTTGGTCAACCTCACACTACTGGAAGATCCTTGAACGCGAAGTGTGTAGTTTTTCGAGTGCTTCATACGCTGTCATGTGCTTTCACACTGATAACTCTTCAGATTTCACGTTTAACGAGACTTACTACTGAGGTCGTGTGTTGCTTCATTTCAGCTTAATCACATACCCCGTTTCAACTGAAGCAGAGAGGAATTGTCAACCGTGTAAAGAACTGGACCCACACAAAATACGATCAAGGACAGCAGACGTTCAGATAGACGGACAGGTGCAGTCGTACAGATCGAGCACTTAACTGGTGCAATCTCATTTGCCTATTTCATGTGTCCACTAGAAATGGAAGATGGACTCGAAGTTTCCCAGAAGTGACCGAAATAATACGAGTAACTCTGTGCAACATATGAACATCGCGATAGTCAATGTTCGGAGGCTTACCTGAAGCATGTCTTTTCGTGACACAGGACAATCTGCTGTTTCCAAATAATCGTTAACCTCTTCCACACTTGCCACCTTCTCATTTAACTCATTCAGCAATGCATTTAATTTCTGAGCCAACGGGAGCGCATTCTCCAATCGTTCCAGGGCCACGAGGACGGTCATTACAGCTTTCCGATGGCGTTCCTGCAGGCTGGAAAGATCAGCGGCAATGGATCCGAGTGAATCGATCGATGTTTTTTCACTCAGAGCTTGCCCCATTTTCTGAACGTAGTCGATATCCACTTTGATCGTATTCAAAGATGTCAGTAATTCCTAAACGAAACAGTTTCAAATTTGTCACTAGATTTGCAGTCAGATTCAACGATGTTCATTACTTGCTGTGTTTTTAACGACAGCCGTGAAAAAAATCAGAAAGTTCAGATGGGATATAGAAATGATACCAGTGGAATTCGCTTGCTTAGGATGAACAATTGGTTATTATAGAATTCGGTCCTACTAACCTAAAATACGGCGGACGTCGCATGATAGCCATACACTGTTGTGTTCTGTCGTCAGTTGGAAAACACGGCAGCTCACTAAACCACAAAACCCCTAATGGACTCTGAGGCTCAAGCCCATCCATCTACTGTGACCAGTCGATTAAAACCATGACAGACAGTTAGCAGTTTCCATATGTACTGCACGGGTCTGTTATGTGCAGTGAGCCATGCCTTCAAAACAACATAGTAAACCTCGAAGGTCCATTCAGTGGACGTTTGGAGAACGATGAAGCTTGTTTGTGCTGCCTGGTGACATCGCGTAGGCTCACGGTGTACGTGCATTTTGGAACACATTTCCTCATACTGCAGAGTGTTAGCGTCTTAGGTTCGTGGTGGCTGTACCCGTATCAGTGTATGGAGTGTTAACTACATCGCGTTATTCAACAGATATACTAGGTCAGTTGAATTACACAAACGGATAACTTGATAGTCAATGCCTGCGCCTCGACCGCTATCTATCAGTCGTGACTATAATGGGTTACTCCTGACGAGTTAATGGGAGACGATGGTGCGGTGAATCAGATAGCAAGCTCCAGGAACAAGCGCACATAATGAACGGGTTAAAGGACAGGAGGGTTATACATAGCTTCTCAAAACTGACCCCCTAACAAGTGAAAGTTTGCAGAACAGCTGTTTTGTGACCGTTTTTGTATTCGGACTGACTCCACAATGTCAAACTTCTGGAACATAGCCACAATACTACCACGACCGAGTCGTTGGTGGGATTTTTTTTCGAGTTCAATGCCTTTTTTCTGTCTGATTTATTAACACAGTGATTTCCCATAGCTTTTGATTTATTGGGCCTCTGGTGGTCATTTTGACTGTTAGTGGACAAGGAGTGAGCGTCTACGTATAGGACACAGGTTCCCCGGAAGATGAAAATGACTACATCCAATGTCTTGTACAAAAAATTTCAGTTTCAACACAGGTACTACCTTCACCACCACCACTATCCTTTGCGTAAATCATACTTCCCACGATCAAGATACTCAGCGATTTCCCGACTAAACCTAGCCTTTACTGGAGAAAACGTTTATTTGTAGGAAAAGCGAGTCTCATCGGCCTTAATAATGTTATCGATTGGACTTTAGTAGCCTGATTTTTCATTAAAGTTGGTATGCTGTCCGTCTTCCGGTTATGAGCTGGCCGAATAAGCGGCACAAAACACACACTTGGAAACGTATACAATCTGGAAAGTTGTTCAATGAACGCACGTTTTATTCGTTACCAAATAAACGAACTGATTTAAAAAATTCCAATCAAACCAGCCCAAGTTTACAGTATAGGGTAGCACGTCATGATATTAATAACAAGCTGAAATAGGTAATTACAAATTGACGCCAAATACCATAAAGCAAATACTACTTAAAGCAAGGATCACGTGGTATATAGTTGGAGATCGCTGAAGGTGATATTCGCTGACATAGACTAGCAAGCTGGGATATTAGTAACGGGTCGTGATGATGATTTTCACCTGGACGGCCAAGAAACGAATACTGTTTAGACCACAGACTACACAATTGGAGAAGAGTTTAAACAAAGTGCTAGTTTTCAAGTTGACCATCACTCACATGTGATCGCAGCATAGCATTCACATAGACTTTCCAGCCAGCCTCTTTCGAAAAGA
>QNGE01000744.1:0-42375 GCA_008508345.1 Paragonimus westermani
GCCTCCCCATATATTTTGATCTATCTTATTTCTCCATCCGAGTGTTCAACCCTTAACTTGTTTGTCGGAAGAAGCCAAATCGTTTCATTCCTGGATTGGTAATTTTGAGTCGGTATGCAACGCCCGCAGTTTTTGGAAGGGGTTATGTGGCTGTTGACATTTCTGTCTGTTTGGATTTCACTGGGATCATGAACTAGGTAGCTCAAAATGTTGGTGTTGTTTGACGGGTAGTCCGTGTATCCACATTTATTAGGTTTATTTAGTCACTGTCAAAAACAGATGATACCTGAGCAGGCCACAAGGCAGAGTGGACATGGTTGTAACCAAGATGGATAAACCAAATGGGCGGTTATCATTAATGGACTGAGTTTGATCAATGACTACCGGTAAGATCGTCAATTTTCGTGCGTAGATGAGCTGCAGATAACGGTGTCTGAGTAACGCGTTTCCATCTTCTGTGCTAATATTGGTGACTTCGCAGGTGGAGTCTTCGATAGACCGTTGACCCGCTTGATAGACAAAAACTGAAAGAGGGTAGCCTACGGACACGAAACATACGAGTCGTAAAAGCGAAGTACAGAGAAAATGGCAACAAAACAACCCAGAAAGTACAAAACGAGCTTTGACCAAGAATATGCTCACCTCCAAACAGATGATACTACATCAGATAGGCGTCTGCGCACCTGAAATTATCCCAGTTGACCCCCGAGAATCTCACCTTAATTGATATGGCAGTGAAATAAGAGTGTGCCAAAAGTGAGTCACAGCAGCCTACAGTGTAGAAAAATAATTTCAATCACAAAATTTTCTCCAAAGAATTCTTGGAAATTATTCAATTTTTTGAAAAATAGACGTTCTTGAACACCTGTGTACAGAGATGTCTCATTTCTGTATTACTCGGTTTGAGGGTTCAGCTGCATTAGTTAAAGCGGGTATCCTGTGCGGTCACTCAAATATTCGAGTGGGACGCTGGTGGTTGCTTCAACAAAACGGTGGGAATCCGCATCTAGATTGGCGACGAAGCCTGACAAGATACCAGAAGGGAAAAAGTGCGGGTTTTCTGTGTTGGTGTCTTAGGGTTCCAAGGGCGCAGGTGATCAAAATGACGGTTATTCACGTTGTCATTCTCTTAATGTGAGCGGTCATCCGTTTGTTATGACCAGGTCGATGGTCACGGGCATGAACCGGCGCCTCAGCGAAGAGGTCGTTTTCGAATTTCACTGGTAGGGCACTTCCAGTAGGCCGCACCCGGATGTCAACCGAGATTAAACACCACGACTTCCGAAAATTTAGGCTGTTTCAGGATATCAAATGGTGTGCCACAGAAGTCATCCTTGACAGCATCTGGAGTACCGTCTGCTGGGCTAGATACAAAAACTGGAGAGGGTGTTCTTGGTCTGTGTGGATGGACTGTGGCCACAGCGATACGGCCGGCGGTAACCCAACCAATTATTTACTGGGAATAAGTCAAGGTAACCTTACTCCACCTCAATGCACAGTGCAATCCTTTACCCTAGGTTGGCGGTGAGATTCGAGTGCATAGTCACCACAAGTAGAACTGGTAACCAACAGCATAATCTAAAAGTGGGTTGAGGGAACCACAGACAATAGGTTTGCAAAAGAGCCTTTCGATGACCAACTCTGGCTCAAGCCATTGAGTCTGTACAGAAAGCGACCGTGAAAGCAGCTTGCCGAACAACCGACCACAGAGTGCGAGTAGTGAGAGCACCGGTGTCCACCTGTTGTGTTGACATTCAGCAAAATAACTTGGGCGAGAAACAGAAAAGTGCAGATACATATACAGGCCTGTCAGGAACATAACAACTCAGAATACTCCTTGTTGGTTAGCACTGTTGAAAAAGGCTGGCTTTGAGACACCGCATGGAGCTTTTGGACCCAAAATTTTGATTCCTTCCGTGGAGCAGCTAGCGTGACTCACTGGATGGTAATAAGTAAAAAACCAGTATCTGCACAATAGTTATGTTCAAAGTTACAGAAGCATCCCGAAATATAAAAAAAGCTGATTGATTGCACTGAGAACGTTGATCGCAAAGTCCTTTTGCCCGAGGGTGCACTTCATAACTATTATGTGAAAGACAGCAGAGCGGTGAGTGTGGAAATAATTCAGCTGTTTGTCTACAACACCGTGCGTAATCACCCAAAACTCTTGAGTGTTAAGCAGAGCGATGTACATCCCTGTTTGTTAGTCGCCACGCCTAGCTGTTCCCATTTTGCCTCACTTAGTATCGCTCCACCCGGAGGGATGGGAACGCTGGCAACCACAAACTCCAGATTGAACGCGGCTCAAAATTCGGGCCGGCTTATGAAGAAAGAAGTCAGGATACACGTCCACAATAACGGACTTCAGAGAGAAAGAAGCTACGAATGTGTACCCGGTATCTAGGCTAACAAACCCCGACACCCAACCGGTTGTGTCCGAAGTTCAACATTTTGACTATAGCCCCAGGTCTGTAGAACATAGAGGCAGAGACACGCGGGACATACGAAAAAACTTGAGGAACCACTGGTTCAAAATGAGCGCACACTGACAACCGTCCAGTATATCGTTTTCATTGTTTAACTCGTACATCGCTGTCCACAATTTTCAGGTGTAGTTGTATTCTAACGGTTCACCGTCCGATGCAGTAAGCAGCGCTTTTAACAAACTAACCCAAAATCAAGATCAAAACGAAGTCCCTCAGGGGTTGTGAAGAGAAAGACGTGACAAACTCAGTCGTATTCTACCTTTCCAGACAGCATACGCGGTCAATGAGTAATCGTAGGGACAATGAAACAAACCATATTATGCGCGCGCAAACACTGAACACTACTGCTACAGCTCAGTTATGAAGGGAGCTACACATAAGAATAATTCTAATGAGTTGTGTTAAGGGATGTTCAACTCTACACAGAAGTTCTTCGTTTCTTGCGGTACGTAGCGAAATGTTCACAAGATTTGGAATTCTCTTTTTGTGCACCACCTGTGGCAGGTAAACCTTTCGTGCCGTCTCATTCTCAGCCCACGGCTGGCTACTCAGCAGCGTGTTTGCTTTGCTGTGAACTCAGCAAATTTCCGACTTGTAGATAACCTGTTTTTTGACCTCACGGAATCCGGCGTGATGCATAAAACGTCCAAGAACACTTCTGTATCGCCAGTATTGTGTCTTGTGTGCTTGCATCTACTACCTTTCTCACACATTCATGCTCAGTTTATGTCCGAAAGGGGTGAACTGAATAAGTCGCTTATCGGCGAGGTTCATGAATCGTTTGTCCTTTCTTAGCCCATGTGTCTTTGCGCACTTATCCATGTGGGGCTGAAAGTGAACGTAGGGCTTTTTCAGGGATTATTTGTTCTCGTGATGAGCCACATCGTGGAGACGGACTATTCTCGGAGCTACAAAACGCCTCAAGCAGAGCGAAACTACCAGCACTTCGTGTTGTGGAAGTCCGAACTCACTCGCCTCTTGGGAATATTGTGATCCTTTTCGTTCTTTTCTCGCAATATTGTTTGCGCCACGTCTTATGACATTAAACGAACAACGTACAGCGTTTCATGGGAATTGTCTAATTGGTGGGCCTGATGGTTTTTTATATTGTTTTGCAATTATATAACTTTTTTGCTTTCTTCCATGAGCACAGAGCCTGCAGTAGCTCGCGATCACTTTTGATTTTGGCCTTAATTTATTTCGGAAAACATGATTAATCTTAGTTGTCTATATCTTGCAATTCTAATGCTCGCCTCTAGCCCAACCTAGCTAAAGCGATTCTCTCAACTTTGTCGCACTATTTTAGCCTGCCTTGTTTTATTATGCAGCAACGTAACTATCCACGAACATAGCTTTCGAGGCAATTGATATTCATGACCCATTATTAAGTAAATCTTTATATGATAAGCTAGCGGCGGCTGTGCTAAAGCGTATGGTGGCAGCAAACAAGGGCAGGCTGCAGTGATTGTTTTCTGGACTCTAGTTCAGCGACAACACCCTATTAAAGCTATTAAGTCACCTGAGATCCCCTGCTGTCTACACCGACATCCGTAAAATTATCTTCGGTCGGCAGTTAACTACTTACTACCACGGTCATTCCATGTGCGCAGGATCCCAGTGCTGTAACAGAAAAACTAAGGAGGACGGAGAATAGAATTCATCAGAGTTTTCAGGCGTTCTCTCAATCAATTTTGCGCCATTCTCCTTGTACTGGCACATTCTGAGACACTCCAGGAGGCCCCCAGCGAAAAGTTTCAAATCTAACGCCCAGTGTGGATGATTCAACTGGGAACCACACTAAAAGCCACAGAGCATCATGCTCTAATCTCTGCTGTTGCTCCTGACCTCCCTACCTAGTGCCACACTTTCAATTGCCTGGTGCTATTGCCATTCATATCCAGACAGCTCAGGCATACAGAAGACTCGGCCAGTCAATAATAGTGGTCGCCACTGCTTATCAAACTAACGACCACCTATTTGGTGCTCATCATGAGTTTACCAAACTCTGCCTCTTCACTGACATTGGTGCAAAAGTTATCGTTGAATAGATAGGCACAACATATGGCGATCTCAACCGCGTGCAGTTTACCCTGCAGACAACAAACAATTCTAATACCTCGTTTTGAAGGCAACGGGCCCTGGCAGCCGTTCGTCGTTCGACTTGGGTCTTTATCATCCTCGGTGTTCAACGGCCGCCCGTCGGCATCAACCTTTAAATAAAGCCTAGCCCGTCGATTAACTTTGGCCGCCTTGACTTGGAAGCCAGTACCACTCATCTGTTAAAGGCAAAGCAACCGCAATCAGCCCGACCGGACTGTAAGCGGCCTTAGTAGAGGTCACTCACAATAAGACAATAATTTCACAATTACCACAATAAGATGGTGTTGAAGCTGATTCCGGAAATCCGCCGATTGGCCATAGGTACATAGCGTCAGAGTATAACCACCTCCACAACAATATCCTGATGGCCATCCTGATGGTCTCCTAAAAATGTTTGAGACAGTAAAGAAGACGGTTGTTGAATACTGATTTGTGTGATCAATTGTCAGCTCAGCAGCTTGACGTCAACTTCTTTACACACAGTATGCTGAAATCTGTAGTGGACTAAAAAATTTGAAGTGAATAACGGTTTTTCAATAACGTTGGATGGCAGGACAGACTCGCTTTTGGCCGAGTTTGATGACACGCTTAGGCTGCTACATCATGGTTGATTCCATATGATGATACTGTAAGTGACATAGTTAGATGTTTACTTGCTTGTCAGCGAACACAAACAAGGGCTGCCAGTCACTAATATGGATGAGAAACGGAAGTCACTGAAATTTCGGGCATCTTTCCAGATCAGTACAGGCTAGCAAGGAGGCCAGCCCGTCCACGTCGCCCCAAGACTATTCGGGTGTTTGACTCGGTTAGGTCGGGACTAGTGCGGTCGTCAGGTGTCTCGCACAGGATTAATTTTTTCAACTTTCCAAGTAGCTGGAACATTAGTACAGAATCGCAATGGGCGGCTGCTTAGTCGGCCGACAGTAAAGTCACTCTCGAACAGTGTGAAATCACCTGATACCGGTCTGCATACATAAACAATTCTGTTGGCGTGGTTTTGACTTGAGTCGTTGGCTCAATGAGGCACACATTGAGCAAGTTGCAAATACGGATATTAATGACATACCGGTAGAATTCTAATCCGGTGTCAGTCAGTGTAACTTGCTTCGCTGTTACCGGGCTTTCTCCTGTACTAGAACAGTCCAAGAATTCTTGAAACAAAAATGTGCCTAGCCTAAAATTCTAAATGCTGATCTCACCTTGCCATTTAAAGTTTGACTTTCAGCTCATTAGCAGTATCTACTGGATTACATTCTTTCCCGGCGATAGGAATTTCGGGTTTAAATCCGGATGGGGCTTTGCTTCCTCACTGTTGATCTTCACCAAAGTTTCTCGGCGATCCGCACTTTATCCATAGTCTTTTCAACATGTGTGATAGCCCTCCTGACCTTAGGTATAACAATACTGTCCTCTATAGTGGCCGAGGTCCCTCCAAATGACAGAGCGCGTACAAATACATCTCTAGAAGGCACCTCCGGAAATCTGTCCGCGAAACATAATGCGCAGAAGGCAACAGATATTGTGAAAGCTGACCCCAGAGAAGACCTTGGGACTTTGCTTTCATCTTATTCACCCCACACTTACAACTTCCAGATGGTTACTAAAATGAGATTCGAGACCCTTGGGAGCACAGCAGGGAACTTTCTTCGCATAGACAGATATGCGCTTCAAACCGCTTCACGGGGTCTACATAAGACTGTTGTTTTGGCGTGCTAATCGAGTCGTACACACCGGCATGGGTAAGGACGTACTAGCCAGTGAACGCGTCCAGTGAATAGCTATCAAAGTTGTCAGTGGCTTGCGACATTTCCCTTACGAGTCCCACCTTGAAATTCTTGACCGCTGCTCACGTGAGTCTCGAGGTGATCACTTGATTCTCACACACTTTTATTTCCCCGTGGGAATTGTGCAGCCATCACACACCTCAGTAGCTGAAAACAACGGGAGGGGTCACAATAAGAAGCCATACATTCTCCGACCTCGGATCTTCATTAGGCCAAAGTTCTTTCTCGTACCGGGTTTCTAACCACAGAAACGACCTTCCATAAGAGGTAGTTAGTTGCTGTTCGACGGACCGTTTCGAACTGTCAATAACTTTCCGTTCAATTGAGACTCTGTCAAATTGGTATTTTACTCTGATCTTGAAACTCCCTCTAACCCCATGAGTGGTGCTACACCACGTTCTCATTGACTATCTTTCTGGCCAACAGAAGACCGCCAGATATCGAAGCTGATAAATGACTGAATCCGAGCGATCTGGGCCCCCAGGTTCGAAGCCATGTGCAGACCGCTGAAATCCCTTGTTGTGAGATCACCTCCGACGTCCCCAAAATTCTAAACTCCCCACCACGTGAGATTTGCCTTGCCAGTACCACCGCGCCTGTTCACATCACCTCGCATATGTAAACCTACTACAAACCACTAGCATCAAAGTTAGTGGGCCGACATAAGTATCGCAGTTATGCTCTCAGCTGTGTAATGAATTCGCACTATCTCTACTCCTGTAGGTTACATTCACTAGGATAACAATGTTGAGCTATTACCGTTAGGAACGCCGCTTAACCGGCCTAACGCTTGTTTGAATTCTGAAGGTCAACGCATCCCTCCACTCTGGCGTCTGCTGTGCGGTTGTGCTCAAGGTGCTCTCACGTCCAGCTCCCTAGCACCCCTTAGTTGTTGCGTTGAAGTCTGTTGTGAACGGTCAGTAAATCAATAAATAAAGTTTGTTAGCAGATTCATCGTCTTCTCCCTGCGACTTCCGATTCACGGTAGCATAAGGTTGGGGAAACTCAGGGCGTACGAATTCAGGATCTAACACTACACCCGAAAGTCTGTCTGTAGGTTATCTGTATACATTTAGATTTCGTTCAGGTCGAAGAGTCCTTCTAAAGTTCGAATAATATAATCGTTTTTAACCTAAATGTGATCACTTTTGTCTCCGGGATCACCTACCTCGGAATGCGGAGTGCCCCAAACCGCACTTCTTATTAGTCATACACCAGTTAAGGTTATTGAACACGACCTTCGAACGACCTTATTCGGAACGTTTTCAAATATCTAGCATCTGACTAGCAGCAATTTTTCTTCCGTACCCAGGGTAATGTAATTCAAAGAAGACCACAATCCAATCAAATCAGCCTGCAGTGCAAATATTTCTATTTTCTGGAAGGTTATGCTATCTGTTTCATAATGCGATTATGCTTATATATATATGCATTATCGCATATGCATGGCATATGCATGCATATGCCATGTATATATGGCATAACCATTCGAAAAATAAAAATGTCTTCATCACAACTTAATCACGTGAAACTCGCATTATTATTATTCTTGGAAAGAATACTGTAAGATTGGTATGCACATATGTACAGCTTAGGCTTTTCAGCTGATTTCTGTACAACTTATTTTCATACAGCTGCAGCTGTATACGTAAAAGAAAACAAAGAAGAATTGGATAGAGAGAAAAATTGCAAGGATGCGTGGAAAACAATTATTTCTTACGTATCCTTACGATATTTTTCTCTATCTAATTTTTCTTTGTCTTCCTCTATCTACTTCTATCTTTCGTGGACCATATGGGGGAAATCAGGTTGACTGATTGCATCTTTTGGCGGCTAAGTTAGGATGCAGAATATGTGGACATGCGCATGCCTATTGGTTAGTAATTTGGGAAGGCGAAATATAACTTAAGTTATATATATATGAATGGTAGAATTCTACCATTCATTGCGGATTTAAAAAAATCAATTTGCAGGAGTTCGAGATACCTCAAAAATGTTAAAAATAAAGCGAAATTGATTCCAGTGAAATAACCTAAGCGTTGCTTGACATTTTTTCATTGCTTGTGCAGTTAGTGACGGAGCTGAGTCAGAAATTATCTTCTGGGCCTCAAGCTCTGTGTCCCCAACAGCAACATGGTTTCCTGTGCCTACCGCAGGTGTCCCCCATCCCTGTGACATGTATTTCTCTCTGCCCCACCTTGTTAACCCAGTGCACTCTGTGAGCCGATAAGTTGTTTACCCGGTTTGCTGTTCATCATTGGTTTACACCTGCAATAAATGTGAAGTCCACGTTGAAAGTTCGCCTTCTCCCGAACTGAAAGCATGAGCGCAATTGTTGTTGATTTTTCAGTTCTATTTCAGGAACATGTTGGAAATGTTTCTCCACGACAGTTCCAAAATTTGGATGCAGGTGGTGCAGAGCTTCTACGCTTCGAAATTCGATCGAGGTCTTTGTACCGCATCCGATCCACCTAACCCGCTTTCGGTGATCATATGAGACGGATATACGCATGTGTACGTAGGGCACATGCATTGCGCTCATCCGCCGGTGTTCGAGAGAGAGCCAGCTCTCAAACTGGATGATCGGCCTATTTCAACATGAACCGAAACATGAACGGCAATTACCAATGTTTGCACCATTTACAACCAGAAATTGAATATACGCAATCGAACCAAGTTCACTTGTTCAGTCTATGTTCCGCTTTGTTTCTAATCACTTCACTAGTCGATTACTAGTGTTTGAACCGTTTGCATTTTCTTAATTACCCTGAGTAATTTCGTCTCGCTTTTTCCATACGTCGCTCGCATGTCGTTGGTTGATTTCCATGCGCGTGTTAGCCAAACTAATCTACCTCGGTGTACTCTCGACGAGTTTCTCCGTTTCTAATTGGTATATATGGTGCACTGTGGATCAGAGATTTCCATGCGTTGGTGCGATCATTCGTTCTGGTTTTCATATAGGGTTTTGTCATCTTGTGCGCCACACTGACTTCACCTTTCCTGATTGGTGTACGTGGTCCATTTAGACATACATACAACTTTGTTTGTTTTCTACTAAGGACAATTTAGAACCACGTGCGAAAATCCTACGCCCTGAAGCTCCACTCAACAGTTGTTGAGTGCGTTGCAGCGCGGTTGCAACCAAGACGTGTTAAGGGGATCAAAGTTACTCGCGTGTTGGAACTGATTCAACAAAATAATACTCAGACGGCAGTCACTATCAAAAACTGATCGTCGACGAAAGAGCAAAGACTCAGTGCGCTGACCCCCATGTACTGTTATATTGATCCTGGGAAATAAAATGCACGCAGAAAAACATATGTTCACGTATGCGTAAAGGAAAAAAGGTAAATATGCTAGTATACAAAGGAACGAACTCACCAAGACGCTAGCGACGACTGTAGTAGAACGTTCATGATTGCTTCTAGGAGGGCAGGTAAAAATCTACTAAGAGAAAAGAGTTCAGAACGAGATTACTCATTTTCAGTGATGCACCAGAAGCGAAGCGTTCGGAGGAGAATTGCTCATCAAGGGGGTTTATCAACGCGTGGTGACGACCAAAGGAAAACCACGAAACAGGAGTGCTTGCAGAAAGTGGATTATTAATCGAGCTCACCAATTCGTAGTGGACGAGCGGGTATGCGCACGACCTTCATTTACTAACAGTTTAAAACGCCTTTCCTAAAGAGCAGTTGAAGCGTAGTTCCGACGGTTATCAAACTAAAATCTCAGCAAGGTCTACAGACAAAAAGTTTATCTTCAATAATGTTTGTGAATGCAATAAGCAGTTAGCTCTGGCCTAGTCTTGGACCAACGACAGCAGCCAAGCGAATAGAAAAGAAAGCACGAAGTGAGCATCAGCCTACTCGGCGGCACTCAAAATCGTGCCAGCTGGTAAGTGTGTAGAAACTTCGAGTGCGCTAAACAACGCTCAAAAATATCCGGGTTAAAAGAAGTTGAAGATTGGAAGCAAGAGATCGAGCATTCGCAACGTGGAACCAGTAGCACTAGTGGAGAAAGTGGTACTGCGTTGGCGTCAGGTCTCATATAGCAGACGTAAACAGAGTCGTACATACAAAAGAGACAAAAAAGAAAGCACGGTCACAGCCGGGATCCTCGAGGAAGTCACAAGATCCCTGGTCACTACATATGGCAGTCCAAGTGGAAAAGTGCTGAGTAGGAACAAATTTTTCCAAGTAAGACAGAATTGCTCCATCGTTCAAGGGTGAGCTAGAAGGCCAACAGTGAATAACTTCTAGTAAGAGCAAATAGTGACTACGGGGTTACACTCAGACTACACTCAAACTGCACTCGTGATTACGCTTTTTATCCATCCAACTGCACTCCCAATCTACAACTCCTTGTTACACCTGGCACAGAACCTATGTGCGCTCACATCTATCGCAGAGAACGTTATGCTGAAAAAACGTAAGTTAGCTTCACTTCAAAAGTATATTAAGCAGTTCCGACGAAAGCACCGCAGTGCTTTTCTTGCAAGTGTTTCCTTGATGGTCTGTTACTGGTGACAGGATCTCCATCGGCTTCCGCCTGTGATAGACGTTTATTTCATTTTTATTAAATCCACCACTAAGTTCTCTTTTTAACTTGGTATTGTGTAAACTCGTTGAAAGATTTTTTGGTTGCATCCTGAATGAAAATTTGCACAGTGCAAAAGATACAATTTTAAAGTTGAAGTGAAAGCGTAATACCTCCTTGAATAGAATAGGTGTGACGATGCAATTCTTGGGCAACCATACAAAGAACTTTATTTTGCTCACAACGATGAAACATTAATTAAAAAAGATGTATTGGGCGGTTACGAAAAAAGCAAGCGGAAACTGGTATAAAGTTGGGGGTAATGCAACAATACGAATTTATGGGTGAATCAAAAGTGAAATATCTCGGTGATCAAAAAGGATGACAACAATTCTGCTGCAGTGACAGAAATGAGGCCTACTGTTTGTATATGTAAACCAGTTGAGACTTGGATTACGTGATATTTTGTGCGAGACAACAGACTTAAAAATCTTCACTTCCGTCAACCATCAAACTTTGACCGTGTCGGTCACAAATATGTCCATTATAACAAGGTTCTTCATTTGATGTAGGGCGTTGTTCTTTCAGATAATAGGAACCTATCGAGTTTTGAAGGAGGGTTAGCGATGAGAAGTAGACTATGTCGCGCTGCTTGAGCCAACACTTCTTTTGGCGAGTGTTCCCGAAATTATAAATTAGCGCCTTTTTATTTGCCGCCCTGAAAACCTGTACATATTCGCCGACGTACGCGTGATTGAGAACTTACAAGGCACACTCAATCACCATGCTTAACGCCTGTTAGAGGATGAATATCCATCACATCTATTCATGGCCTACGTCTACTTTTATGTGTACTTTTGGAGATTTTAGGAGTCAGACAAGGTAGTCCAAACTAAATGTACCTTTTACTGTTTGTGCGTTATTGTGCCTTCCTTACTCGCTGTCTCTCTTTGTGTTGTTCACCTAGTGGATTTTACTATTTGCGTTGTCACAACGCCTCTCTCAAGCCCCAAGTTTACTGGTAGTGAGCTCTTGCGTTGTTTCTGTAAGGCATCTCCTAGAGTTTAATACTCAATTTTTAGCGGAACTTGCACTTAGGCAATGTTAAGGACGTCATTGCTGAAGTAAATGTACTGATACTGCTGATTCTATCCCTCCTACTTCACGGCTTTGGCAGGCTGATTAATCCAATTTACGTCCACATTACAGTAGTTTCAAAGAAATTTGGGACTAGAAGAGTCCGCACCGTTATCACATGAACTGTGAACGTTATTCTCGACTAAATAAAAATGGCATCTTTTGATGCCCGCCTCGCACGGAGTAACCACAAAGTAAGTTAGTAGCAGACGGTGAGCCTCTTTGATCCAGTCGGCTAAAATGCATTCCGATATACCACCGCACCAGGACTCATCGAGCAGTCTTCAACGAAAATTGCCTGCGTCTGTATGCCAATTCAAATTTCCAACCTATCTCAGGAGGTTTTAAGTCCACCATAATGTATTTATGCTTACTGGATACAGCTCTCGTAAATTCGAGTAAAATGCGGTTTTCAGCCAATAAAGTCTTGAGACTTCTCCACGCACAGCATACGTTTTGGACGTTTGGACGTGTAAGTCACAGCCGGCCACTCGTTCTATGCTTGTGTACCTGGAGCAATTTACAGTCGTTCGATTTATCTGGTGTTTCATAGTGTACATATACGTATCCTACATTACTACATTTATCGCAGTTATGGAGAACGCAATACAAAAACAATTTTTTTCTTGTTCGAGCATTTTTGGTAAGAGCCATGTGTTTTGTTTTTGTGATTGATCTTTTGACTTCTTCCATTTTTCTCTGGAAGTTAGGAACACTGAGACGTCCGAAATTGGACAGGCCATTCTTGGGAATTTTAAGACTACCCTAGCTTATGGATGTTTAAGAGCTTCGTGAATCATGATGTACTTCTCTGTCGGAATGAGATTGTTTTACCTATGTGTTAATTGTTGATAACTGGTACACTAACGCTTTGCTTATGTAAGACGGCACCGTCTCACTGTTTCTGACTGTTCTGCATTATGTGCACGATAAACAAATGCATTCTATGGAACGTTGGCTTTACAGCTGAAACAATATTTGTTTTTGTTCTCTAGCTTCACCGGCGATCTCCTTGAACTTCCAGTATGCTTTGTTGACACTGTAGATTTCGATGACAAAGTTCATATTATAAAGGCCTCTCAATACTAAACCCACAATCACTACTTGTGTGGGTTCTTAATTCAGTATTGCGTCTTCATTGAAGATCGTTGCGTACCGAACTTATAGGCTTTAAGTAATGAAGTCAATAATTCATGTCTTCGTTTTCCCACTACATAAAGTTTTCCTTATTGCAGTCTTAGAAGTGTTAGTTTTATCGAGTCGACGTGCATTTCTCTTTTAATTTTTTTCTGATTCAGCTGGAGGCAATTATTTGAGGTTTAACTTTTGATTACTGTTTTGAGAACTACCTATCCAACGCGGCGGTTTAAACAACGGTTTTGTTATGTTTAAGTCCAGAATCCGTACTCAGCTCTCCACTTGCTACGAATTTGATGGGGGATACCGTATACTCTAGTCATAAACTTCTAATCACTACCGCTGTTAACTCATCTTGAAAACTTTCATTTCCGTTCTGAATTATTCGATTCTTTAAAATCTAAAATAGATGGCGGAAGTGCTATACTAATTGTCGTATACAAGCGCCCCGGTAGTCTATTTCTATGTAGTTTTTTCTGAAACCTGAGCAAAACAATCTGGATTTCCTCTACACATCTACTTGCTGACTTCTTTACTTGCCACTTGGTGAACCTTCTTTTGCTTAGCCCTAAGTGGCAGACCGGAATCCCTAAGATTCCTCAATAAATATACCCTTATAAGCTTCTTCGAAGTATATTTTTCTGGCACATGAATTTTCTTCGAAATCTGCTGCTTCGTCTGTCACTCGTACTTCGTTTTTACTCCACTTAGTTACCCAATGGGACGCTATATTTTGATTGTGCTTTCTTTCGTTAATATAATATGGCTTAACTCTGTCCATTTACTTGTGCTTCAACTGCACATCTTTGTTTACACTTCTCTGTTTGTGAAAAAGATTCATCAAGTAGTGACACTCTGGACAAAACAGACTGATTCAGTCGTTTTGCAGTGTAACTCTCAAGTGGGTAGGACAAATTCAGTATACTAAAAAAGCAAAACGCAATCCATTTCGCAGAAGTACTATTTGTTGCCTTTGCCTGATATCTTCATTGGGGGAACCATCCCTAAAATTTGCATTACACTAAAATTGGAAAGTCCTTGAAAATCTACTTTATGTAACTAGATATATACATACCGGTAAAATAAGGTCGCAGATATCACACCTCACAATAAAGTGGAGCTTTTATTCATTGACTGTGACGTGCATTGTCAGACAAAATTACCCGAATCACCCTCAAATTTGGGCACAAATCACTTAGAAGGATTCAGATTAACCTGTATTTCATAACTTCACATTTGTACTACTAATAATTAAATTGCAAGTTCACAGTTTATTTAAAAAGAGTTGAAGAGTGACCAGTTTAAGTGAAGTGGAAATAGTGACAATCTACTTTGCACAACACTGTTCGTTTTTCTATGTATCCTCAAACTTTTGGCCGCACGAATTTCAATTTATTTTAACTAAATCCGTGGAGGTGCGTTACTTCGGGAAACGCAAAGTTTGTTATACAAACTCGTTTATTTCAAAAAGTATCTTCAGTAATATAATGTTTTCAACCAGACGTTTCAACTACGTACTAAGCTACTCATATATCCCATATTAGCCCGTCTGTAAGGTTCACTATGGTATCAGTAATTTAGTGAAGTTGGCTGCAATTATAACCGCAGTAGACAAACGAGGACGTTGAAAATTTATGCTAAGTGACAAGGGAGGTATGCCGTCTAAAGTGGGCAGATTCAAGTTCATTCACATTACTCAAACCATTGCTTCCATTCTTAGCAGCACATGCTCTGGTCTCGTTTTTAACAGAAAGTCTTGATGATTTGACTTCTTAGAATTCATGAGCAGATTTCCAAATCATTCTGGAAGCACTTCCAGTTATTACTGTGTCACTTCATGACCGTTGTAAAAAATGCCATATGTGAAGCTTCCGTTTACTTGTGACTGTTCGTAATAAAATACACGGTTCATTCCGGAGCTAGATGTCTTACCATATGCTGTGCGATTGAAAACGTCTCGAGGGTTTGGTGATAGTAAATAATGGCAAAGATACGAAGCCCCATAGCAGTACACCAAGATTTATTATTGACGAAAGTGACAAACTAAATACAACTTTTCAGCATCTTGTGTGTGTTAAGTAGAAATTTATCCACGTTTTCTCCTCAGCTTGAGGCACACATTACCGCTGCGAGTCCAGCCTTATTACACACGCTATGTATCAGCGCTAATTTGCATCTTCCAGGGAACGTTTTTCATGGAAGTCAAATATAAATTTACGAAAACTCAACTTAAGCTGGACCGGGAAAGTCAGAAAAACAAACAAAAAAACAGAAGTTTGGAGGAATTTGGAGGCAAAATGTTACCACAAGGAACGGTCTTCATATTCAAGAGTTTGGAAGTTAAAGTGATCTATGAATAACAGTTATTATAGTACGCCAGAACTAACCTAGAGGTATAGCACAACCATATGCATTTTGAATCAGCGGTTGGAGCAGCCTTCCTACTTTCAGGCGAAATACAGCCTGATCAATTTGGTGTGGGCGATAACCAGAGGCATATAGCTTGCCACTCCAACTTGATATGAAAGCAAAAATTCTACAGTGCGTAGTAGTGTCATGAAGGGAACAAAATAAGCGAAAACATAGACCTACGTAAAAACATTTCTTCTTCTTGAAGTTTGTAAACATATTCTCAAACTGATTACGGTCTTCCTGTTGATTATACTGTGCAACCCATGAGCAAAGCAGCTCTGCTGAGTGACTGGATATCATATGTTGTTATGATAGAAAAACGGTAGAGCACGGAGGATGCGGTTAAACACAGTTCCGCCAATCTCACATATCTGGGTCGGGACTTGATAAACAGGATGATAGGAACCCATTCAGTTACCCAACTGATTGCAGAACATGAGATTTTTAAACGAAAGCCATATACAAAAGATTCATCAGTTTATCTTTGAATTTACCAGAAGAATCGACGATGGGCAAGCAATCAAAGAATATCACGCCTATATCAGAAAAGCTTTCAGTAAACCCTTCTCTTCAGGGAGTTTGGCGCTTATTGACTGCGTTTACTAAATCAGATGGAAAACATTCCAGCGAAAAGTTTAATTTTATTGGGAGTAGGATGGGTGTACAAATACCTGACGTGGGTCTTTAGCAAAGTTCCTTGGTGGTTGGCTCTCATCCCAACACTTCATAAAGTTCACAATAGTCTTGCCGGAGGCCTGAGCCACTTATTTATCAATCAAAGTTGCCATTGAAAACAACCTAGATAACTTACTCTGGTTAGCACGAGATTGCAAACCATCCCTGAATGCACAAAATTGCACGCAGTCATCTTTGGACAGAGAGGTTGGCGTTCTATTTGTTCCGAAAAATGGCAAAATCAGTTCGGTAGTTGTAGACGTAGTCACGAAAGTAAAATTACAAATCTCTTCAAAACCTTACCACAATGAATGGTTGTTACTAAAAAACCAAGGTCAATGTCTAGGTAGAATAGTCACTTTTGGGAGACCGTAGATGCTACTATTGTCGTACATAAAAACGATAAGAGGAACTCAGCATATGATGAGCTGTCAGAAAACGTTGAATCCATTTCACATCTTTTTTCCGTAATGTTTGACAGACGTCCTAGAGAAACCAGCTAAGAGGGCTGGTTCCCTTCCCATCAGGCAGAGATGGATACCTCTAATTAAAACAATTCAAACTGTGTAACTGTTTTGGGATTTAATAGAGTGTGGGTTATTCCGATTCGAAGCAGTGGGTCAGTTGAGGCGACACCATTCTTAAATTAGGAAAAAATTACGAAGAATACTAGTCTGTCTACGCCCAGGTCTATTAGTGGTTCGAACAAACAGTCTAGTGAAGGTGACAGGTTGCATCTGATTTATGACTTAAAGATGCGACTGGATATCTACTGTGCAAATTTCTTCCTTGACCTGATTTAAGTGCTGTTTATCAGTGACCCAGCACTTATCTCCACCTTAGCGCTTTTGTGAATCATCTATCTATCCCTTTGAAGTTTATCATTTGTTTATTCCAACCGTAAAAGTGCATATTTTTTTTACCTTGTTTATCCCTTAAAGCACGCTTATCAAATGAGTCTGGGAAGACGGTTGAATGATACAGTTTGTGTATCATCGGTCCAATATTGAGTCCAAACTTGACCTCACCTATCGACCTATCCTTCGTTTAGCGTGTGGTGTTGCTTTTGAGATCTGCTGCTAAAAGGAAACTACTCGGAGTTGAAACATACGGAAATAGAAGCAGCCCATATGTGCAAGAATCTGGACAAAATTAACGACAACGATAGAAGAATTCTGGTAACCTGAACTTAATTAAAGTTCAAGTGTGCATGTTTAGTATTTCTCTTGATTTCATCTCTTGTAACCCTTGTATTTATATTCATAGCGAACAATTCCGTTCTAACGTAGATAGGCAAACAAAGTAACGCATACAACAGTTTCTTGTAGACTGGTACATTAGGCTATCTGTTAGGCCAATGAACGATGATTAAAACCCCTTACAAGCAACAACATAAATTGTAACTACCGAAAACCCGCGGAAACATAGGCTCTTAGGACTAACTGAAAGTCTTACAAGTCAATTGATCTGTATGTAAGAACAAACCAGAACTATGGGTAGATATGAAGACTATAGAAGAATTTAAAAACAGCTATTCCATATTCACAATGGAAACACCTGAATTTGGTGAAATAATTGGCGCCACCGGAAAATATTCAAGTGTATCGCGCATAACTAGAATGCCACTTCATCCGACATAAACGGTAGACTAAATTTAATTGAGGAACGTAAAAATGACTTAGCATCGTCTGTGGTAATTACAAAACTGATTGTCACTGATTGTCAAAAAACCTACTAAGTATTTCATTTTTTTTTCAAAAAGTGTTGGGCTCTAGTCATGAAGCAAGTTTTCCAGAAGCCCATAATTGAGAGAACAAGTCCAATAAAGAGGAAATTAAAGTGAACAAAACCTGCACATGTTTAAGAGAGTTTCATAACCAAACGTCTAACGATTAGGTAAACAAAAGTAATTTGACTTTGTGAAAGTTTAAACATGTAGCAAAGCCGAATTTTTAGGACATAGCAGAAAACCTACCTATCAAAATAGGATTACGGTGAAATCGAAGGTGCATTTAATAATGATCATTGTAATACTGACAGTTTTCTTAAAAATGCACTCAAACTATACGGGCGCACTTTCAAGAAAGACATTGGTTAGCACGATTATTTACAGAATCTTGTGTCAAGTAATACAATCAAGACTTTTTTAAACCAGAAGCACTGACCAAATTAGTTAGACCGCGGACGTGTCAGCTCTTACTTGACCAAAAATATGCGCGTTTTTATACTCAGCACATCCGAGAAAAGTCTGGTAGCGTACGTAGTAATTGTCTAGTGGTCGCAGTTGGGAAACACGCGACCGATTTGAGGGTTGCTACCACTGGTCAGATAGAGGTACGTCACTAGTCTATATCAGGACTCTTACTGAATGCCATTCATACCACACGCACAAATCTTCAATGGTCTTCACATATTGGCATCTACGGTCCATGCAAGAGAACACATGACTTAAGTTGTGTGCGCAAGTATACCGGATGACAGATTGATCACGGAGCTGGTAAAGTACCTTCGCTAGATTTTAGTCAGTGGACGTGTGCTGTCTGTGGTAACATACTGCCTACAGTTGAATCATCCAGAGCCTTCATATGAACTGTTAGTAGTTTCCAAGTACGCATTGGTCCTAAACCTCCATTGAATCCCAGGTTAACGACCAAAATGACTCGTGAATCAATTATTTTCACGTAGCCTATCCACAGTTATAAGTATGCTGACGAGTAACTTATGTACTGAAGCACGGCTAATCAAACCGACACCTTAAAAAGCCAGCACAAAAGACACAGATATAATGACTTGTTGTCTGTAATTAACGAGTGGTTCGACTGGTGCACACCATTTTAAGTATAATTCTGATTTCAGTTGGCAGTTAACTACATTCTGTACTTCTTAAATGGTAGTTTTTCAGCCGCTACAATGTAGCAGCCAGGCGACTGGCTTCATTTGCTTAAGATTCATGAAATGTATATAGCAATTTTCTACAAAAATCATATAAAACTTATGTATAAACTGTCATCACTGAACAATAGGAGCAGCATAAACTGTCCTGTTTCTGGTAGTTTTTAGTCTCTAGCATTTCAGCCTTCGTGTCAATAAATGAAGATAAGACGGTTAATAATGACAGACATTCGCATTAAACACATAGACAGCTTCATCAAGCACCACGTAAGAAAACTTTGATTGGTTATCACTGTTATGATCGCTTACTCGATTCTGCATATCTTTAACCGTTCATTTGGAATAGATAGATTCTGGTGATATGCTATCCGGATCCACCAATAACAAAGTACAGCAACGCAAATAGCCGGCCAACATATTTCAATATATTACGCATTTGGAACGAAACTCATTCACTCATTCACCGGGGTGTCTCCCACCGATAGCAGATCTAAATCTGTCTGCCCGGACTTTGTGGGTTTATGTGTGCTGCACACGTTTGGATTTCCAGACAAACTATAGTCCTGGTCAGGAAAACGTGGAAACCGAAAAGTCATTTGATAAAGGCAATAGATTTTACTCCGTTTCAAATTCTAGCGTTCAAGTGGTGAACCCCGAATTTGCTCGTGTTGACTTGACAGAACTAATTATAATTGTCATATATAGTACATAGAGTTTTCATTGATATGTGCTCAAGATGACTGTGCTTCAGGTGTTTCACAACGTGTAGACAGCAGGAGGTTTGCCACCATTTAATTTTATTGAACAGTAAGGAACTTATCATTCCATAATCCATTCAGAACAAAGATTTGCAAGTGGCTGATAACGTGGTGTACAGTTGCATAACTTCACGAAATGTTAAATGAATTCACTTAACATGAGGAATAGTCAACTCGAAGTAAATCAACTCTCCTACTACTCGTAAGTCTTTTAAATACCACCTATTAGATTGAAGAAAAGTGAGGATTTCGATTTGTCTCGCAGGTTCGGATCAGAGGGTTATTGATTACAGTTGACAGGTAATAGTTGATAGTTAGTCGTAGTGTCAAGAATATTGGCACTGTGATCAGTCTTCATAAGTTGATGTGACTGAGCATTCAGATCGGATAATTAGGTCTTACCTACCATAAAGCTAATGGCGCAGTGGTTACAGACGCCTCGTGGTTGCTTGACTAGATTTCAAGTTCCGATTACAGCAAATTTATGCGGTACTGACGAGCTCGAGTCTAGTGGTTCTTTTTAACAGAAGCTGGCTGGGTAATTTACCTTAATACGAAAGTTGCGATCAATTGTAGACAATTTTCACCTTGAGGCTGCAGCTGTCCGAAACAGCAATGTCAATCAGTCGGGTGTTTTGTGTCAAACAGAATGATAGTAGTGGTAGTAGTAGCCAAAACACACAGGAATCAGTTAGCGCGTACCAACTAGAGAATCATTAGTTTATACATTGGGCTGGGTCGGGTTCCACGGCCGCAGATAAGTGGACTCATTCTTAAGCCGTAGATCCATTTACAAGACTTTAAAAATTCAACAATCCTAGCAGAAGTTAGCGAATGCAAACTGACTGAAAAGTGTTGACCTAAGAGTCGACGTTATGACTTTGTTTCAAAAGCCGAGGTGACAGAACACAAACGGAAGATAGGAGACATCTGCAAATGATCAAAACTAACCTAACCAAATCCAAAATTTTCAGTGTAGCAGTTCACAAGAGATTATATGTATGGTAAGAATGATCTGCTTTAAAGATTAGACTTGATGAATTAAAGCCAAACAGACGGATTGGGGAAGAAACGTTTGATATGTTTATAGGCCTTTTGATTCAGCCAAACAACTGAGCGTGTACGTATTAAGTGAACAGTTAATCTTCTAAACAGAAAACCTTGATAAAACCAATCATAATTTGTCAGGAATGATTAAGAGAATATAACAGAACCAAAACGAAAATATAATCCTGCTGATGTTCGAAAAGTCTACAGGATGGGGAGGGCGGCGCTCAAGTTTTAGTGCTTTTCTGTTCATAGTGAACGGAAATTCTCTACCACTAACTGGCAAGTAAACACATATCCACAGGTCTCCATGATTTTGACCTTGATAGAAGTCCTAGTCGTGGGATCAGCAGCTGGCGTTGACAGAAAAGTTACTGCGTCTCTTATAGAGACTATAAGACAGTCGGTACAGCGCTTACACGCAATTGTGAAACAGCGTTTGCACATGATAATTGAATCGTATCTAACGCAAGTAGATAACGCATTGATCAACAAGGTTCCCTCACGTAAGTGTGGCCGGAATTCAATTGTCGTTCATGGTACTAATAACGCGATCTAACAAGGACGAAACTCGATTATTTGCAGGTGTTTTTTAATTCTTTCAGCACAAAATAGACTTTCACCTATCATCAAGTTATAGTACCTCACAAGAAAGTGACACAGGCTGTAGGTTTCTTATAGTTGAACTTCGACAGTATATCAAGACTGGTTTCATTGTTGTCATTCGTCAGGCATACCTACTCTGTAAGCTCCGACTGCGAAACCACGTGACCGGTCGGGCGATTCCGCTGAACGTTGCCCATTAAACATCACATGCCATATAATCTTTTAAAATTTTGGTTCCATATTACATCTTGAAGCGGACTGAGTTCCTCTGTAGTTACACGAAAGGCTCCCATTATCTGTCATGAGTTACGAACTCCAATGCGTTTGAGATAACCAACCTTAATGACCCTAAAATTAGCCACTATCTGCATACTAAATCACACTTCTTTTGGCAATTGAAAATGACTCCTCAATCAACAAGGTTTTAGGCCTAACTGCAATGCAGCGCAACATATTTCAGATAAACCCACCCTTGGACATTGATTCATGATCATTTGGTTTATTTTCGTTCCGGGTGAAACCGTAACAAATGACATAATCAGTTCACCATTCGTTACAGTGTGGAGTGTGTATACTCTAAACTCCGTGTACGGTTTAACGGATTCATGTTAGTTGGGGGAAGATAATCCATCTTTTTTTCTCGTATACGGCAAAGTTATAGTTAGAATGGACGAGTTTGTGTACAGAAGATACACACTATTTTGAACTGTAAAATACATAAATACTGCAATGTATCGAAGATAACATGTTAGCTTCATGTAAATGATCGGTTAAAAGTAAAGAATGAACAGTTGGTTCACAACAAAATTATCCAGTCAATCCGTTGAGTTGACAAAGTACTGTCACGTGCTTTCTGATCTGTCAGCAACTTATGTTAACAAAGTGAGCTTATTCGATTCGTTAACACAATAAACTCAAGTTGAACATCACTCACATTTGGTCGCAGCCTTCGCGTTCAGATAGACATTCTGGCCAGCCTCCTTGGAAAAAAAGCATTAGACTCGAGTTTTGCTCCCATTAGAGCTCATCAGTTGTGCATATCCCTGCTACGGCCGCGTTCTGAAGCCCAAAAGAGGCTGGCCGGAAAGTATATTTGAATGCGAAGACTGGGATCAAATGTGAGTGATGTTCAGCTTGAAAATAAACCAAATCCCCGACTACTCATTAGTAAAAATAAACTCACGTGGACTTACAAATTAGTATTCTGTAACGATTAAGCCCACATTACTATACCTAGAAACTAAATGAGCGTCTGCATTTTTGTGCCATTTTCGAGCTGCTGTTATCCAACTAACAATAATCACAATTTTTCCGGTGGAACAGTTAAACACAGAAGAACGTTGGAAGCTCAACAAGATTCGAGATGCATTCACCAGGGTGAGCATTGGGTTGGTTAAGTAACAGTCTGCTTGTAAGATTATCCGAACAAGTGACCCCGGAAATTTCACGGCGTTCCTGGAGAAACACTACGATTATCTGAAGAGTCATATAAATATCAGAGATGATAACTCACTGACGTTATTACACCACGCAGTATGCATTTGCGAAGTGCCCGTCATCGAAACATTGGTTGTGGAGCTCGGAGCCAGTGAGTTTTATTTTTGCAAAGACAATTTTTAATAATACCGTGTACAGACGGTTAACATTTTCGTCAACCCTTTGTGATTACGTTCTTGGGACTTTGAAGTACAGTAATAGATGTTAGACTGACCAGTTATTTTAAAAGTAAGAACAGATTGATTGGGAATGAAAAGACAGTCACTGTGTAACATCGTGAAGTGATCACGCCACCTGAACATTATTTGCAAAAACTGTGGCCGAAGTTTCAGTTGTTGTAATTATACGGTACTTAAGGTGAGATTAATGGTGCATTTATCAACCTAGTTGCCTTAGTAAAATGAGACATTGAGACCCTGATGACAGTTGCAAGGGCACGCACGACTACTGATCATTGACAACAGTGAGACTCGCGCGTAGGCGTCGTTTTTGGAGGCAGCCAAACTGAAAAACTTCTTATGTCAAATATGAGAGGTGTTTAACTGGCAACAAACGAAACTATCACTGATAAAGTGTGAAAGAGAATGGCAACAAAACAGGCACAGTTATTGCAATTTTATAAACATAATACAGCAGCTTTCTTGTTAGAAATTTCCAGCCCTAGAAGTAAACTTTAGGCATTTTTCCAAATATTTCACACCGTGGCTTTTGTTGCTAAATAATGGTGTATAAAATAAATGGGGAACATTCATTGTGTAATTAAACGTTTTGCTGTCTACTTAAAAAATGTGGTGCTTGACGTATGTAGTTGACAGGAGGACACTGACAGAAACCAAGTTAACTGTTTTTGAATTTGTTTGGGCGAGTATTTTCATCATATACCTACTTTGTGATAACAGTTCGAATCTGCTAGACTACCACGAAACACAGAAAGTTTCAGATTAGCTTATCTAGTTCTACAAATCAATTGTATCGATGTTCTAAAGTTATTGTTTCATATAGTTTCGGGTACGAACAAATTTAACATAACTATATCTATATGATCCTTCATGGTATGTGGTTGTCTTCATGCGGGTTACGTTTGAATTTCGCAGGTAGGGTTAGTAAAACAAGCTCGTCGACAGTAAAATCCTATCAACCAGATTTATGTGGTGCTTGTGAGGAAGTCTACGTTTTGGCCTAAATTGTCATCTAGCTCATGAACAATCAAATATTTTGCATTATAGAGAACACAACCTCAGTCTGTCAAGTTTAGTGTTATTGAGGCATTCGTTATTTGTTTCACGAGGCTTTTTTGTAAGTTAACCAAGTGACTAGCATTTGTATAAAAAGAACTTGTTACAGTGTTGTGTTATTCCCACAGATGTAAACGTTCAGGATAAAGATGGTCTGACTGCGCTACATATGGTTGTAAAACACGTCCTTGCTCGGGCTGAGACTTCGGTAAGTTTCAGATATTTGTAAGCACCCGTTAGTTTCAATAATTTCAATGCTAACCCTCTTTAATGTTTTCATGGGATAGAAGAAGAAAACGGGTTAGCAACTTGACATTGAAATTCTTTAGAGGGATACCGATATCACTTAGTTCTCAGGATATCGTAATAGTTTTGTAAAGGCAGAGACGAAGTTTACTTTAAGTGCACTTCATGAATCTCTTGCCAGTGCAAAAAATCAAGTCTACACAAAGAAAAGATCACAGAGGAATTTACGCTGCATATATCGAGCGTGTACTTAAAATTAGGATGATAAAACGCTACAGGAAGACAACCAAAAGAAATCCGAATTTCACTCACATTCAGATATTCTACAGCCGCTAACCATGATTTAGAAATAGGTCACCAAGTTGTTTAACATATCGGGACGAACTCGAGTGTTTGGAACAACACTAGAATGTCTAATCGCCAAAATGATCGGAATCACGAAGACTAACTGCGGCGCAACTTGTGGCAACAATTATGATTTTCACAGCTTTCAATCAGTTAAATGGTCTTGTAGGGATAAAGAAACACTTTTGGTGGATCAAGACCGGCATTCTTCATTTCACATCCACGAAATTCATATACCTTCTCAAAAAATTGTCTATTTGGTGTCAACAATTTAAGGTGTGCTTTGTTCTTAACATATCTTCTCTCTAATGCAACCTGAAGTTCAAAGGTCTGATTGACCAGTGGCTGTGTACAAATGTCCCCCGTTCTCCTGCCCCCGAAACTAATCAAGTACTCGAGTTTAGCTTGAGTTCGTTAAAGGCAAACTTTCGTCGGCTTTGAGAAGGCGTTTTACTGGAAAAATTAATTCACTAATAATCAAATTTATCGTTTGTCAACGGGTTGCTTTGAAACCATGTATACTTAATTGGTCTCAAGCATATTCCCATAACGCGCTTATTAAGGAATATTTTCGATACGGATGGGATAATTTACCATCATATGCCTCTATACTTTAATCAAATTGTAAATAGTGGAATTACCGAAGTCGAGTGAAAGTCCTCTGTGTAAGTGTAAATTTAGAGCCATGATTGGGCAGTCGGAAACACTGTTTTTTTTTCAAGATTGCCAGCACTAGGAATCAACTCATTGTAGAAGACCATACTATATAGATTTAAACCATCACGCTTGTACACACTGAGTTGCTTAGTATGATGGTCTTGCTCAATTTCCTAGCGGAACAGTATTCCAGTTTCCGGTATCCCTCTATGAACTTTCTTGTATAAATTTGTGTGCTGAGGAGGATTATGCTAACTACTAAACGCACACCAAAGTTAGCCAATACCTTCATTGTTATCATCAAATCTTTACTGTGCAAATCACTAAGCACTGCTAATCAAGACTTGTCTCAGCAGAAAATGCTGCACCATGTTTTCATCTATTTACAAAGTTATCTTCGAAAACGTCAATGTATCATTGTTTACCAAAAGACAAGAACGAGGTACTATAACCATGAGCTTATGTTGACTGGGAAATAGGGGCTCACCACAGTTGATCAGAAAACCTTTTAAACTTTTCTGGTCCAGTGGTTGTGAATTAGTCGAGCAAGGAACCTGTGTAGTCTGTCATTGTCTACACATTTTGATATAGATATAACCGAAAGTGAGCAGATCATAGAGCACTTATCCCTGGTAAACCACTTTAGTACAGGCGATTATTATTGTTACTACTACTATCAACGTTATTATTTACTGAATATACCACAGAGAAGTAACAGCTGAGCAATAGTACTCTCACTTCCGCCGTATTTTGCACACAACTTTCTCAATATGATGAACGAATGATGCATTCATAAGCGGTGTTTGAAACAACTGTCCACTAAACAATTCAGTAAAGTCACTCTGTTTCAGTCATACAGAGAAATTCGCAACCGGAACAGAAAGTACTCGTAGTGAGTGCCATAGTGTAACCACTTATTGCGAACACCTCACTAGTTGTTTGATATTTACACGAGAAGAATTATATAACCGTCTTCAGAATGTGTAAACCTGTGCTCAGTTGCATAGCGTGCGGAAACACCCCCGAATTGCTGGCGTGCCTGATTCTCTTGAGGTCGAATGAACGTGTACGCGTGGTGCTACTTTGAACCACTTATTAGCGAGCAGACAAAAGGTGAGAAAATGAGAAGACTTTGTAGTTTGCACCATTCCTCCTGTTCCTCATCATTTTAGATGGTCTGTAAGCCTTGACTGCTCATGGTTAACATAAATGAAGTGTAACGCCTTTGAAAATGTTCACACGAACCGTGTGAGCCGACAGACTGGTATATTCTTCTGTAAGGGTTTGATCCTAATTTTGTGTGTCCTCGCCATTTAGGGGGGCATTAAAGCGCGCACATTTTACCCAGCCGATTTAGGACATTTTAGCCCAGTTGCGGTTCCAAACAATACCGGTAGAATTATGTAGTTTGAGAGTTATCATTGTTCATTACTACGTTTCACCGTTTATTTGATAAGTCAGATTAAAGGTTAGCAGCCTAGTAGTTTTCTCAGCTAAAGAAACTAATTCACATACCGGTGACCATGACCCTGTGGTCTAGTGGACAAGTGCATAGTCTACAATCTGCCAATTATTCACCGATCATGGGTTCTTGTTTCTGGCTTACGTAATGCTAATGAGACTCAACTAGGCCCGAACAGCTGTCCACAAATTCGCTGCTGGTCACTGGGATCAACTGTTTGCATGACCGGCCTAACAGCCTCCGTTATCAAGGAACAGGCAAAGGCAACTTATCACAGCATTTGTTGTTGTATTAAAAGGATATGCATGTAACGAGCCTCCAACTTAGACAAGTTTTTGAGTTTCCAGAATGATGTAGAGAAGGAGAATTCAGATTAGCAATAGCTACACAGTTATCCATTACAAGAACAGCTTTCTTCCAAACTACATTGGGACCAAAGTAGGTTTCACCGTCATTAGCAATTCTATCACCTTTATATCCTTAGTGAACAACCGGAATTTTCATTATAACCGTCTCGATCCACGGAACTTGTCCTCAGCCTTTCATTTGAGTCATCAGTGTAGCATTGTTGATTATATGTTGAGGTGTCAACTGTACAGTTAATAAACAGTTGGGCTCATTTCCTGCTACTCTGTCTCATCCTTGCATCTGAGTCCCAACGATTGTCTACTTCCTCAAACCCCTTGTCAAAACCATTATATTTTGTGAACCGTTCAGCAAAGGATTAGTTGTAATTTAAGGTAGTTAACTTCCGCCGATTTGTAACGTGAAGTGTCAACTACCCTAGGCTGACCACAAAGAAGGTCCCGGCATATGCGTAATCTCATGAAACTCTCCACTCGATAGTCGAGAACAACATTAAGGAAGAATTGTTGCCGGAAGCTTCTTACCATATCAGTACAAATGTTACGTCCGCTAAAGACCCTTGGCCAGGGAGTTGGTTTATCGCGCATACTTCCGTACAGGTCATGTCAAAAACTAAACCACAAGCGCATGCACTTATTTGCACGACGGACATGCACTCACATACATTGGGTGACAGTACGTGGTCATTCGCCTTGGTGAAAGTTCTCACACATCATGTACACACTGTTTCGATAGTCACTTCTTGTCCGTCGTGTTCGGGGCTTGTCCTTTTGTTCCTGAATGTCGCCTGTGGGTAATACACTACTTGTGATTAGTATACTACTCACAACGAAACTGCCTGTTATACAACACAAATTTATGTGTTCACCAAAACCGAAACAATAGTTAAAAAACTGAAATAGACGAGACAAAACACCACTGGTTTGAAATTCCAGATACGCGGGTCAAACCACTCAAACGACTGGTCATTGGCGGTGGTGGTGAATTGTTAACAGATCCACGCACAGGTGAATCATAGAAGTCTGGTTTGAAAGTTTACTGTGAATGAAAGCTAGTGATGTGACTTTTGACCACGGCATCTACAGGGTCTGTACCAGCTTCCACTGAGAACAAAGAACCGGATTACCTTATTGAATCCTGGTGGATTCCGCAGTGGTTAATAGTTATTGCATCATCAGATTAAGGTGGGTGACCAGGAGTTTGTAAACTACGTGGAACACCAGCTTGGGGTCAACACGATGGTCCGCACTGTCCAGATGTGCAGCTACTCTTCTGCTAACAGTTTTAGTCGAATCGGTTCCGAACTAGGCACGACACTGTTTGACCCGTTTGGAAAAATGCACACTCTTCCGACCTGCATATTCCCGCGTATAACAGCAGTGGAAAGAATGCACAAGCATTGATTGGTTTAAGTAACCAAGGGAGAGGCAACGAACCATCCCCGTAATGTTGTCGTTAGGTATGTTCAGCTGACAGCATGATACGGTAAACAGTTGAATTTATATATCAAGATGTCCGTTTAGATACTATTCTAAACTGTTTATGTGACTCAAGGACGATAACGCTGCGGGTTATAAAGTGGACAGTTTAGCCAATAACACACTAGCGAAACAGACTTCTGTTACTTATCTGTGAGAACATCGATCAAGGTTAATTTTCTGTCCGAGAGGCAAAAACCTATTAAAATGTGTGTACTTCCCAGCTGGCGTTGCCCCGCTATTCATCGAGTACTGGAGAGTTCGAGTAATTAACCCTTTCATGCCTACATCTAAAAACTGCAACATGTTAGCCAATTCTGTTTCACAAATAAAGGCGATAGATCTATTCGTTTCAGTGAATTATTGTACCATATCAATCAGAGCTTCGTCCGAGTGCGGTAGGATGAAAGCTTCTACACATCACCGATGAGAACATTGGTTTCTAGTCACATGATTCAACTGCTGTTTTTCTAGTTTGCCCGCGAACATATTTGCCGGCAGTGAATCTAACGAGGACCCCATGGTAACTCGGTCAATTTGACAATGTAGGTGGCTGTCAAACGTGAATTGCACGATGAGTATACAGCGCAGTAGGAACATTACTGATGATATACTCAACTGGATATTTGATTCCATGATGTTTCCGCTTTTGACGGGAGATTCTTTTAAACAACGAAGAGACGCACATAAGTATTACATCGAAATTATCACTTGGGCAAGGGGAGCAATTTTCGACGAACTGATTTAAGCTGTTTTGCTTATTGCTTCGCCGTCCCGTGATAAAGTGAATTGCGCCTATTGAGGATTGGTCTTAGATGTTAGGTTGAATTTTCCACTTCTGGTAGGCCGTATGAACGAAGGATAGTTGAGCTCTTCGGTTTGAACTGGTCAACTTGAGCTTCAGTAATCCCAGACTGTCTACCACTTGACTGTCAATCAAAATCGTTTTGTCCTTTCCAGCAATCAGTTTGCCAGGGTTACCTTAATCTGAGAGGATGTGTGACTCTTGCCACCATAATCCTTTCTGTCCATAACCATTATGCCTGATTCCTCGTCTGGAAGTATTCTCAGCATCCGCGGTTATCTAGTGGATACGGGACTTTTAGTAATTCTTCCGTAGAAGATTTGATATATTAAATGTCCCCTCAACTTGATTGCTGTATTTAATTTTCCCCAATTATTAAGTGACAGACAGTTTGTTTGCTGATAATTGTCCACTTTCGGATCGATATTAATAAGTTTGTGTGAAACGTTCTCACACTTTGGTGCAAATACTACTGAGTACGTGGTTTCTAGTAAAGAGGATCAGTGGATATTTCTGGCCTCTTCTTGATGCCTTGGGGTTCATGCGCTTTGACCGTCGAGTTTTCTTTGTACTGTACACAATGTGTCTGTAAGTTTTCGTTTAAGCTATATATGAGGTTTTCCTAATCTGATTTTTGTCACCGTACGGTCAACCTTTGTTTTACGGTTTGTTTCTAGCTCAGCGTTTTTAACTCAACTTTTGTCTTATATCGTCTCAATCGATTCCCAACCAGGTCAAGGAATTCTCGGTACGTTTTAACACGACTGTAGGAGATATCCGAAATATTTCTGCAAAAGACGTTCTCGAATAACTTAGTTGAATGGCTTAAGTGTCCACAGTGTCTGTTCAATTACTGATCTCATTGTACTTCTCTCTGTTATGCGACCAGAGACTGTTTGACATATTAGAAGACGATGATGATGATGACACTAGTTCCAGTGAAAATTGTGATCACAAGATTAATGGAGAAGAGGAGGAAACTGTACATCAATGGGCCTCTAGGGTTGCCCATCAACAAGATGTGCGCCGGAGCAGCACTGACCAGACAACAGTACATCATGAGATGATCCATTTTCTAATATCCAAAGGAGCAAACATCAATATGACTGACAACAATGGCAACACACCGCTACACTACGCGGCGAGTCGCAACAATGTGGTCGCAGCACGCCAATTAATTGCGGACAACGCAACAATAGAGGTGAGTGGTCAGCAAGTACTAACGCCTACCCGAAAATATGAGCGAGTACAAAGTACAGCCTTTGATCATCAGCCGACCGCAAGTCCTACACCTATCTCCGGGGTTAAGGATGAGTGACATTAGACAACCTCAACAACCATATTCCATCTTGTTTATTATATACCACCGAATAATCAATAAATGCTCCTAGTAATTTCCATGCGATCTGTTCACTAGTCATGTGAAACGCATAATATTACGTGGCCTGTTTGAAAATTTAGTTTTTATAAATTGTCTTGCTAAACGAAATACAAAAGACGATCACGATTGAAATGACAGCTTTACTGTTGATAAGTAGAGTGGCTGTGGCCAAGGAGACTATGGTGTTGGTGTTGTCAGTATGAACGTTAGAAGATCATCCTATTTACTGCGTAATAAAGGAAGGCACAGTATGAAGACGGGGTCACATTCGTTGTCATCTTACTGATTAATAATGCAATACCGTTGCATAGGATGAGCACAGTTTGAATCGTAAAATAGCAGGTGGATTATGCATCCATCTGGTACTCTTCTGTTCTTACTTGAGGTGACCTACCTCATCTATTGCACTACAATATTTAATGCTTTTTAATGGTAAAATTCCGGCTGAGGGTCCAATCTTAGAATGGATTTAAACAAAATGACACAATTAAACATAAGGTTTATGGTTCGCAAAATACTCCCTGAAACAAAATATTAACTGTCATTTTTCCACAAACAAGTATTTTCACGAGAGTGATTACGTAGACATCGGAACAAATCACTACACAGAGTAAGCGAGTTTCGCAAAAGAATTTTAGAATTAAATGTAGTATGGATAATGTCGGACAATTGAACCGTTCTAGTAATCGTGCACTGAACCGAAGCACTATACTGGATAAAACTTGGTTTAACAAGATCAGTCCGTTTTCTACTGTTGGGCGATATTATGCTGAATCTGTTGGCACTCATGTTCAACAGTCATGAGTCTTCAGATGTGTTAACAAAACCTTATTTTCTCTGTGGCTTAAAATGATCAACAACAGAAAACACAGACGATGCTGTTCTATGACCTCTCTCTACACACAAGGATTGACTAATTCGATTAGTTGGGAAAACAGTGCAATTTGACCTAATCACGGTTAACTTTGATGGCTGTTACTCAAGTAAACTTCCAACTGAGGGTAACCCGAGATGGCTGAAGTTGTCCGAGGCTTCGTGGTATCCGTTTAAACTGTTGATTTAAATTGTACTCATACCTCGCTAGGTTATGATGTAGCACACTGAAATTTTAGTTGGTAACGGGAAACTGGAGTCAGAATGTCATCTTAGTGAATGAAGCATTCGCCAGTTTTGGCATCACACCGTGCTACGAACTATGGTGATATTAATTCGCATTCAAAACAATACATTGTTGGGCGAAATAATGGACTGGACGATGTATAATCTCCAGATCACCCAGATCCCCTACAATCTTACAGGGATGCAGTAGCTGGATTATCTTCTACCCAGATTGAATAACGTTCTTCGTTTTTATTGTGTCCACCTCGATGAATATTGTTCGTTTGTTCTGTGATGTATATCGATTATTCACATAATCACTGTTACACACTCATACTGGAGCACCAAATTTAATGGTTCAACCGAATTTGAAAGTCTCATTCCCCTCATAATTGGAGTAGGCTGTCACGCAGTTAAAATCCTTCTTAGCTCTAACAGCTCAAGACGGTGATAAGGGGGACTAAGTTACTACTTCTAGCTTATTGGCTAGGAGGTGGTGCATGCATTGAGTCACCACTACTCAGTAATCTAGGGGTACCGATGCCATCCAGCTTTGCGAACGGCACTTGTGGCTTATCACTAAACTTTTGACATCTCAAACGATAGCCCATTGTGTTGATGCATACTAAGTTCTGCGAAGTTGTGCTGAGTAGGGTTATTGCTGTTAGGATTATGTCGAAATGCTGGCTGGATAAAGCACCAGCATTCATTGGTGGTTAGTCAACGGTGTTTTGCACGACGTCCGTATCAATATCAAACGGTTTCTGGGGGACTATACTAACATTCGGTCGTTAGATTCACCCGGGATAAGCACTGCAAACGGACATGTTCTTTCTATTGCTCACCTTTGTACTTGAGGAAGTGACAAAACTTCAGGCTGAACATCACTGACAGCCGATCTCAAATTCCGTGTTCAAAAGGACTCTCCAGCCAGAGCCGTTTGAACTTAAGCTTTAGACTAAAGTTTCGCCGCTGTCGTGGTTTCACAAGGCAAACAGCTTGACGCCTATGTCAAAAACTTCACACTAGACACGGCTGACTAAGAGTATGTGGGCACATACTTGCTGGTCAGGTGACAAGAACATCCATATATCTGAACTACATCGTTTTCAGGTCGCAATTTTATGTCATAAAACTACGACCGACGACATTTTCTACTTTGTTGAGCAAACTGAAACAGAACTTTAAGCTCCTTTAAATTGTTCCCACAAACAAACTCACACAGTTATTGGCTTAGTTAACTGACAAGTCGACGATAGTGGAACGAGAACACATCTTTCAGCGGGCAAATTAAATTGATCTGTGTATCACACTCCTTGCGCGTCTAGAATTGACTCCTTTTCATATACTGTTTCTGGTGTACTTATAGTACAAGGTAGAATTGCATAACAGAACCAGAGGTAATAGAGTTTTAAACAATTTTCGGGGGCGTTTTGATGTTCGTGAAGTATCTCACAAATGTGTTCACATTTTATAGGGTGATACCGTTGCAATGGGTTATTCGTAACATAGAAAATTACATCTGTTTACAGACATAAGTGATTAGATCGTGACACGGAAGAAAACAGTGGCCGAAACAGCTGAAAAAGATTAGCACAAATTTATAAAAACGGAATTGCCAAAGTGGAGATACACGAAAATTATTTGCCGGAACAATGTCGAAAGCCATTTCTGGAGCTCTGAATAGCCCATACACTTGTTGCGCTCATAGAGGTCAGTATGTTTTACCTTGTATTTAATTGTGGAGTGACACGATGGTCAAACGGGAAATACTTTACTACGTCAGTACATGCTTGAGACGCTTCGCAACAGATGATAATTTAATGCACGTATGTCTAAGGTGGACTTCAAAAACACAGCAAAAGATTCTGGAGTATTGAGGGGCGGGTTAGGACTTAGTAATAGCCGGTTATGCATTGAGAACAGATAATGACGCTGAACAAACGGACCATCAGGTAAGGGTGTAATTATGTAGTATACGCAGTGATCAGCAGAACATCAGACCTAAGAAATGGTTTTCAACCGAACTGGATAGGTTTGAGTTCTCCGTTTCATGAAAGTCGGTCCTAGGTCGCCTACTGTACGCTGAGGAAAGAGACTGGTCATTCTATTTGTTAGCTTAACGATATACGTCCATCTGCTTTTCCCAGGGAATGAGGAATCTTGAGCTAGCATATACACTCAATGATACCTAGTCCAGTTCGAATTTTTATTCTTCTGTCTTTACTCGAATTTAATCTTAGGGTGTTGTGTTGACTATATCACTGGATCGATACTGAAACATCTTACCAGACAGCAACATCCGTGTGATGAGTTGTAGCATGAGATGAACATGTACATTCAGCAGGCTGTGCAGATTTTTGATTGACTTGTTCACCATTATCACCCCTGTGTAATGAAGCTGCCCTCAGCCATTCATCTTTATCTTAAGCCCGTTGCTGTCCATTGCATGCTAGAACTTGTTTGCCATAATTTTGGTGAAATATGGTTGGGTTATTCTCTCCTGCCTAAGTCGATCTGTCCCGGAATTTTAGCATCAACGCTGTTGCAATTTCAACCTTTTTCAGCTCACTTATAGGAATATCTGTACTGCGTTTTAGTAAACGGTTCAATACAGCATAATCTATGCAAGGAAATGTTTTCTACCTATAAACTGGCTATCCTGTAGTTCGTATTGTCGCTCACTATCTTCGACCAAGTTTGCATACTTACTTACTTGTTGATTGTTTCGTTTACAATCATATTCGCGGCCGGTCTATCATTTCTCATAAAAACTGTGGATCAGGGGTAGAACGCTGGAAGAAAAAGTCACCAACCCCTGCTTATGAATGGTTTGCGGGTGTACTGTTACGTTCTATGAAAGTGCAGATTAGTCTTCTTGATTTAAATCACAAACTGTTTTTAAGCTCGAAGGGGTGTTTCAGGAAATCTGTCTGAACCACTGACCACAGCATATTGTTGTGGTGAATACGAAGCTATCGGGTTCTACATACAAGTTTAAGCTTATTAATGATACTTATACTCTCTTAGTTAGTGTACATGAACGGTGAAACTTTCGGTACCCATACAAACAACAAAGATTGTGTCTGTTGTCCAGTTTGTGTGAAAATACTAGGGAGTTGTTGAAGTGTAAACGTTAAATTGATTTCAATTGGTTGTTTTTTGTAAAAGCATGGTTCCAAAAATGCACGTTGACATACAAAAAATGTGACTGGGTAACCAGATCATTATTTGTATATTCCTTTCTAACAGTGCAAAGATGTTGAAGGGTTGACCCCATTGATGACAGCGGCGCAAAAGAACAATATCAATGTAATGAAAGTGCTTCTGGAAGCCGGCGCAGATTATACAGCCGAAGATGTTTTCGGCAACAACGTTGTAAGTTACCAGTCCATTAGGTTTATCAAGTGCATATTTCATTGAAATTTGCTGAAGATTAGCGCCTAGTAACTAAACGACCAAGATCATTATGGAAAGTTTTGTGCCATTCAATGGAATGTGCAATGGTTAGCGCAGTTGCGTTATTTCTGCGGAAGCCGGGACTGAACCGCTGGTCATAATCCATAACAGGTGTTTCAGAGGGCGAACCGCATGTCTTGTGTCGCAGTCGTGGTTAATCGGCTGAAGCGTTTAACCCAATATGAACTCTGACAGCTAAAGTATTTGCGGGTACGGGCTATATAAATGATGCAGCCAACGTTTAGATCAAACTCGGTCCGAGCGAGTGAGTTGATGATTACTCTGTTTGCTGTAGGAACAACAAATTCCTGTTTGCACGCTAACTACCTATAATTTCATAGAAATTCTTTCCAAAGTAGAGTGAGACGAGAGCGGAGTAAATTCATGACCTACATTCCCTGTTGATACTCGTAAAATACGGTCGTACTACTGGTTAACCAGCCCACAAAGTAAATGTTCATGCACGCTTGTTACCGTCAATTTTTGCTGCAACGACAAGTGTACACACGACTCTAGCATATTTTACACGCTTATGAAGCAGTATTTTTGAGAAGTAACCAGCTTTCTGTAGGCTCTTCGTGCATTTATGGTGTTGAAATTCATTACCCTAAAACAGCACATTTAAAAATTTTCCTATTCTCGCTAGTGACATTTTACCCTAGTTTTCAAGCACGGACGACTGTGCACTGCCATACTTAATTTGAGGCTCTATGGTAAATTGGATACCGTCATAGTGCTGACTAGTCATTCGACTCCGTGAGCAGTTACTGATTGATAGCCGTTCCCGATTTTGCAGTGCTCCAATAGCTAGAATCGACAAGCCGCATCAACGTAAAGCAATGAGTTTTACGCGATAGTGATTGAATAGAAGTAGTCTACCACAAAATCTACCAAAGTGATACATGCTGGTTTTCACACCAACCCGAATTTCTGCGAACAAAGCACTCTAAAATCGGAGAGGAGCGTACAGTTCTTGGTAATATTCGAATTCTTGTGATATGCAGAATTTGTCATTCAAACCACTGGGTGTATCGCTTGAAGCACTTCAAAGTCGTGTGCAAAAATATCTCATAGAGATTGGAAATCACCCACAACTGATTACAGCTGTCACATCCCCATAGACTTTAGAGTCGGCCTCTTCCGAAAAGAAGCACTAGAGCTCATCAGTAATGCATACCCTTGCAACGACCGGGATTAGAACTACCACACTTTTACGAGGCAACCCTGTTGACCACTGCACCAGTGACCTCATCTTAGGCACAACCGAATTATCATGCGTTAACACAAACAAATGTGAGTGATAATTATATAAGAGAACCAAAATACTTTACTATTCATCATTGATCAAAATACCGCCCAATAGGTTAATGGTTTCTGTGATTTCAACTTTGAGGGAATTCCTAGTCGAGGGACTATCGACTGGAGTTAACAGGACAGTTACTCTGTCTCCTCTCCAAGCGAACGGGCAACGTGATCATTACTCACGAGCGGAAGTGGTTTGGCGTTCATAGATGATAATTCGGTCTTGTCTAATGCCAGGTCAACGGCGCAGTGGTCAACACGGTTGCCTCATAAAAGCGTAATAGAAGTTCTAATCCCGGTCGTGGCAAGATTATGCATCATTAATGAGCTCTACTGCTTCTTTTCGGAAGGGACCGACTGGAAAGTCAATGGGGATGTGACAGCTGTGATCAGTTGCAGATGATTTTCAGTCTGTATGAAAACCAAAGCCTCCTACTTCTCATGAATGAAAAAATTATTTCGTTACCATATATTGTAAACAGTAGGTCAACTCGAAGTAAGTGTTATCTAATGAGACCGTAGAAAGTTGACAAGATAAAAAGTGCTTCGCGCTCAGTTGATCTCTGGGAATGCCAATGAAATTGTGAACAACTTTAGTAAGAAAACGGACACTGGTAGATACTAGTATTTCGTACTGTTTCCTCATTACCAAGTAACAATGATAAGGAACATATATATTCGACACTCATGGAATGGAGGGGGATGAATAAATAAAATAGCAAATGAGGTGGAGAAAGACAGGACAGAATTATTAGGTCCATGGGAGTATAAGGCTTACACATAATGGTTTTTTACAGACAGTGCCGGCTTGAGGCGACCAATCGCGAGCGTCTCGGCGAAACGCAAGAACCGCGGATCAAAGTGACATATTATAATCCTGAATGTTGATTCGAGATTAATGCGGTGACCGGTGGCCAACATGTGTCTAGCTATGGACAAAACCGGAAGTTTGCATGATCATGGGACGAAGGAAGTAGACTGCGCAGTCATATCCTGAACCCATTTCGGCAGATGTTCTTTCATCCTAGAGTTCAAGTACCTATCGGTTCTGCCGATGTCACTTTTGTCTCAGTTACGCACAAATTGATAAATACAGTAAGAGTTAGAGCCAATAGATTTCTTCCCCTTTACTAAAGGTAACGGTAGCTTACGAGTTCGGTCGACCACTATGATGTCAGTCACATTGTATGCTCGCCTAATGATTGCGACGAGACGTTTTGTGGTTCGAAGTAGAGAAGTGTCACCTGTGAATGGTAGTTCAACGTAGACTTTCTTCTTTCCAACCGTGGAAATCTTATATCCTGCTATACATTGCTAGCTTTGTCTATTGATCAATCTCAGAGGATACCCATTATCCTACAACGTGGCTGTAAGCAGTCGAAGTTCATCAGCCAAACATTGCGATGAAAAAATGTGTCTAACACGCACAAACAATGTTCTGTCCAATGTCCGCTAAATTGGTGTAAAACTTGTGTAGTGAGTGTACTGAGCAGTCCAGGTGGGCTTTCGATACACACACCTCCTTACTGAACCATCATCCTTGCTACTGATGAGGAGGGCATCTGCTTTTTTCCACCTCATAGATGGATTATCATGACGTATGTTGACGTACGTTATTTTATTTCCTCACTCTCCACTTCATTATTACCATGTATGTGTTCCTGATTATTGTTAATTAGTACTGAAGATGTAATACGAAATACAAAAATCTATCAATGTCCGTCTTCTTAGTGGCATATTCAAATTTACGAAAGAAACCAACTGCTTCAAACACCTTCAGTGAGTATCATAATACCAAGCGCACCGAACCCTCGGTTTGTGAACAAATATGAGGACAGTATCCACAGCATTGGTCTAACAAACAAGGTGCTCACGGTCCTTGTGGTTTTAGGTTAGTATGTCAGTTATATTCTTCGAATACTGAACGTAGTTTTCGAAGACTTGAAGTAGACCAGTCATTTTGGGTTGGTCCATCAACTAAGCCTACCAGTCTGGTGCACGAAAACTGGTCGCGGACTCTAGCGCTCAGTGGGTATTGCACTGTTGATGCCCGCGAATTTTGAAACAGTTGTCCAGGGCTTCGCAGGTGATCACTGGAACCGGATAATTACAAAACCATCTTTTGACACCTTCTGGGACCCAGTGAATACTCGTTAGTTTACATACCAACCACAAAATGGCTGATCGGTTTCTTTCCATGAATGTGGTGTGTAGCAATCAGAGCAAGTGGGCAACGAATTCGTGGCTCATTGTTCCACAGAAATATCAAGAAGACAAAGAGATAGCTAACGTTGAGAGTGCCACTTTTAAGGGTCACTGAGGTTTGCCAATATTCCTAACATGCAAGTTTCTAAAACACCGTAAAGGTTATTCTAGTGTTGGTGCAAGTTTTCACAGTTGGGAATGTATCTGGAAACTCAGCGGTGTAGCTCAACAGATTATTCCTTTGAACTGCGTTAGAGAATCGGGTGTAGGTCTTGGTGGACAATATTACTTTCTGATCCTAAAGACTGAACAAAGCCTTAGTGAGCCTTATAGTCTAAGATCCAGTTAATAACTGTGTATGATTTACGTTAACGTCAGACCAACATGTCCGAACACAAAACTAAACTTTGTTCAATGGTATTGTGGCCGCAGTGGAGCCTTCAAATGATGGATACATGTAGACCTCAACAAAGAAGAAGGCTATCCCTAAGTCATTTAGTCTCTACATACATATATGTGTCTATGTAAATACTTTAATATATGTGTAACTAAAAGCAATTTTCCAGATCATGACAAGCTGTGTGAATCACAGTATATTGCTGGCTTTCCTGGCTACCTTCGGTTAGCGTCCAAATTGACAAACTTTCCAAATTTTCACTGTATGGTTTACCGTCCTGTTAGGTCCGTGCAAAGTAAGCCGTCACTGGGGCTCACTATTCCCCTCTGTTTATTAATCGACAAATTTTTACTGGAGAAAGTTTTCCATTTATCGCCATCAAGTCTCTCCATCATGATCGGTCTACAACGAAGAACACTGTCAGTAAGGCAACTCCAAAAATCATGCATCGTCAGTAATTCACTCACTGTCAAATCACTCTTTGCAACACGACTAATGTTCACTTTAGAAGACAGTATTCGAGATTACCATTGTTGGGAAAACCTTACGGAAATTATCGGTAGATTTTTTAGGTATACCCTTAACTCGTTCGACACTGCAGTAGTTTCACTTAAAACTCGTTGTTAACTATGAAAAAGGATACATAAGAAATGAGTTCTGTTATTTTTGTTGTTCAGAGTAGAACATATTGAAACCATTATTTGCTTTCAAGTATGCTCATCATGTGTTAAACTGAGCATGGCTGTCATGCATAGACTGGCTAGGCGTTTTTAAACGTCAATTGGTTATCTGTAGTGAATTGGGCATTGAATAACTGAAAAAAGACTCATCAGTTGGATTGTTAGCTGATGATGTTTTGTCTTTTTGTATAGTACCGATAGTAGTGTACTGTTTACAAAGTAATTGACATTCAGATAGAATTAATTGTATAGTAAGTTTGTATGGTCAACAGAAAACACATTCCAAAACGGGAGATTGAGTCTCTGGATATCTTACAGCTGGAGTGTATAAACAACGGCTTCTATAATTTGTTCTACTCTCTTCAACGAATGGGTTACGACTAATGTGTTGAAGACAGCAATCATATTATTGTCTCAAGTGCATCGGACGATAGAAGATTTGACAGAAGACTTAATTCAAATTGGTCGGTGGCGAATAGGACACCGTGTAATATATTTATATTTCAAACTTTTAAAAGAGCTGCCCTGTGCAGAATGATTCAGACCTTACGGAAGAAACCCGTACCAACTAATGGGTATAGAATTCAGAATCATAAGGCATCGTGCTTGGCTCTCTTATTGTTTTGATCCAGTGGTCTGTTGCGTTGAGTCATCATTTCAGTTCTGCACGCATATGAATTTTTGAAAAATGAAGGTACGGTTCTAGGGGTAAGAGTTAACCATCAGACAGGTTGAGAGAAACAACTATTTTAGCCATTTATTCAAAGTTCATCATCATCATCATAGACAACAATACATTAGTGGTTCACACTAATACTTAACTGCCACACAACCATGAAGAAAAAGCAAACCCTATATAGGAAGAGAGAAGGAAAAAGAAGGGGACGGGAAGGGACCTAACTACTGAAAATGACTACGTCCATATTCAAACATTCAGCATCAAGGTGCCTACACCTTGAAAACAAACAACCGAGCTGCAGATGAGAGTAAGGCGTCATCAGCGAGACAGTTTCCTTACGGCTTTCACTGCCCCGCCACATTAAGTGCACTCACTTCACAGAAAACCCGGACAAACAACAACATTCTCGCCACTGAGCTCGATTAGCCGCCATCTCACCTAGAGTCTCCAACCACCGACTCTGTGAGTCGCGAGGGCCCCAGCCCGGAAGACGAACACGACCCACAGTGGCCAACCCCTCCGTGAACGACTTCATTTCCTTACGCCAGGTCATTATCTGACCACCCCGCACCTTACATCAGTCGGTCGCAGTGTCGGCCAACAGTGCTTGGTTTGGAAGACGACTAGCTGGCATCCTTAATACGTGACATAACCATCTAAGCCTGTACGAACGTAGGGATTGAACAAAAGAACTTGCTTGGCAATCACTACCAAACACCCGCTTTCTAACCTTTTTGTTACTTACGCGCTGGTGCCACCCGATACGAGCGATTGAACGCAGACATCGGTGGTCAAATACTTAGAGACGGTTCACGTCTTCTACCTTGCCTGAGCGGCCAGGTTTCGCTGCGGTAAAGTAATACGGCCCTCACCGTTGTCTTATATACACGACCTTTTAGCTTCAGAGAAATACCGCTCTCTCGACAGAGATGCCTCAACTTAGCGAATACCGCCCTAGCTTTGAAGAGAGGCGCTTCTATTTCATTCCCTACACCTGCACCGCTGCTGATGCAGCTTCCCAGGTATACAAACCAGTCAACAACCTCTATGACTACATTATCTAGCATCAAATCTACGTGGACACAGCAATCCTGCAGAAGCACTTTGCATTTCGAGGCTGCGAAGCGCATTCCGAAGTATTTAGCAGAACGCGAAATTGCGTCTAGCATTGTTTGTGCTGTTTGAAAGTTGTCAGCATAATCAAGATCAGTCAGTCAGTCTTTCACCAGGTAGAAGGTCCACACCGGAATCATGTGTATCGGAGACAGTCCTCCATTATTTCGTCTACGACAAAATTAAACAAAATTGAAAACAACGGACAGTCTTGACGTACGCCGCTCATGGTGCTGAAACTGACAGACAGTTCACCGTAAACCCTAACCTGAGCTGAAGTGTGGGAATAGAGTGCCGACAGTATGTTCACGTACTTAGTCGGCACACCTCTGCGTTTGAGCGACTCTAAAAGTGTAGATCGATCCACTGAATCGAACGCACCTTTATAGTCGAGAAA
>QNGE01000744.1:43380-139887 GCA_008508345.1 Paragonimus westermani
GGAATCCAATCTACCAATGCGGCTGCAACCGTCGTGCTGAGGACTACACCTACTCCAGCCTGACCGGTGACGGCGGCCGAGGGGTCACCTGAAATGTATAACCAGTATCGAGTAGAAAGTGCAGGTGCTGTTAATTCCATACGTTCACTACTGTCGTGATTTCTAGTCTCCGAAATACAGCAAACATCGATATGTAGCGAGTCTAACGTTCGTGCGAGAGCAGCCTGTTGACCTATTTGTTATAGAGTACGAACGTTGAAGGCACGTACATTAATTTATGTTCTCGGTCGAAGCACAGGACGAGGGATGTCTGAGACTGAGTGGCGAGAGCTGGGAATTATCGGCACACTGTTACTATGATTAATTACCTGTTGTAGGACCTGCAGAGAAATGGTCAGGTAATTAGGGGGTGCACAATCTTTCATAAAATTACTGCTCTTTAATTCAAGCCTGTTTGATGAAGAGCCGTTCATCATGGGAAATACACTGCAACCAAACATACGTAAATCATTGTTTGAAATTTGCAAATTTAGATCGTTGCATATAAGAAGCCAGTCATATTTGATCACAGTCATTAACCACTTCGGGAAGAAGCACTAGGATCGAGTTTCTCCCTCATTGGAGTTTATCAGTGACGCATGTCCTTGTTCAGATTGGAATTTACGCCTCGACCTTTGTGTCTGTATAATTAAAGTGTTATCCACAACGCCAATAACCACACAGCAAACATAAGTTACTAATCCTGTAATCACTCCAGTTACAACTCCATGTGAACAGTGGTCAGTTTGCCTGATCATTCCGAAAAGGAATTATTAAAAACATCCAGTTCCCTCCAGTCGATAACTCAATAATCAACAGTTTTCAGCTAATGTGAAGTAACCTTAGCCTCTTGAACGTACACGGAGGTGAGTATCATCGTAACTATCAGTGTTGGTAAACCTTATTACGAAGTGTTTTTGGTACTCTCCATTTTAATGGATGCTGTAACTATTAAAAGGTTGACGGCTAGATTTCTTTCCATAGGGTAAAGCTGTTTGAGATGTACAGCGCGTTCAAGAAAGTATTTCGGATTAAACTACAGTGAGGTTTCGCTTCGTTCACCATGAGTCCACTCAGTACACGATTAACACTTCTCTAATCATACATGAGCAGCGATTATTACACCGAGCTTACCTCATCACCTTGCGTGAGTGAATGCCGTTGGATAATAATGACTTCAAGATGTGGAACATTTGCCACTGAGTGCATTCGCCTCACTATACCTTATATAATTATGGGTGACTTAGGGCATAAAACGTGAGGTATCTCGCCAGGCTTGTCTCCATCGTTCAAACAGGTGAAGGTGAACGTTAGTCTACCAACCACAGTGACTGCGACATTCTGGTATAGAATTGCGAATAAACTAAGTGGATACGTTCTCAGTGAAAAGCTTCGTAGAATTTGATGTAAGTTAAGGAGCGGCTTTGAGTAGTCTTGATACAATAATTAGTGAACAAGTCCTGAAGTCGATGGGGCAGCCGGGAAACGGGTGTTAACCTGACTTTTGAAACACCACACATGTATCATTAACCGTTCACTTCATTTCAATGCATACTCAAAAACACTATCTACACACGTGGCTATTTCTTCTTTCGAACATAAAGGCAGCTAACAGTAACAATGAAGTTACCACAGTAGAATTGATGTTACCTAAAATTATCTCTGTTTTGGTCCGTTACTCTGTTGAACGCTTTCCTCTGGTCTAGCGCTATGCGTTCTACTTCTTGTCGTTCTTCAGCTACATCATTGCCGTTCCAGAGAAAGTTGTCAGACAATAGAGCTGGTTTGTTCACTAATGCTGGCCAAAGAAGAACCCAATTTTCTCAGTTTGGTGAACTGGACCAATCAGGACAATGATACACCACTTCATCAAGCTGCTCGAAACAATGCCACACATGTTATCACCTATCTACTGAACCTGAGTAAGCATTCTCATTTGTGGGTTATGTGTATACAAGTAGATTAACAACTATACTGAAAAATACTGATTTAACTAGCAGGCAACAAGCACAGACGCGTTCAGATACACGCTGAGGTATGGATACGCTCACTGACACATCACACTGTCTGACTAGTGACGTGGACGTGCTTTTAGAAATCACGCTGTCGTTTCTTGCATCGGTTCTTGCTACCATAGTCGTCACTTTGTGTACTCAATGCTGAGTAAACGAAAATTAAACAGACCACAGTACTGCTGAGCATTTGGACGCCGACGCTGATTAGAGTTTATGAATCATTCAAAATTTACAGAACTCAACATTATATCAGCTTGCGCATACTTGCATCTGTTTTGGTGAATCATTCGAAGTCAACATATCCAAAGACCTAAAGAAGAGCATTGACGTGATTACTAATGAAGATTTTACCGTTTTGTGGTTTGCTAAACACCTTTTTCATTGAAAATACCATATCCATTTTCTTTTATTTCACTGATGCAATAAAGTGACTGGCGTTGTGGAATGGTAACATTTCGTTGTATGTTATCAACATCATATTGAAAACAAACTGTTCATAAACATTGAGGTTGAGAATAAAAAGAACACGAGTCAATCTAACAGCTTTTAGTCAGCTTCAAACCAAGTAAGTGGCCTGCGTAAAATACTTTCTTACGTACAGGTTGGATCGATATTGTTTGATCAGTATAGCTCCATTGAATGTGAGGAACGGTTTTTGTGATTTTGGGTATCAACACCATGGAGGCGTTAGCTGGATAAACATGATGTCCTTCTGATAAGATGTACTGAACAGTTGATGGAATCTGGCATCTTACACCTTGCTGTATACATCCACTCATCTATGTTAATGATTTGTCTGACCACTTTGGAAGGCCTCCAGTCACTCGATGAAGTAAGCGTCCGTGCGTTCAGCCTGTGTGTCAATATGAACTGATAAGTAGCATGGGAAACTGGGTTTTTTATTGTGTTACACCTTATGCATGTAGGACCTATATTTCGGGTTGAAGATTACATGCGAAGTTTAGTGGAGAGTCATGTACCTCTTAGTGTAGATTGTATTCTGTGAGGTACGGAACCTACTCGATGGTCAACTATGAATCACAGATTGAGAAAAACCTCGTTCTCGAGCCGTAAGCATATTGAATCGGTGATACGTAAAATTGTTCGGTGAAATTTGGTGAAAGTTCGTGAATAGAAGCTTGCCTTCAATTTTTCCGAATGAGATTTTCGTACTTTATCACATAAATGGTAACCGTTTTTCTTTCGGAAAGGATAGTCAGCGTAGAGAATAACATAAATGCAACTGAAACTTGAAAAATACAGGCATAATCCACTTTGCGATAACCTTCGTGTTCAGGGGTACTATCCAGCAGTGTTGTAATAAATCCTACCTTGTTAATTTGGGAGAAAGATGTTTGTTTTCGATCTCCCGTCTATATGTAAGCCGGGGAAAATTGCGTTAGACGATTCACACATATATAAATGAATACATATAAATGAATGAATATGGGTGAAAAGAATTTGGGACAAATCCACCGGCGGGGTGTCGTGTCCAAAAACCACACCTAGACAAATTGGAAATATTGGATATATACTTTTATTGACTTAGGTGAGTGGGCTAGGAGGACATCTTGAACAGCCGTAGTGCGGGGTGTGTCTCAGATACTTGCCGATCAAGTAGAATTCGAAAACTGACGCTACTGAGCCGACCGCGGAGCTGGGCCGCGTGAAGTAGTCCTTTTGGGATCATAAAGCATCGTTTCGGAGACCGATGTCTTAACCACGAATGTTCGGTGATTGGGAGAGGTTGTGCCAGTGGATGATGTAAGGTGTGGATTAGTTCATGGGTGACAATTAATTATTTTCTGTGCTATTCGTAGAGCAATGTTGTTCATCTCTAGTCAGTTGGTCTCATTGGATACCAGATTTTCTAGAGCTCCAGGACTTTTTACATCATTTTCAGTAGGATTACGCAAGTTGAAAAGTCTCACGGTGGGGGTTTCACAGACTTCCTCAGGGATATAACACGACTGCTTTTTAGCCAAGGCTGCACAATTTTCACCTGTCTGTCTCTAGTATCTCTGAGTCTCCTTAGAATACCAGTACGAGAAGAGTTGTGTTGCCAAGGTAGCGGTCAGTGCACATTCGATTGCAAACGTATATCTGTTGATAGCAGACGGCGAGTTATTTTCCACTTACCACTGATTTCGACGGTTCACTTCGTTCCGTATGACTTCCGTGTCTTCCAGGGACTCTGAAACTCGTCGGAGCTTCACGCCGTCAACTTACAGCAGCATTGGGGAGTTGAAGATGCTAGTTAGTTCGCGAAGTAGAAGACTGAACCACGAGAATCCTAGAAAAAATCCATGGGGAACGCTACGGTTGGTAGGCACCGGTCTAAAAACAGTCTATTCACCCAGACGTTGAACTTGCGTTCAATTATATATTCAATTAAATGTAAACTGAAGTTTCCATAGCAGGATAGAGTGGTCACCTTCATCAAAGGCTTTGTAAAAATCAAGATAAACCACGTCGGTTGCTAATCCGACTTTGGTATCCTTTGTTCAAGCGTGACGTTTGAATATTCATTGCCATGCTGCCCCTTGGTAAAGGGTTCGAGGTGTTATTCCGCCCTCGAGGGAGTCATCTAGTAAGTTTTTCATTGCCTCAGAATCCACTGAAAATATATTGTAGTTTGATAATACTTTGAGTTTTATCTACACTCATCTTTAGAGATAGGTTTAAGTACGAACTGTTTCTACGCTTTTGATAAACAACCAATTGATAAAGGACGATTAAGTAATATCTTTAGCGGTTCTAATAATTCGGTAGGATAGCTCTAACGGATAACATAGAATACTTATGTGTTTCCTAGACTGAAGTTGACTTGTGGCACAGATAGTTTGGACAGTTCAATCAAGTTGCTCTCCGTGTGTTCAAAATCGATCGCTGGTTACTCCATTCTGACCACCTCTACCCCTGTAATTTCGAATCGACCAGAGGTTGGAACTGAGAGATACTAGTATTATTCCTAGTGTATGCTTGAAGATCTTCAGTGAGTGAGAAAGGTTAAGTCAGTATATTGTAGCGCGCTTTGAGTATCTCACTTCCTGATGCAACAACGGTGAGGTGGAAAGTTTTCGACTTCTAGACTGGGTTCGGTATACTCATGGGGGTCACTTCGAGGATTCTCATGGGCAACTACCTTGAACTTTGTGTTGGGTATAGCATGCCCACCGAGCTATGGTGTTTCTAGTCTAACTGTAATAGGCAACTGTAAGCGGGTAGCAGGCTGGGCCACACCCTTCTCTTCCAGCGTTTTCTTCGTTTAAACTTTTATTCGCGACGATAGAGACGTGCTTGTCCGTGTTAAGTACACCGGCTAAGGCGGATGTTTTGCCAGAGCTATCTAAAACAAACACGCTATGGATAATACTGACTTCTCACACGGGTTCATAAATCCGTTTAACTTCAAACGATGGTTGTTGGTGGGTATGTTTGTCGCACTCCTGGCGTAACCCAAAAGAGTTGCCGCTTCTAGTATGAGGGATTTCCTACAACCGAGACAACCTCTGAAAGTCAACCACAGTATAAAGAGTAACCAGTGGTGATTAAAGTTGGCGAATATACTTAATTACAGAGTATACTTTTGATCTTCGAAATCGCTTTTACGTGATATCAGGATGGCTGAAAAAATTAGAAGTACAAACTCTTTTCTCCTGTACTCTTCTCAGTTGACCAACCTTACACAATTACTCTAAGGCAGTCTGAATACGAGTAGCGTTTGACGCTCAACTACCTGCAGTTTTGATGGCATCACTCTAGGTGAGCTGATGTATTGTGTTCAGTGTTTATTTTACAGCGCCCGTTAATATGAAGGAACATTGTTTCTACAAAGTTTAGCTTGACTACCAACGATCAATAGAGGTTAGAGTGTTATTAGGACTATCAAAATAGGTCTGGGTTTCAGCACGGTTACTGATTACGATCGCACTACCAGCAGGCCACGTCTTGTGCTGTAAAAATGGATTCCGTCAAACGGCTATAGAAACGATAGACTCTTACTCGTTTCAACTGATCTTATGATCCTCTCTAACTGAGAATTGTATTATCATAATCAGTGAGTAAAGGTGGACTATGGAGTGCGTCACAAGTAAAGTAACAGTTGAAGTGATTTTTGAGTATCAGGTTTTTTAGTTCACTCTGGTTCTGAACAAGTTGAAAGTGTATACCTTTCCTTTGGATTTCCTTATAGATTCTTATAGGCCAAAAGCATGATCGGCTTAGAGGTTGAGAAGGCTTGATTCTGACACGAATGCCAGGTTAAAATCCTACGGTTACCACGATTTTTTCGGCATAGACCATGCACTTTGTAGGCATAAGTGGTTATATGAATGATTTACATTGATAGAGAGTTCCCCACAGGTACACCATGAAAAAGTAACAGTTAGGTACACACAAAAATACCCGACTATGCAAAACTCCTTTACACGGATGCCAGTAACATGCAAAATAACGGAATAATGTACACATCCAGAAGTAACGGCGAGCAAAATATTGGATCGCTTCATGAACATGACGTGTATGGTCGAGTCAACAATAGGTGGTATCTGCCTGCAGATCACTCCTGGGGTTACATGAGGTTTAGGGTAGGATACGAGTTGGTTTAGTTTTGCCAAACGGGTAGTGATGGTCACCTGTGGATGCGACTTCTACACTCGTCGTGCGAGCCCGTTAAGTTGGCTAGATTTGGAATGACGGCTCAAGTGCGACCACGTGTTTGCTGCCGACTTTTGTGACTCCGAAGTATGAGACTTAGGCTAAGATTCCTGTTCGTATTCTTGTTACCGTTTGTAGATAGGCGTCAAACACAGCAGACCAGAGTTTTATGAAAAAATTGCTCACCAGTCAGATAGTCCGTTTTCCGCGCTGGTGTGACTAAAGATGTCACAATAATATTCAAATAAGGTGAACTGCCTTTTTGATTCAAGTTTGTTTCTGAATGAAAGATTGCAACATAAAACAATCATGCATGCATAAGATGAGTTGAAGTGGTTTGAATAGATGAAAATCGGAATCTCCTCAACACATTGTCTTTAAAATGTGCTAGGGCCGTGGATGTTTTTCAATCATTGAGCAGCGCAGATTTTTTCACTGCAGCGCCTCAGAATACTCACGACTGACCAAGCGCCAACCCGTTTACTGGCAGTCTGCCGTAAACGCCCGAGAGTTCGCTGGACTAACCGCGTAGCAGAACGGGACTGGACAAAACTTTGTTTTCCGTCGAAAGACAAAAACTGTGTACTGATTCTTCTGAGTAACACGACTGACCCCGCTAATTTCTCGCAGATCAAATCAAAGGCCACCCGAGGTGGTTGAAACGTAGAGTATTACAACTTGCTCGAAACGTTGTGTTACTTCCAATCTGTTTATCAGTAAATTTACCTTATTTCGTTCATTCTGATTGGTCGCAACCGTTTTTTTCGGAAAGATGTTTATGGGGGAGCGTATAAATTTCATGACACTGTCCTCTCAAAATGTAACCGCATGTTTCCCTGTACACACCAGTGAGTTTTCTGAACTATTTTAAATGACTGTAAGCAGGATTGATTCGAAGGAAAATAAAATACAACCATTAACCAACAGTTTGAGGAGGTGATATTTGGGGAGAAAGTGATTATTAACCGAAAATTTAGTTCGGGAATTCATTCAGATGTAACTAAAAGTTTACGCTATCGCGAAGAACGTTTTCTCAGCATGAAGGCCTGAGGAATACAGCTAAGTATTAAAAACAACCATCTTGAGATAGAATTGCTGACGAGTAAAACAGGTTAAATTTTAACGTCATTCCAGTGTTTCCCGGCACACCTGACAGACATAATGTTTGCTTTGTTGTTGCTTTCGTTGGATTGCACCAACGGTATAGAAAATACTCATGTATAGCTTCCAAGCCGTCTGTGTTTTACTGAACTCTGTTATCAGTTAGCTGGTCTTCGATAACTTTACTTCGAACATGAATTACTGTTCACAATCCACCTTTTGCATTGTCCCTCTTCTAAAACCTCTACATATTTCTAGGAAATCAGTGCAAACAATTTTCCTTAATTGTCTTAGAGCTTTTTGTTCGTGTGTTATTCAGCAGCGGTGGTACAGTTATGATGGTAAGACTTCATGGAAAGCCCCGGGTGGTTTGATTTCAAACTAGTTCACCGCGATCACAGTTTGTAGCCATGTTTATAAGGAGTCGTTAATTTGCACCCTTGAGAAAACTACTTATGTTTAAGCACCTGTGAATAAGGTATTTGGTAAATGGTGTACGCATTCTGAAACCTTTATTAAAAACTAAACCACCCAGTTGCCTTTATTAAAAAATTCTTCGAGGCGTTATTAAGTATTTGCCTCCGATTTTTAAACAGTAGTACGAAAACATTGCTCAACTTTGGTGCCGTAAACTATGGACAAATTTCGCACTGTTGGGTCTTCACACATCTATTCACTAGGTCTAGCGAGGCGTCGATTTATGGAATTCCTCATCTTAGACTAACAGATAACAACTTGTCAATCCGCATTAATTAACGATAAGAATTCCTCATTGAATATAGTGTTCTACGAGAATTCATCCTTCACGCTACTGTCAGTTGCACCCGGCTGACTAAGATGAAACTCTGTAGAAACCGATCGTGTTCCTGAATGAATGATACGCCGACCGATCCGATTCTGAATTAATATTCTTGTCTAAGCCCATGCCAAGAACACCAGCCAGTTAGACTTGAGTGCACATACCTGACTGCCTTTGATTGGTCAAAAGCTGCGGGTTTTGACAGTTATCCGAACAGTAATGGATGATTCGAGAATGTTTTTGTTGTTGTTGTTGAAAGTTGTATGCCATCCGTTGTCAAGAGATCAACTGAGTCTTCTAGGCAATTTGACAAATATCCTTTGAACCTAAATTCAAGCATTTCCACTTCATCACTATCGTGAGTGCTACTGAGACTATCACAATCGATCGTTTTGGTTTTCTAGTGAAAACACCGGAATTCACTTGCGATAAGCGGACTGATGCAGTCTGGTGTGTAACTAAAACATAAGTGATTTTTTTACGTGCCTGGTAAACATATCTTTTGAAATCTCCCCTTTCGAGTGAAGCGGACTAATGGCCACAAGACTGGGAGAGTTAAGAAAACGACGTTCATTAGGAATAATTTCCAGTTTCGCTAAAAAGTGCCTCCGAGAGAATTCGAAAGCGAATGTTCACATATTTAAAGAGAATACAGATGAGACCTAACAGCTTTCGAATTCTTTTATCATTCCCTTGTGGACGATTAACATAGAGCTAGCCTTATTCAAGTGCATTCTCGCTGATGTAGCTGGACAATGGTTTGGTCGCATGCGCACCAAAAATTCACGTTTCGGATTTTTCAGTGTCGTGATATAGCATCTGTTATGAAATTCAAGCCGATTATCTGACGGACTGAATCAGTCGTCTAGTGAAGTTGTCGGTTCAATGAGTATGTCCTATTTATCCACAGTTTCGCTGGATATAGTGTACCCATTGGATCCGGCTTAGTGACAAAGATTATTTCGGATGCTCCTTCTGCGTAAAAATTTGCCATTGGTACTTAGTTATTTCTGATTTCTGTGCACAGAAATATACCACCTAAACCGTACAAGTACGTTTGTGTGAATGGCAAGTTCCAACATCCGACGTTTGTGTCATAGCGTTCATTTAATTGCTGAACTGTCCCCCTCGTAACGCATGTTCGTCCCTGACCATCACTTTCTACCGTCTTCTCAGACTGAGGATCACAGTAAATTTCAACAGGCAACATATTAATCATTAACATCATGTAATTCTTAAGAGTACTGTAATTCCGTGACGAATCCCAACACCCCTCAAAATGCAAAAACATGAGCTGCCGAGATCGTCTTGATAAAAATTTCTTAAATTTCACAAAGAATGCACATTACTCACAAATGATAGCAGCTGTCACATTCTTATTGACCTCCCAGTCTCTTGAATTCTCAAGTGTCCTCTACCGAATTTCATGCTTAATTAAATGGCGATTCCTGCTTCCGCGTTCGGTTCGGTTTCACTTCTTTTACCCTAGGATACTCAGGGAAAATAGACCAGTTGAAGAAATTCACTGTGACAGCGACCAAGCTGGATAACTAATATATGTCCGTCGGAAAACTTGTTCAGCCGATAAAAGAGGTGTGATTGACTTTGGTCCGAAGAAAAAAATCTTAAATAAGCGAAAGCTGGAGTACTTAGTGGGTCACGATATCAGGTAGCATAGTAGAAAAGTAGAAGGCCTAGAAAGCAAGGTCACAGGTAAAACCGAGTGATTAGAGCCATACTTTCCACAGGCGTACGGGAGACTTTGATGACTTGTTTCCGTGTGTGCTATGTAGGATTCTCGTGACATATTAACAGAACTGTTTACGCTTATAGCGATTCTTTTCCGTTTTTGATAAAAAGCAATGTGATCGCTGTAATTGGAGCCAGTGTGTGTAATTTTTATTTTTGAATGTTGTATTATCGAACTGTGACGTAAACACTCACTTCGATTTGTCAATTAATGCGTGTGTTGGGGCGTTGTGTATTCCTATCGCTGATTAATACTCACAGATGGGTAAGTGAAATGTTGGGTGTCGCGCTCATTTGAATGGAAGTGAGATTCAACGCTTCGTTTATAGTCCTGTACTAATTGCTGATATGCCTTAACGTGAGCAAAACCAATATACTGCTGATGATCCGAACAATTCACGTGAGCGCCAATGTCGCTGTGAAAAGACAACGCACCACGCTGTTTTGGCAGTTAAAATCCAAACTACTCATGAGTAGCCACATTCACCAACAATTCTTTCGGTAAATGTACGCTGGGCTTCGTGCGAATGAACGGTTTTTGAAATACCAATTTAACCACGGTGCACCAACGCCTGCTACATGTTTACAGCTGGCGATTGAACGCAGTGTGAACCACTGATAAGAAATAGAGAATTCTGATGACATAACCTGAACACAATATTACTTGCAGCAGTAAGTTTTTCAGCCAGTTCTTATAAAAAAGAACACTGTGCCGTAGCTTCGTTTAAGTCTTGCTCAGTGATTTCCGTCACTTCGGCGTAAAAGGACTTTTTATAGATGGTCGTTTGAAGTTAACAGAACAGCTATCGTTTCTCTTCTCAAGGCGATCAAGCAATCTCAGCACTACCCCCTTGTGCAAATAACTGCGTGCTTGCAGATGATATCTCGGTTGCGCTTAATATGGGGTCAAGGGCGCAGTGGCCGAAATGGTTGCGTCACGATAACGCGGCCCGAAAACTGCTCCTGTGTCTGGCAAGAAGGCGCACTACTGACGGACTTCAACACAATGGAAAATAGAGCGTAATATCACTTTTGAAAAGGTTTCCTTAAAAAGTCAATGAGAGTTCGCAAACTGTATTTGGTTTTTAAGGATCAGCTTAAATTCATCTACATAAACATACATATATCTGTGCACAAACCATGCTACAGATGAGAATGTTGTAGAAGTCTAACTTCGAAGAAACTAGGCTCAACCAAGATTCGCGTCAACGATGGAAACCGTATGCTCGGAAGCAACAAATGCTCTGTCTGCTAAGCCTCGAAGCAGCTTCTGGGCATACGGTTTCTGTCATTGCTTCGTATCCACCCAAAGCCATTATTTTTGGATTACTTCTGGTATGTCAACTCTGTTTCATTGCTAACTAGTCGTACAGTTTAGTATACCCATACCCTTCAAACTGTGTTCGAGAATACACCTATTCCTCTATTTGTGTTGTGGATTAGTTTCCTAATGTATATCAATTATTCAAACTTATTGTCTTTTCCGGCCGTACCAGAGGTCTTATTTCGAAAAACTATGGAGTAGACGTTTTGTTGTTAAAAACTTTTGTATAACAAAATATTAAAACAAAAGAAGAGTGATTTTTTTTAAGTTTAATTGAGAAAGGAAACAATTCTGATAAAATTGATGGTAGACATCACAATTTAATTGACACTGTTTTCTGCTCAAATTCACCATCGCTTGTTAACTTCAAATTAAGTTTAACTGACGTGAGTGCAAACTTGTGAAACCAGTTTCTGAATTGTCACCGTCATTGTTGACGATCACAGAGCGGGTGATCCGGTGGATGGGGGATCAGCTTGTGACGCAAACGATTAGTTGTTTGAACCTCGTTCAGATAGTCTCTACCTGCTCGATCTGAACGAGGAGATAGGCGGTTGTTGAAAATTGTGACGAAACAACAAACTTGCCATTCTGTGTTATTGTAGCTCTCAACTGTTTAAATAACTTACACACAGATATACATATTTTTGTTCTTTTTGTGTGTTCAATTTACTGTCTGGACAGGGACATAAGACTCTCATCGGCAATGCTTCGAGTCACATTCTAGTCAGGCGGTGTACCTCAGGGTCGGTCGGCTGATATGCTTTATGGTTATAAAAACTGCTACCAAATTCAACCGATACTGAATTTGTGATATCAAGTTCTGTGGTAGATATTTTCGACTGTTCCTGAGTGAAGGGCCTCCCGTTTTTCTGGTTTGACTAGTGGTCTGAGGTACGTACATCTGATGAAGCTCTTGAAAGCGAGATGTCTTGGTGTATGACTGTGATAAAACCATCAAACCTATGCGAACCGGGATATGATATTGTCTGGAGGAAGAAACCTCCCACTATTAGGGTGACATCTCTGTGAAGTCAAATCGTTCCATTCAACTTTGTTTGTCACTAACCAAATTGTACGGGTCACTCGTATTTAAGTTTACGACGACGAAACTTTCCACCTAATCTCAGTATGTAAAGGGAATCCATATTAGTGATTGGAATGTGTTTAGAGAGTCAAACGGAGGCCAAAAAGTGAGGTGTCTCAAGTAAACTTGACTACAGATCCATCGGTATTGCCAGTGGTTGAGTTTCCGGACAGAATTTCTCTCCGAGTAACTCTTACGAGCGATCTGATGACATCATCTCCCAGTAACGACCTCTTGGTTCATTGTTTACCCCAATATTTTGCCATCTATTATCAAACCAATATGGTTAATTTGTGTTAACACACGTTATCAAGAACATTGAAACAAAAGTAAGTTCTTCCAAATAGATCTAGAATGTGCTGTCTTCCTGATTTATATTCCACATCTCTAACAACTTCATCTTCTAGTTCTTAAATTGGTCATTCCCTTTGAACACTCAACTTTGATCCGTTGCACTATCGGTTTAAGGGGATAAAGAGAGAATTTATGAGTTGAATGGATTTGGTTCTACTCAGATCTCACACCGTTAAGTCGCATTTACAGAGTATCTCAACTCACTTAGTGTCCACTTCCCTTGTACTGCTAGACCAGACTAATGTTGATTGTTCAACCGTGCTGTATTACCTGTTCACTTTTGCTATTCTAGTGGACCTCAAAAAGGTGGCTGAAAGAACAACCGAGTGGCAAGTTGAGTAGTAAATAGGTGGCTGAAAGAACAACCGAGTGGCAAGTTGAGTAGTAAATAGGTTTAATTTGGCGCACTGAACACTTCTTCGTGGTGCCGACCGGAAAGTCTTGGGTGCAAACCTAGAGTGACCAACAGTTCAGCAACTCCACATTGGACCAACCACTACCTGGTGTCAGTGTTCTGGTTACGTTCGATCATGAAAATGAACATACTTCCAGCACCTCCAGGCTGGCATTAACAAGTACACAGAACAGGCAAACGCAGCGCATTTGTTCAGAATGTGGTCAGATATGTAAATCGAATGCGGGTTCATCGGCCCATGATCTTATACATCGATGCAGAAATAGTACAGAACACGAAATAAGTGCTTAGCCTCTTGTACTGTTTGACTACACTGGCCGTTAATGCAGTTTTCCGACTGAAATTAGTCTCTTTCAATTAAGCAGGCATGCGCATCCTATCTAACGCAACTGCAAGTAGCCCAACTGCATGCAAGCCGCCGGATTAAATTGGTTTCAGTATGGATCGGATTCTCCTGTCAGACTTGCCGATAAACTGGCTACATCGTGCTTTACCCGTCACGAATTTCACCATCGGCTTCTGGACTTGTTTATATACACTGAGGCAGCAGAAAAGTACTTCCCCCTTTGTCACTCCAGCCGCTGTCTCACACATAAACAACGTCGGATATTAAGTCCCGTACAACTAAACAGTGAGTGGATTTCTGTTTGGTCCAAATAACAATAAACTAACTGAAGTCTAATGGCGATGAATTGCCAGCAGTTCTCCGCTGATCTCATGCAGGAATTTTCAAAACGGTATAAACAAATTCAGTGTTGAACTTGTACACCTCACAGGCCTTTAGGTACATCTGGCGATTGATCACTCGGCGACGCGCTGTTGTTGTTGCGAGAACCTATACAACGACGAAGTACGTACGGAATGTTAAATTGATAAAGGTTCAAACTCTGTACCACCAACTGAAGAAAGCATCTATCTTTGCAGCCTTTTCTGGAAACTACAGAACTGCCTAGAAGATACATCGCGGCTTCCTGCATGATTCCAAGGAGTACTAGTTCGATGTGTTATTGGTTGATCCGTATGTTGACGAGAGACCTTCACGTACGATTTTGTCACCGGGTTGGTCTTTGGTCGACTTAATCACTGAAGAAAACTTATCTCGCACCTTGAAGAGTGTAAAAAGCACTGCTTCAGGTTTGGACAGACTGTTACCCATACAATCAAAACGCATGAAAGCTGACGCTCATATTTCAACCTTTTATTGCTAAGTGAGGGTTATCCAGTTCATCTGTGCTTATCCCGTATCATGCTTATTCCGAAAGTAAACAATCTTTCCTTTCCATGCGGACTGGCACCTATGGTCGCACCTTCAACATCTCGTGACAGCAACGTGCCAACGTTACTTCCAAAGGAGATCGGCTGACCGTTGGAATACACGCCTGCAACTATCCGTCCTCAGTTTGTTTCTATACTACGATGGTTGCCCGGAGGAGACTTCACTGTTATATGCAGTGGTCCGTTGCCCATGTACCATTTCTTCCACCCACCGTAGACAGCCTTTAGTGACGTTTTCCAATTGTTTGAGTGTATTTCAGAAGACTTGATTATCAGACTTGTAGAAGGTTTCGGTGCTCCTCCACTTCCTAACACACTACTTTGCTAACTGTTGTCGAAGTGTTTCTGCCACATCCAAAGACTCCATCCCTTATTCTTAGCGTGGTCTTCACCAAGTTCATCCACTGTCGCCACTACTACTCATCAAAACAATGGTTGTGGTGTTGGCTATATTTCGACGACAGCTTGTCTATTATTTCCATGATACACCGGTTGACGGTTTCGCGTCCTCTAACAATTTGTTCTTCCTAACCGTAAATCCGACGTGTCTCTCCGAGAAGCTTGCAGTCACTGCAATTGCTCTGGAGCTATCCGGACTGAACAACAACAAGCGAAAGGCTAAATTCACGAGCTTCTTCAGCGACCATAAACACCGCGCAACTGCTATTGCTGACAAGTCTTTTAATTTTAGCCCTTACATTATCTGCTCACTGAGAGCCGCCGACAAAATGTTTTATCTCGCTATCCCCTTCATCTGGAAATGTACATTTACCAATCACCGACTGAAACTTTGTGTGACGCTGGCTGAAACTACCGAGGTGTCTCTAGAGTCATGTCATCACCTACATCTTATGAGACATCATCTGATCCCGGAGATGAATCATTCGCTAGCTTTGAGACCACTTCACTGAAACACGTCTAAACGTATGGACAGTACATTCTGCCATTTTGTTCAGTAGTGTCTCCACCCTTCCAAACACACCCAAACTGGCTATCTCTACAATCTAGTTCGGTTGAGTTTGCCTACCGCTATTCCTATCTCGCGCAAATCAAGAATGGAGAGACTACTCTCTAATGAGTGTTCACTTTTGGGGAACGTAGCCAAAGATGGCATGTTTGGCCATATCACGAATGACTTCAACGTCCTGGTACACGGTCGGGTTATGGTAGTGACGAAAGAGAGGAGGCCGGTGCGGCTTGGATGTGTAAGCCTTATCATACGCTGGATAGCCGTGGTCGTCATTAAGTGCCTCGCTTTCTGTTTCCTATTCGTTGGCTGTTGAACCCAGACCGCATTTTTCCAAGGATCTTTATTCACACCGTCCAGCTCTAATGTGGTATTCTTCGGAATAACATCCGGAATTCTCAGCGTGGTTAAAGTGACCAACCCGTTCTTTGTCATGGCAACTGCGGTCAACTGAAAGTCCTCGCTCACATTCCGTGATCGTGCTGGATTACCCATGACACACGTTGTGTTCGACACAATCATGTGGCCATAGATCCAGCGAAACGACTGTGCAACTTAGTCCATGCAGTCTTCCAGGGCCTGTAAGTAACAACGGCGAGCTCGTTCATTAAACCTGATGTGATCGTGGTTCGTGACGGTGCTGTTGTGGGGCTTGACCTCACAATAGTAGATGACTACCGAAGCCAACTTGTGAACCGAACCGACTCTCATAATGTCCTCATTCAGTCGGTCCTCCATACCAAAGGCTGTGATGTGGCCTCTGGTTCTCATTCACTTGTGACCATTGCTTTTCACGGTATCATATTCTCTTCTTCATGTAACACTACTTTTTGTCTGGGACTGCCTTCCGACGCAGTCACGAATGTATGCTTACTGACCAGTTCAGGTTCCCTAAATACCTACGACAGATTTATGCAAGGAACCTGGCATTGGTTGCTGCTATCTTCGGACATCTTTCTCACCATGAAGAGCATTTTCTTGTCCCGACGCATGGGCGTTGGCTGTGGTAGCACCCGTTTGCCTTGAAAAGCCTTTGATTTTGAGAGACGCCTTTATTGTGTTAACATATCCCACAAATAACTTTCATTAGATGACTGAAATTACCAACGGTTGCTACTCTGATTGAAGAATTTGTTGATTGTATAGTATTGTTAACCATGCAGCATCCTATGTTTGATAAACAGCTTGTTCTGGATCTCATTTTGCATTTTTTAAGAACAGTTTTGTTACGTAGTTTTAGCGTCACCGCTTGCTCCGTTTTTGAATGAAGCACAAACGATAAGTAATAACTAATTGATCACATAAACATCCTTTTTTCCATTCAGCAATTGAAAACCAATTCAACTGAATGAAGGGAGGAAAAAGAAGTATATGAATGAACAGCAGATAGTGAATGGTTTGAAGTGACTGGTTTGGAAATATTCATATTTAGAATTCACTTTTGATCAAAGTAAATATTGCAATATGTTAACATTTCGTTTACTCCCATCAGTCGCAAACCTCAAACATGCCAGGTAAATACGAACAGGGGCTAGACACGCCTACATCCACATCAAGTCTTATGTAATCACGACCATGTCAACCGGGTAGGTTGTCTCAACCACGTTTGTGCATACAACAGGGACTGGCCCTCTGCCATCCCAAGGTGACCATCCAGCCAACGACATGAAACACAAAGTGAGGTCTGCTGATGCTCGAACGTATGCAGCTGCATAGTTGCACTTAGTTTAAACGACCAGTGGACCAGTTCTCCGCAGTCGCGAAAGTAGTTTGCCAAACTCTTTTGTCCTTCATGTTGTATACCAGTTTACGTACAGTTGCAGGACAAATCGACAACTATCACAGTGAGTCACCGAACACGTCCCGAAGTGGTTGGAACAGCTGATGACGCACTGTCCTCAATTCGGTTAACTGACTGCTCGAAATCCAACCTCATCGACTGGTAAACCCCTGATAGCAGCAGGTCACCAAGTCGACCCATTAAACTGATTCAAGATACTCTTGAGCAATCAAAACCTAAAGTTATTGGCTGTCTGTGTAGCAGTGCTCATCCGAACTTACCAGCCGACGTTCTGTGCACAAAAGTGGTTGAGGCAACCTATCCGGTTGCCATGGTCGTAATTATAAAATACTTGATGTGGTTGTTGGTGTGTCTGGCCACTGTTTGTCCTTACCTTCATGATGTATACAACTGGCTTGTTTAACGTTTGTGAGCAATGGGAGTAAACGAAGTGTTAACATATCGCAATGTCTTCTATCTGCCCTAATGAGGTGGTTGGAGGAAACTCAGTTTTTCGCAGTAAGCACACAGATTCTGCCTTACTGAGATCTGGGAAACTGCCAAGGTCAACCAACTTTACAGACTAATACTGGACGAGTGTCCTAAAAGTATGTTGCACAATAGCATGTTGGGTCTCTAGAGTCTATCTTCTACCGTGTATTGCAGTACAATGTACGTGACACTCTCGAGTTTGAATAAGCCATAAAGTTGTGTCATTACCTAGCTTAATGGCTCATGTGATACCATTCCATAGTCCACAAATACACCACAATTGAAACGCATCAAGTATGAGTGTGAATAAATTGCTATAGGTGAAGGTAGAATACAAAATCAAACTTCCTTTCTGAAGTAATGGTTTCTTTGAGGAACTTCCAACATGCACATCGTGGTCAACAAATTGTTTTATCGATAAACAGGCGGAGTTGCTATGGAACCTCACTCAAGCCAACTATTAACGGATATGTAGAGAAACGTTCGATCGAAAGTTCGTGTTTCAACCGTGGTCAAGTGGTTAATATATATTCACAATGACGATGGTGTGGGTGATATCGACGATGCTGTGTGCATACTACCCAGAGCTCAACCATCAACAAAGACCATTTCGGAAGTAGAAAGGAGCGGCTCTTTTCACTACACTCGTGGAAATTTAATCAAACAAACAGACGATTAGCTGAAGTGATGTATATACCACTCTGAATAACCTAGTTGCTGTGAAACCATAGGGGGAGCCCGACTATTGCCTGTGCTACGGAGCAAAAGAAACCTGTTCAGAATTCGACACTGGAATTCGTCGTCTGGAGAAAAATTCTTGCAAAAGAATGTATTACGAAGCACACAGTAGAACGATAGTCACACTCTCTGCTTACTCGAGGAAGGAAGGAACCTACAGTGGTAAATCTGCCTCGTATTAACGCCTTAATAGCAAATTTTGTGAATGATGGGCCACAATGCACCTTCTGGGTTTCGTCATTACGATCCAGTTTCATGACTATTCGCAAGCTATTAATTTCTAAAAAATACGGAATGATTTTCTATACTCTATTTAAGTAGTTCATTCTTTTTCTTGTTTCTATGCAAAGAAGTATTTTGAAAGCACGATAGAGCAACCTTGTAAACAAGTAGGTGAGGATAACTTCTTAGTAGAGCAAGCAAGCAAGCGTACAACTAACATCATCAAAGAGTATCTGCTAGACACTGGTGATTGCCGGAACCCCAATTAGCCTTTTCAGGTCAATTACAAAACGGTCGGATAGTAGTCAAGTGCAATACTGAAAGATATCGAAGATTATAACCATGAGAAGTTAACCGACTGGGTTGTGCTGTCACAATAGATACATTCATGCCCCTATGCTCTCTTGATCTTCCACTCTTCCGTCCAGCATAAACATGCTGTCATACCGAACAATCAGTGACTAACTGTTTGAGCTACTTCACTGACTGACAGGAGTGAGTTGAGTTTTGTCGTCATCTAGTGGCAACTAATTTAACCCTACTTCTGACCTAACATATACTATCAAACCTTTAGCGACATAAGGACGTGATAATGTTTGTCTAGGTGACATGTCTATTAAATGGTGTACAAAATGACGATGGGGGTAATATAGACGGTTAACCTAGGCTTTCTGTGTCCACTTATATATATATATATACCGTAATTCGACGAAAGTCTTTAGGTCAGGCTACAAGCATTGAACTGTCGCAACTCTTCTGTTATAGGTGCCCATGATGACGCCTTGAAAGCGTTTCCGCTCTATAACCGGTTAAAAAAACCTGTTTACAGGGACGCTGCAAACTGTAGTAACTTAATGCAGAAAAAAAACCGATGAGTGTTCTCATGTCTAAACGAACGAACTATCCAAATGGCTACTGTTGTGGAATTTTGGCTGTGTGAACCAATCAGCTAGTTCTTCATTTTCCCTAGTAGCTTTCCTCATTTGAAGAAATGTGCAGTTGTTTCCACAGGTTTCGATTGCTCGTCTGGTTTAGATTGAGCTACCTACACTTTTAAATCAGAACCCTTTAGACTGTTCGTTGCATAGGAAGGATAAAGCAAGTGACAAGTAACGAAACACTGCTCAACATATTTAACTTTGTCACCCTTCGTCTGTTCAGATGTTCTTCATTGGTTTCTCGTTTACGTTGCATTGACGTTGAGTTCTTTCCAACTCAGATTCATCTAGAGAGAAACAGCTAGAACTAACCTAAAAGCGGCAGAGGCCCTGTCAACAGTTTAATCAGGATTTTCTCAAAGGCCATTTAGTTTACTTTCTCCTGGATAGAGACGATAAACAGTTAGGTCCAAATCGCTTCTGATAGCCTCATTGTCTTCAGGCGTCAGGCTGGGGAGTTCCGGGTTAATCGTACCTACTCCTATTTTCTCTTGTCCTATTGTCTGTTGTGGTCATTCGACGTGTTCGTAGATCGTGGATCTGTTTACAACAGAAATATTCAGAACATGCCACAAAAAGCTATCTTTCAGGTCTTCTAATCGCCGGATTTTTGTTCATCTGTTATATAGCAGTTCTCCATCGATAAAATCGTTCATCCATTTCTTCCATACCATCAAGTAAACAAACCATTTGTTTTTTTGACTGAACATCATCGATTGCACTCTTTCCGTTTATCTTATTTTGATATAACCCTGTCTTGAAGATATATGTGATCCAACCGTGTCAAATTACTCCGGCGACACCTGTCTACATCTGATTGCTCGGGGAAACAGTGTGGAAATGGTTCCCATGTTAATCACTCATGGTGCGGATATCAATGCCAAGGGGAACAACGAGGAATCTCCATTGTTTGTAGCTGTCCGATTCCGAGAGTTTGAGATGGTGAACGTACTGATAGAAAAGTAAGCTTGTGCGCAGTGCAATGCAAATCTGTGATTAGTCTGTAACGAATCTGAATTACCGTGGTGCATTCTTTAATTTGACCATCATTTTATATAAACCATAGGATTACAATGAACGGATTAATCACTGGAAACCAAAACAGCTGGTGTTTCGATAAGATTCACATCCGTATTCCTAATCGTAGAAGGCACTGATTTCAAACTTCTTGCAGATGATTAATATGCTTCGGTGAGTTTCAACCTGTCATGTTAAGTAGACTCAAACCAAATATCACTTTTTGCCGGGGAAGATCCCTGCTACATCACATATATAGATGGAATCACCAGTGAGTAGTTACTTTCAACCCTATTTTCCATTTTCTACACTTACAGAGCCAGTGGTTGAGTTCCTGTTGACCTTGGGGTATTAACCGCAGTCTTAAGCATCTGGCCTCTCTGATTTATGTCCGTGACAAGTACGCGTCACAAAACTGCCCCTGGCAAATATCAGCCCAACTGTTTTTAAGATAATTTTTCTTCGTTCTTCTGGCTAGCAAACTTCATCATTTCAGCCTTTGTTGGCTAATATAGAGCGACTGTTTTGAGTTTATTCGTATAAACAACATAGGTAATTTATACTTTGACGTCATATCCTATTGCACATAAAAGCAATATCGGAAATCAGGGTTGCTACCGCAACGTCCACGCATGTAAGACACCATTTATCGCCAAGGTGCACCTCAACGTTCCTTTTTGGCTTTCCCCTGGCTGCTGCAATACCTAAGTACATGTTTGCGCCTGAGTACTCACAGATAGTACAGCATGATCGTCCATTCTCACTGTACGAGTACACAAGTACTGTGCGTTTACTTGGTTTTTTGTTTTCGATGACTAGAGCACGTGTGTCCATAACAACATGTTATTACTTCCATGCTGGCCATGTGCCTGTGAAAAGTCACGCTCAGAAAAACATTCAGACCTACACAATAATGACAAGAGGTAAACGGACTCCGCACTATTTCAACGCTTTGCATTATATGAACCGCAATGAAAGCCAAGCTCGAGGTCAGCGTCAGAATGGTCATCTGTTGGCTAATCAAAGGCTAAGCTGTTAAAAAATGAATTACCGTATTGCACACACGGGCGCGAACGGCCAAGAACTATCTGGAAGTAATAACCAATGACAAGGTAACTGACGCATTCTTGATTGCTATATCTGAGTTAATCGCACGGTATTAGCCTGCCGACATAAATTAGAACAGATCAAAATGTGACAAACTGGGGCTTCGATTAGGTTCGAACCAACCACAAAGTAGCGTGCCAAAGTGCGGCAGATGCCCCATCATCTGAGATAAGAAGCCAAACCTGAAGCTCAAACTTCCATATTTACACTTATTTACTCATCCGCCCCACTTTGCCAGATTGAGTTTACCAAATGACCTGGAGGGTTAAATACCCAAGTAGTAGTTCACAGACAGTTCGGGCCACAGTGGCACAGTAAACTGGCGTTGATAATCAGTAATTTAACAGATTTGATGAGTTAGGAGAGACTCAGTCATCAAAAATATGGATCGGCAGGATTCTTCGTATTTGGGTCACTCCTCGGTGATCAACTCTACCAAACTACTTATCAGCACTTCAGTTTAGCATTACCGTTTGATTTTGGAATGTATTTTTTATTACCATCTTTCTAACAGTATACGTACAGCGTATTTGTTCATTAACAAATTCTATTGGATTGTTACACACCGCTGCACATTGTAAACCGTTTGGCAAACATATTAGTTTATATCCACAGGAGATTCCGATGATAGTCTATTTATTTTCAATCCAATAACAGTGGCGCGAATGTCAACTTAATCAATGCGTATAGCATGACTCCCTTGATGGTGGCCTGTGAAATAGGGGATGTGAAAATTGCTCAAGTTCTGCTCAATAATTTGGCTACCCTGATGTGTGCTGATGAAGCTTGTCAGACTGCTTTGACACATGCAATCAAAGGCAATCATTTGGATGTGGTTCAGGTGAGTACTTAACTAACCTTCAATCTGCAGCTGTGACTGAACCCTGATAACCGATCCAACTGGTCATTGGTTTCAAGATTTTGCATTATTGTTAAAGGTATTACCAGCAGGAGTATCTCATACTTTATCGCTATTCAAACGGTGTATGCTTCTGTGCGATTTGAGAATTGTCCAAGGCTCTTTGTCTTTGGGCAACGTACAACCCTTGACTTAGAAGATGTGATTAATCTGCTTTAATGTCACATTGTTGAGAAAATGGTGGTGTGCGCCTTTCGAAATTTAATTTCTCAGCTAGTTTTCTCAAATGTGGTATTCCTTATCTACACGCACCCGATTATTTGAAGTGTATTGTGGTGCAGAATCAGTTTATCGAGTGTAACTCCGAAGATACGCCGCCACTGAACGGATGCCGACAATATTCCTAATTAACATTCATTTTGCCGACGTCTCAGATGACTAGTAATGTTTCAGTTTAGATTTCACACAATTTGTCACTTTCAGACAAAACGGAGTCACTTGGATCAGTGAGCTAATGAAAACTATACGCTGCCAAGTTGACAACGAGTGGCGGCCTCAAACAGTTTATATCTTCGACTTCCCTTTGGTTAAGAGTGAATGAATAAACCAAATCAATGTGCCTGTGTGTAGACTGATTATTTTTATGGAGCTTTTGAACTGCTAGCGAGATACGTTTTACATTTTTCGCCTTCCCGAATACTTATTTCCCGTACGCAGACTATGACTCATTCATCAAAGCGAGCGTTCTCTTGCCTCGTAGGCAGTTTTCTCGAGTGGATGTCTACACCAGTCCTGTTAAGGTTTCCTGAGTCAAACTGCGCATCAACTTTATGGATACAATCATGGTTAAAGTGAGCTAACCGTGAGGGAATCGATCACTTCAAAATGTAAATAGCTGTGACGTTAGAACCGTATGAGGTGATACGTTTGTCTGTTGTCGACGGTTTGCTAGCCGCGACAGCTTCCTAGTTTAGAAGTTCCAGAATCCTGTTGTCACGTCTTACCTCAGCTGACACAATACATGCGGCTTAGACATATAAGGTTCCCGTTGTTGGTTCACGACTAACTGAAGGTCGGTTTTTTCGCAGTCTGATTGCCTCATGAAGAGAAAGTTTGCCATACTGCTCATTAGCGAACCAATTATGTAAGTTTAATCATCCAGTGGTGAATTTGTTTGCTGTCACACTGTTAACAGAACGGTTCCTTAGAGAAAAACTGCTGAACAACTCCAACATCGTCACTTCCGACGAAAAATCAGTTATACAGCTAATATTGACACTTTCTTCGCGACCCCAATAAGTAGAAAACAGACTCAAGTTCTTTTTGTCAGAAACATTGCTAGTGATCTTTGGTCAGAAATCAGTATTCGACAAGACGTCCTGGGATAGGAATTTTCACAAAGTTAAATAGGGTTTGGCATTAGGTGTGGCTAACAAGCAAAGTTCTCAAACATGTCACGGTCGCCCAGATTTTCAAGTTATCCTTTGTTTTATTTATTATTTACATAAAGTAATACGTACCACTCTAATAAATTATTAATTTTGTTTTGTTGTTCACCCAGTCACATGCCGGTAGTTTGCGGAAAACGTACGCATTAATGTTGTTTTACACAACCACAAACTACAGTTTGGCAATGGAATATTGATTTGTTTGGACAGTGGTCATAGCTGCTTTCGGATTTTAGGTGAAACATGTAACCTTCTACATTTAACTTCCAGTGTCTGTTAGCCTCTGATTCTGATGGATATCTGCTCAATTCTCGTGACACAAGCGAAGACACTCCGGTACATTATGCAGCCCGAATTGGTAGCACAGATATTCTTCAAGTGAGTTTGTTCCATCCATTTCGCCTGTAAGTGCAAGAATGTGAACTAACGTTTGTTCTGTATTCTGTCCACTTTTATGCAGTTGGACAGCGCGATAAGGGGACACATATATCAAGATATCAATAATTCGTTCGTTCTTAGCCGTTGCGTAAGTAAAACAAACAGATATTCATGGTCATTTTGTGAATTTAACAAATCGGGCTGTCTCTACTAAAAAGGCCTGCTGGGGGAGGTACTACCAACATCCTTAACGAAACATTGACTATATCATCGCCCATGTACAAATTTGGGCGGTACTTCCGTGAATGTTAGTTACTTTTATGTCTTCCCTAGCAAGTCAACAGAATCAGTTGGATAAGCCAGTGAGCACGTCTCGTAAATTTTCTGCAATCGGAGACACGAAATCCATTACCTGGTTGAGTTGTTTGGATTTGCTAAGACATAGCTTCCTACATACATTTGGAGTTTATCAACCAGCCGGTGTCGTGTCTGGTTAATTGTTGCGGCTGACTTCATCAGTATGTGGGAGTAAATAAGGTGTATGTTGAAAATGTGCTGTTATGTTATGATGGACACATCCAAACTTTCACTTAACTATCGCGTTCGCTCACGACGGATTGCGGTTGCAGATGCCGATTAGTTATGGGCGTTACTGATAAGCGGATGTAGTTCGTGTACACAGTGATCATCACGAAACTACTAACTAACGGTGTATTTCGGAGTATATCTCTAGTGTAACTGAAGTCCATTAGATCCAGCAGACATGATAGTCTATCCATAGTGCCACCGCCACCAGGCCGATATTCACTTTTACTCCGCTCTCTTTCACATTCGCACTCAAGAGAAATCATAGGACAGTGCATATGACAGTGTAGCGGTCAAACAGAACGGAACACTTAAAAGTAAGGTCTGTAGAAGCTTCCTTTCAGATTACTAACACAAGAATGAATATAAAATGTTGTAAGGTATCTACCACTCCTCTAGGCTTTTGGCTCCAATTTATCATCTCCGTTCCATGCGCAATACAGGTTTAATTTATTTAATTACTGCGACAATAATCTGGTGAAGATGTTCATCACGAGGTTGAATTCTATATCACATGATATTTCATATTATGTTATACTGTTCTATACATTACACTTATAAATGCTGGCTATCGAACAAGATGCGACTTTGATATAGTTTGTCTTCTTCGTTGGATGATGACCCAGAACGGCCTTGCATCCGTGTAAATAACGAATCCGGATGGGCTTACTATAACTTTGAGAAGTCAAATTACTATCACATGGGAGAAGCAAACATCACTTTTGGCTCTGATTGTGGTAATCTCCTGTTGTACTTCCACTATCTTCTACTGCGTTCCTCTACTGGTAACCGTCCCAATTTCTACTTGTCGCCATGTATTATTATATATGCCTAAGTCGTGCGGTTGCTCATATTTGTTTTGTACGCTTTGCTGTCACCCATTGCTCATCATACATGTTGTTTAGAGATGACACGGGGATTGCAGAACACTAGTTTTAAGGTGTTGAGCTGTCCTGAATTCAGTCCACCGTGCCAGGTCACAACAGTTGTCTTCATCTGAGGCAAACAGACACAGCAACAGTGTTCCTTGTTTCAAAGTGCGTGATGCGATGTTCAACTCATTCCCAGACTATAACAAATGCCTATCTGTGGTAAGTTAGTGGATACACTTTGGTGCGGTCTTCTTGACATAAATTTTTAGTAGCCACAAAAGGTAATGCGAACAACATATTAGCGACTGGTCTGGTTTTCTATGGTTGCTCCTCAAGTTAATTATAACACACATATGAGCATAACTACCAGATTGCATAAGAAAATTTGTCAGTAAAGGTTACGGACTGCGTGGTTGATAACGGTTTGCATTCACCGCTTCAAATTGTGGAACTGATTGGTTGTGAGTTACGGGAGGTTGAACTTTTACATGAAATCCCTCTGAAAGAGGAAGTCACTGTTGTGAAGCCTCCACAGCAATCGACATCCGGAATGGCGCGACAAATGAAAGGCAAAATTTGGTGTTTCACAGTAGACTTTTATATATGTTTAGTTGCTTGCTGGCGCTGAACATCACATCTTGGTTGCACTCTACGGAGACTATCTGGAAACAAACATAAACACAGTCCTCACTGGTAAACGTCAGTTTAAGTCAAACAATTCTATAGACGATAGATACCCAACGGACCCACTCCAATCAGTCCGGTATCAAGAAAGATGATTTTCAACTCACCTAAACGGTTTCATAAGTCTATCTAAGAGAATGAGGTTCTGACACTTTCTTTTGAAAGCCATCAGTGCCCGACTGTTGTAACGTCACTTCTGCAGTCAAAAATGTTTTCCTCTGGAAGCTTAGGCTGTCTAGCTTACTGTCAGCCGGATTCATATGTTGCAGTAATGATTGTGCAACTGTTGTCGAACATGCAGTCTATTTTCTGTATTAACCAATTTTCAGTTCAGCCTGGCTAGTGTCCTTATCCTTGAAAAACAAGCTCTGTTAGTTATTTTGCTGCTGTCATGAATTTACTGGATATTTTGAGACGAGATAAACAAGGCAAAAGGTTAGTGTGTTTAGAATTCAATCTAAAAAACCTAGTTCATTTTATACCACTTTCATCAATCAGTGGAAAACAGTCAACACAGGGTTCGTAGAAGAAAGACTTCAAATGACTTCAGCAGGGCAGACAAATTCCAGCGAATATGATCCAAAAGTACGACATGCCTCATTTTTAACCTATTTGACTGGAGGATAACTGTCGAGCAGCCTGCCGGTGAGGTTTCTGCCAACCGTCACAAATGATAGGCTGTTTTTCCCAGACAACTCAGCATTTCATCTTAACTTACCAATCACCTCTCAATCACTCCAAATTTCCCCCTTCTTATGCACATTTAATAATCGGTATTTGTTTTTTCCATCATTCAGTCTCTTTTTAACGCGGGGGAGACTAGCAATAAGAAAAACGATCGCCTTCAAACACCTCTGCACGTGGCAGCGATAAATGGGCACGTAAAGTGAGTTGACGGACTATTATCAGGTTTGATTTGTGTACAATAACGTGAAAATGGTTGTTCAATACGTATCAATACAGAGGGTGTGAAATGGGAAACAGGATAGAGTTTGCGCAAAACACTGAGATGGGGGGTATTGTCACCGCCTGAACGGTAGTGTTGAAAACGAAAACATTCAGTTAGACACAATCATTGAAAAGTACACCAAACGTGGCTTTTGATTTTAGTCAGACAATCTACTCACAAATGTATTCGGTGAACTACCGTAACACCAAGAAAAGTCTACTACTGCCCTGAGTCAACACTAATATGTAGCTAGCAACCCGGTTTATATTTCCATTAACACATTGCGTTTAGAGAAATTAAGGTTTGATCAGACCAGGTCAGTGACCAAAGAGGTAGTGGGCTGGAGCTTTGTGATTGGACAAGAATGAGTTATACCAATCAGGCAGTGTAGCACAAGTCATGTTGTGTTTTTACTGGGCTAAGCTCTAAAATTTCGACCGCCCACAAAAACGTCCGTCACTTGATACAAATAATTGGAAAACGTTTATGTGTACGTGAATAACACGAGAGGACAGCGGGTAACACCACACTTGGCGGACAACGTACTAGAATTTAAATAGAGATACTTGGCTGACGTGGCTCAAAGCGTACTGCAGAAACACAAAAAATATGAATGAGAGAAAGAAACATTATGAAAAATTCTAAGATAATATGTTTGTTATTTTATTGTTATCGAATAGTAATAAATAGTAATAAATAAATAAATAGTAATAAATAGTGCTTGAAAACTCATCAGATATTGGTTCAGAGCACGAGACAATGGAGAATAGAGTAGTCACTAAATAAACCGGAGAGGAGATCGGCCATATGTACTGATGGATTAAAAGTTAACTTGTTCTTCCCGTAAGATACTCTGCCTAGTATACATAATTTGAAACGCATATGCACCAGCGTTGATTCGGCACTATCTGCGAATATGGCGTTGAGTTGGACCAGATCAGGGAAACGGTTAACGATTAACCACTTCAAATCATTGCGACGGATGTGTAAACTACACAACAACTGAACGTCCAACGGAATGTCCTGTGCCCCCGAACTATTTGTGTAATTCAGCTGGTAAACGTACTAATGTGTAAGAAGGTTCTACTGAATACGATTGGAATAGGCTCATGCGTTCATTAGAAGTCAACGATGTTTTGGCAAACAGTCTGTTTTCGGTTGTTCATCAGCGGGCCAATTACATAACATTTTATACCATCATGGTTGTCCAGCGAGAAAAAATCAAGAGCGGTTAGTCATATAACCACGTTCTCTTCAGTCTCTGATTTTTCAGGAGGTTCCCTTCAGATGTGAAGCCTATTTCGGAAAAGGTCACAAGTGTCAACCAAAACATTGAACTTAAAAATGCTTTTCCAATGCCTCTGTGTTATAGACTTCTTTTTTACGAATCTCACCAAATTTGGTTTGATTTACTAAATGAATCTGCACCTTCTGGTTGCAAATTCTTGATCGAATTTCACATGGCTACGTGAAATAACCTGTCAACACAGTGGTCACCATTACCTAAGCCTTGGGATAAAATACAATATCATACAGCTCACACCCGCTCACATGTGGCTTAGTTATTGTTTCCTCTGATGGATTCACTCTAGCCGAATCCATCTGCGAGCAATTTTGAGCAGTAGACTATGTCATGTTGCAAACGAAAAAAAGCGATATAACTGCACCGTACCGCGTAACATGAAACTGAACAAGCAAGAGTAAGACCAAAAAGTTGGTAATCTTGAATAATGTCGGGAAATTTCGTAAGCGGAAATGTGGCGGTTATTTTCACAATCCAGTCGCCTCATAATTTTTCGCTTACATTCGTTAGGCTGTTCTCAGTTTTCAGATATTCCATCCAGCTACGCACGCATGTGACACACACATTGACCTATATACTACAACCTTCGTCCACCTCCCGTGATGAACATATAGATACACGATCATATCATACACTCAGCCAGTCGTACACCGGGTTAGAATACGGCTAGATTACGAGATACGGAAAATAACTGATTGCCCAGACAAGTGAATGATGTCAGACGATTCGATCTTGAAAAGTGTTATCGATATAATGCTTCTATTAACCAACACTTATTATGAATAGTTTTCAGACTTTTTCCTTCATAATCCTTGTCTTCCGAACGTTTCTCCGTTTTCCTATGTGCAACTAGTACCAATTTTAAACCAAAATTCTAGCAAACATTACTTTGTCTTTTATTCAAGTGTTTTCTGTGTTTCGTTTTTACTGTTCTCTGTTTATCGTAAAATTTGTGTCGTCTCTGATAAGTTGATCCGATTTGCTGGCTTGTTTCATCTATAGGGTTTTCTCTGTGCTAGCGGCTAAGGGCTTTAGGCAAAATTAACAGCTGGGTTTCGATATTACAATGAATATAAGATTGGGTATTCATCTGACTTGTTCGCCCGTTGTTTGATTGGAAAACTATTACCTTAGAATTTACGATGGCAATTGGTACAATCGACTCTATCGTAAACCTACCCATGTGTGAGCCTACTGCCCTCAGTTGATGAGATATGCGTGGTCGGAAACCGTTCGTGTACTTTTTCTCAGATCACATATTTTTCCATATTGTTGCTATCTCTGTGTTGCTCGTTCAAACACGCAATTTTTCACTTGTTGTCGTTCTTCAGCTATCACGTCTTCGTCCATATCTTCCCTGTCAAAACTATTTGGTAAAATCACAGACTTCTGCACTGTATATCAGTTAAGCAGAGTGAATCCTGCAATCCTTTTTCGCCTTGTGGGATCTAGGAAGTATCTCCGATGATTCTTTGTTCCAGGTATTGTTGATATTGTCTAATCATCCTTCCGTTGCGTAGCTGACCCGTTCTGCCAGTCCGTTAGTCCATAAATGATACATGGATACTTGTAGACATCTAATTCCCTACGCATTCGACACCGAATTGAATTGCTGACCCCAAAGATTCAGACCTTGATTTGGGTTTCATATTTACAGTATCCCAAAGGAAGGTCGTGTGCTACTTATGCTGACGTACATAATCATTCCGCACGGTTGATCGGCTGCTCTAGTAACATATTTCCAGTCCAAATGGCCGATCATTATACGTACATAATGCCTGCTTGTTTGGGTACGGACCACAAAGACTTTCTGCGCATGTGTACGGCTTTTCTCATTGAGGTTGTCCTCTCAATTTGTTAACGGTTTAAACACCCGTATAAAGTAAGCCACAGTTTAGGCATCGTACATCAAAATACTCTTCATCGTCTCAGACAGAACGAGCATTTTCAGCCTCTGTGAACACTAGCACGTGCAAATCGAATGACGTGCCTCCAGTAGTTAATCAGAATAACTTACAGTTCGTGGTCATGCTGTACCTTTAATCCAACGAGTCCACCATTCGATTTCCGCCTGTGTCAGTAGGTGCTAGGTAATTACGACTGACCGATCGATTGATTTGTACCTGTGATTCTTCATGACTCTATCATCTGTATCTTCTGCTACAATCTGGAGTGTAATACTCGGCATCAGAAACTTCGAATAGCCCTGGGGATCGCACTTGAATTAAAGCCTCCCACTCAATTAATAAGCAGAAGACCTCGTACTGATTGCAGTAAGCATTTCCTATTCATGAGACGTGAAGCCGAATGTACGGATGTGAAACAATAATTAATAAATCAGTTTGCCATTAGTTGATGGTACTGGTACATACAAAGTCACAAATTGTAAGTTAATTGGAGCGACACAGGACAAAGGAATTAACGAGTAATAGAAGGTGTATCATTGAGACCGTTCGTCCAATCCTGTTGCAATATCTTCAACGCGACCTTTAGATTGGTCTCCTGTTAGATTTTCTGTTGTATCGAGGTTTCGATAAGTGGTGAATCTAGTAGCTTTTCACTACAGAAATCTCTGCAGAAGTCACTGCGAACGGATCCAACCTTGACTTTTCATCCATCTTTGTGAGATCAACAGTCAACTGCCACACTAAATGGCGTCGTCGGTCACACGGCCCTGAAAGTAGCATAACGCAACTTAACATAGAAAGCTCATCGTGTATTGCCACGTTCCTTAATAATTTATTGTCTTATTGCCACCTGCTTTCCTTGATTTGCTATCACGTCGTTAGTCTGTCTATTCAGGTCATACACAGAAGTCGTCAGTTTGGCGAACCATGTATCAAGTGTTGCTAACAGACGTACGTCGCACTTCAGTCCACCAATTACTGAACGCACTTGGGGATTGTGACAGTCAAGTCTCCGCGTGCACAAATGTGGATATGTTGACAACGACAATCTGAATGCGCTGTGGTTGATTTAAAGGATCAAGGTAGCGTCATGTTGTTAAATGAAAGAAGAGACTTTGTTCTTCATTTTAAACGTACGTTTCTTCGGTCGTATGCCGGCGGTAACAAACAGGAATCGTAGCGCCCAGGGCGAAAAGACTTGTTAGAAGACGCATTTCTCTCTGATTTAAAGGCTTTTCTTATCTTTTTTACATAGTTTTCCCGGTTATCTGGCCGGTTTTCTTTAGTGATCGTTCCTCTTATTCACAGTTCAACTTTTGTGAGTTTTGACAACTTACAGAGAATCTGAGATATTATATAGTGTTTGAATAACTGTTTTCCCGACTTTTCAACCCTCACAATTTGACCAGTCGGACGATATTAACGTTCAGCCAAAAGAAGATTCAGAACGATCGATTAGTAATTGATTTCAGTAACCACATTTCGCGCTCTCTGGAGAAGAGTGGAACCATGAACGCTTGAGACATTTGCTTGACAAATACAGGGTATAGATTCAAATCACTATCTGGACTCCGCAGCCTCGCCATTTACTGAAGCTCGGTCAACACACTTTTATGATACATTTTTAATTTATAAAACTCGTAGAGTTGGTACAATTTCATTAAGCATTCTTCGCCACCGTTGTGTACTAACAGAGTTTTCCAACAGAAGAAAATTTTGAAGCTAGTTAAACTACTTACGTCTTAAAGCCGTAATGATCACGGTTCATATTCATACGCTCAAATTGGTTGCGCTACCACATAGTGAAATATTATTATGTTTTTCGAAGTCTCCGCTATCATCATCGCCACTGTACGGCGAACACCAATCCTGTTTTACGTGGCCTTAATTTTTGGGCTATGTCGTCATGGTGACTACATTGTGGTCTTTTGGTTGTCTACCATCAGGGTTGTAGAGCTTCTCTTGGATCTTGATGAGAAGTCTGCTTCTGAAAAAGATGAAGATGGGAACACAGCGTTACACCACGCGGCAGAGTTTGGCCATCCAGAAATCGTGTCTTTGATACTTCGGCGATTTTCGGTCATTCATTTGGCAAAAAATGATATGGGTCGAACCCCACTCGCGTGTGCAGCAAACAGCAACCAATTGAACTGTGTTAAGGTGTTTTTAAACAGACCGGATGAAGAAGTGGATACAAAAGACAAGTCCAAAGTGAGAAAATATTGTGCATTATTAATTTTTACATACTGTGTTAACGTTGTAAATCAAATGCCACTGTTACCAAATTCAGATGCATTTTTGACATGTTTCAATGTAGAATATTTGTGTGTGTGTGTGTGTGTACTGAAGGCACCATCATCAGGCTATACCACAATTTCATCGTTTCATTTTTGTACGGATTTAAAATCAACCGCAAATGATTGCAGCTCTTGCATTCTAGTGGATCGCTTTCGAAAAGGAACATTAGACTCACTCTTGTTACACCTCGTCATTAATGCATATCCTTGCCATGGTTTGCATTAGAACTCTTGTCACGCTTTCATAAGGCAACCGCGTTGATCACTGCCTCACTGACATCACATTGGGCATGATTGAATCATCATGTGTCATGGATTGGAGTTAATGAAACAATTACTGTGTTTGCTCTCGAGTCGATCGGGTAATCCGAACATCATTAACAAGTAAATTCGATCGTGGTCTCGTCGTCTAGAAAGGATTTTTCTCGACCACAACCTGCCGCATATTCATGAGTCTTGCCTGATGATTGGGAGGCTCAACTAGATCGAAATAATTGTCCACCACTTCGCTGATGGCCACCTGGACCAATTCTTCTGATGCCATCTTGGATGTTGACTGTTTGACAGGCCAAACAAAAACAACCCATGAGTACTAGGAAGTGCAACACCTGAGGATAAAAAAATCTCCATGTATTAGCATGTTCACATAGGAACGCACATACTACTGATTACGGAATTTCCACAGAACATTTGAAACCGTTTTGACTACACTGACAGTTGACTTTAATTTTGTTGCCTTGGTATATTGAATAGAATATCGAATTATTAAGACCCAATAATAAAGCTGACCGCTGAAGAAAATATGGTGATTATTAGATTGATGTATTGCTGCCAGCAGACAATGGCGATTGTCACTGTTAGCAACCACACATTAGAAGGTTAAATTTTACTTTCAAGGTTCATCGATTACTTTATTTCAATTCTGTTGCGTGTCCACTTATTTCCATTCGGTTGTACGTGAGACCCATCTTACTATAGGGGGAGCACACAGAACATTAGAGAGATAAGTGACGACATTGATGTAACAGAGCACTTTGCTGAATATTCTTGACTTATCCATTTAAATTCTTTCATAAAAACCGTTATGCAAGGTGGTTAATTCGCGTTTTTCGGGATGCTTAAAAATCAAATTGCAGTAACCTTCATCGTGATAAAACCGTATCTCGGTTGCTCGTTAAACGGTGGTTTATTAAACCAAACCTTGCTCTACCGAAGCACTCATTCCTTAGAATTTTCTGGAAGGTTATTTGCATTGTGTTATTATCTGTTTTCACAGTTATGACGCATTCGGAGATGAATATCGGACACTAGTCTTTTAAGAAAGACAACCATATTCTTCCTCTGCCGGTGGTAAAGAAAAACACAAGGCACGAACAAGAACACATATCTTAACGAGGTTTTCCGGATCAGCCTTGAGCAATCGGTCTATGCGCACAAAACAGCGGGTTATCATTCCACGCTTGCCAGGGGTCTAGCCGAGTGTATCACTCACCATTCAGCTCGATTTTTACTTCCTGTCATTTTGTTTGTCTTGTCGTTTTCTTACTTTTTTGTTAGTCACACGTTTACGACTGACGAGGATGTACGAAATGCAAACATGCTTTGAATTGTCTGTCGACTGTCCTATTCAGATCACTGTAACCAATTTGTCCCCACTGTTACCATGTGCGTCGTGATCATTTGGTCCTATCGCGATTGTGAGGTATTATAGATTCCTTACGCAACTGCTGTCGGCTTCCTCTCAGCTTGTAGTATACTAAGGGACGTAGTAGCTGCCGACAAGTTTGTCTTTGATCTGTGTCATCATGAGCATGACCGTTAATTTGTATGTAGGAGCCAAGTCGATCGCTGTGTGGACGTCGTTTTTGGTCATCAAAATCGATATCACTCAGTCTCTTCACACAGTTCGCCGATCTTTCCTGGCCTCCAAAAGTTATTCTATCCGTCGCAAATCCAGACGCAGACTAAGGTTCCACGTGTGAATTTTTGTGCCTAAATGTGAGCTTCTCGAAGTTCGTATCATGCGTTTGAAAAGGTTTTCGGAGGCGGTCATTGAAAACCGCTTTGCATATCCTGTGTTCCCTTACTTGTGAATGCCATATGTAGACATCTTGATGTCAGCCATTTTCTTCTGGTCAAGGGTTTTATAATCTACTTGCCACAATTTCTCTTCTTTCATTGTTACTCTAGCGCCTTTTTTTGTCTCATTGTTGTACGTCAGTTAAGCAGGTGCACCGCTGTCGTTATTGATGATGATAGGCGGTAAGTGGTGGTCCTGCCTTATAATAAAAGGTCCGCATCTCTATAGGCTGTACACCACCCTCTATCAACGTTGGTTTTCACTGCAGATTAAGTTTCGTCTGGGACGTTCAAGAAGATGGTCTGAGGCTTAATATCTGTTGTTACCACAGTTAATCAGTAATGCATACGGTGATCCATCTTTGAACAGGAACCCTGATCGTCGGTGTATTTTCTAACATTGGGTTTATCATCACTCCAGCAACTTCGCAGCAAGCCTTAGAGAGTCGTTACGTATGACTACGTTCGTGAGTGTTTACTTGCATTGAAATTCGTTTCAATTTTCAAGAGTCTTTACCCTAGGATATTTGTGTGAACATTGGTGTGCGTACGTCAACGAAACTGACATCTTCGAATAGGAGTTTCTTCTCCGGATTTAAACAGGCCCCATTGGAGTTAGAACTCCAACATGAATGTATTCATAATATTTGTCGCATACACCGTATGCTTTCGATAAATGGAATAAAACAGATGATTCACGTTCGTCACTGCTGTCCACTTCCCCCTACGTATGAAATGTTTATGCAAATGCCGCTTAAACTCCGCAAATACGTTGATAATGAATAGTTTCCATCTAGTTTTCTTTCATCTGAATAAAAACAGACTCGACGATGAAACCCTTAACTACCGTCTCTTTCAGTTGACCCCTCTATTTCTTGCTTGTAAAGGTGGCCACGTGGAGGTGGTCACGCTTCTGTTAAGCTGTGGTGCTGACCCGGCTCAGTGTGCGTCAACTGAACATGCAATGTATCCTGGTTGGAATGCTCTGAATGCTGCAGTGGAAGGAAAGCACTTGTGAGTTTCTATAAGCACATTCTAAGAATGGTCTGATTCATTAAATTTTGGCAACCATTATTGGTGCGGAGTCTCAGTCACAAATTTCCATCCCGCAGTCAGTTATCTTTTGATCAACTTAGTGGAAATCGGGGTTATCAGTCACGTATTCCGTTACTATGTTATCTGTCGGTAGTTTTACACAATTACTAATGGATTCGGGGTTTTCAGCGTTTAACGTATTCTTAAAGATTATAACGGATTTAGCATTCCTTTTCAACTATGCAGGTGCGGGTCTAAGAAAGCATTTCAGATTGAGCCATATTGGAACATCTACATGTATTCTAGTCCAAGGTCAAATGAGGCTGAATACAGTGATATCTTGGGTGATATCTTGGGAGAAAAATAGGCAAACTTTTAAACCGTCAATACAGTTGGGTGCTTTTTTTTATATCGTGATTCCACATTCAAACAACCACCAGACTAACACTCCGTTCCTTCGCGAACTGTAGCAATTAGGATAAACAAGAGATTCTGACAGTGAGACAAATCCTGATCAACATATACACTTTTGTGCGTTGCTCTTGTCAGGTCCGTTCTCTCTTAGCACATTAGCATTCTGAAATAGACAATGAAAGGAAATGGCTATATGTTTTGGTTAGTTCACCCGTCCACGATCAGAGCTAACTATCGGCAAAATTCCTCCTGGTGTTCATGACATATTACTTGTTGTCCATTTTCAGTAGCCGTTCTGAAAATGCTGCATAATCTTACTCTTTTTTTTTGTAAGAAGTCAGCCTCGTTGAACATTGAATATGAGTGCTTAAATATTAGCAACTTAAATAAATGGAAACTGGTAAAGGTAGTGGTCTGTTAAGCATTGCTTTTGTGTATGTGCTTAACAACACTGGCTAAGTTCCGTTATCTCGTGCGAAGGCTGCGTTACTTATGAACCAATCCATTATTTGTTTTATATACACACAGCTCAGCAATTGAGAAAAACCTTAAATTTCATACTTATGAACATGGGGAATGAATAAATTTAGTCAAACAGCATCTTCGGAGATAAGAATTGTCAAAAGATTCCGAAACTACTTAGGAGGGATGAAGAGAATTATCCGCTCAATGAACTAATTCTTCTCGGTTTTATTTCTCACTTGTAATTCTTACTGGCTTATGCCTGTGCTGTTCTTAACTTGATATTGTTGGTCGAAGTGCATTGCAGTTGGTTTGGAATACCAGTGAAATTTAGCTGAAATATACAACAGGTTTCCACGTACACTCTTGCCGATAGGTACATTTGATATTTTTCAGAGAATGTACGCTGGCCATCATTAACAGCCGTCGATCTTTCAAAGCACTTAAGAATCGAACGATCAACATGAATGGGTATTTGGAAACACCGTTTTCCCAAATGGTTCGCAATTTACCAGGTATTTTTTTGTTTTCCTGGAGAATTCGACCGTAAATATGTATATTTTGTTTTCATAATGTCTGAAGGTTTGGGATTGAGCACCGGTGGGCTTACTGTGACTCACTGGGTCCGGGAAAAAGGTTGTTAACACCTGCTGCTATTAGTTGGCGACGCAAATGAACTCGCCCTCTCATCATCGTTATCCAAGTAAGGGCTTCCGTTATGTAACCGGTAGAGGCAGTTGGGTTTGGTGTTTCTGAGTTCTTTCTTTATAAACTGCGTTGATATCGAACGTACACTTTTCTCTGCTCACGTTTTAAATTTGTACTGCGGCATATCCGTTCAGTGTGGACTGCCACAGTGACATACTGTGTGATATGAAATCGGTGACCTAAGAACGGTGGCCATGATGAACTGGGTGAGTGGCCGTCTGATTGATATCTAGTAGGCATAATGATGAATAAGCACAGCTCTACATTGGTACCAAAACAGTTAACACTGAGAACAGATGGGGATGCAAGTTGAATACTGAACGAGTGCAAAATGTTGTCCAGATATTTTCCAAGTACTTAGTAGGAGTCACCCTTACGGTGTTAACCTAGCAACTCAGAGTACCATCAGATTGCTGCGCTCATTTTGGGGTTATGGTTCTTCAGTCGGTGCGCATGCACCGGGACACAACAGTATGTATGAAATGTGTGCGTCATATCAACTTAAGGTGAAATCTGTGAATCACTCTGTCCATATCCTTCACCAAAGGTTCGACGTAGTTTGTGTACATCAGCTACAGTTGTGTTTTTCGTAGGATTCAAATACTCGTTTTGCACGTTTTGATAATGAATCATTATATTTGTTTTGTTACCAGAAGCTGCTAAGTTACTGATGGACAGATGCATAGACCGCAGTGATTTACCTCTGAATCATCCGCACTACTCCGTGACGTTCAATTTTTCGTTTCTGGAAGTTCGCGACGAGGATAAAGAGGACCACAGAGAATCAAGATATTCACTGTTGGATTGCAAGAAACGGAGAAACAGACATTGTGAAAAAGTAATTTTTTCATAAGATAGCGTGCAAACTGTTTGGGTTAGAGCATTTTTTGATAGCCGACCATGGGCCTTTACATTTAGAATACTATTTAGCTACCAGTCCTTAGGCAAATATATGACAGCCTCGTATAAATCAGATCCCTTAAGTTTCAAATAAATAGACTGTAACATCCGCATCTTAGGATCCAGTTGGAAAATAAAATTTGGGAATTTTGGTCCTAGTTCCCTAAAGTCCACCTAAAGATGATATGGCTACATTCAATCTGGCAGCATATCATTACATGTTGGGGAACGACAGGCAGGCACCGTAACAAAAGTGTGTACAACACACCAGAATTGAGATCCGATTAGTAACTGGTCGACATACATATTGCTGCATTCGATTTCATACAAAGCACCCTGTTTATAATTTTTGACAACTTAAAAGACCGGTTAACTTTGCAGTTGGTATATTATCACATTTTCATTCAGTGTCAGAGAGAGTCACTAGTCGGACAATGAGACGAACTTAATTTTACCAGGACTGAGAAGGAGCGTAATTCAACCTATTTACTCCGTACACTTTAAAAGTCATTTAAGTCGATGGTTGAGTACTTGACAAAGAATTTTAGAGTTTACACTCTGTACAGTGTTGATCAAAAAGTGGACAGGATTATTTGTATCTCTCAACCCTAACATGCTAGATATAAAGGCACAATGCAGCCGCTCTCACATCATCGCAAGTTTACGCAAGAACACTCTGTTCTAGACAATGATAATTCGAAAACATCTTTTACCAGTAACCTTCCACACCAGCTCATAACCGTTACCTATTTTGCATGGCTGAACAACCCACCCTTAGGAGACGCATAAGATCGTAGAAGGAAGTCATTGGCGTTATTATTCCTGTACATGTTAACATCGAGGTGATTTACGTACTGGCGGATTATCCCGCTGCTGATTCTTTTACTTAAGTTCTTTGAAATGTTTCTGTGCGATCTGTTTCCACGTCATATAAAGATCTAACATTGGGCTCGAATGCATGTGCGGTACCTAAACCTCTAAAAATATTCGATCACACTGGCCTGAAGGACGTTCCTTACGAGTCAGATCTGATGGATGTGCAGTCAGAAAGGTGAAACAGTTTTCATCCTAGTACAACCGTTTATCAGGGAGCTGAGTTGAATTCACCTTGAAGCATCCGGTACTTCTGAGTCGCTTTCCTGAAATAAGTTATTGTAGTTGGATGCATTTACAAAGTGCTGATGGCAAATCGACTCGCTTCTTCCGTAAATCGATTGAACGAACAACATTTTTTAATGTTAGAATTTTTGTATCATTATTGGATCCCTCTTCTTTGTTTTTTCAAATGTTTACTTGTCTGACCAACACATTCCTAACTTAGTAGTCTGTCATCCACATTTTATTTGTCCAACAGAAGGACTAGTGAAGGTCGCCTGTATGGTCAGATGAGAACATGATTGGATACTTAACGGTATTTATCAAAGACCACATGATCAGAAGTAACAACAATAGATGGAGACGAAAGAATTTCTTGTTTGTTCAAAGCAGGCTTCTGTTTGGCCGGTAAACGTGAGTAAAAGTGAATTGGACAAGTCATGACAACTTAGTTGTAGGATAAATGAATACAGTTGTTAAAGGGTACTTAACTAGTCTACACAAAAGAAGATGAACCGTAACCACTGCTTCGTGAATGAAATGTTACGGACGAATATTCGGAGCCATGTAAATGCCCGATAGAGTATTGTTTAGCTGAATAATGGCTAATAAAACTTCTGCGTGCGAACTAGCGTCTTTGTTAACACTGATGGATCAACTTATCATGTATGTCAGTTTCCTCAGTGTACAGCCTCAGTATCGACAAAGTTCCGATCAAAACGTCTTGCACTATGCTTAACTCTTTGATGGTCGTGAGCTGGAGAAAACCGGATGTCCTCGGAAGATTTCGTTGGTACTTCTGAAGTGGGTATGACCAAGACCAGTATGTCTGGCTGACTGCTCTGTGGACACTTGTGAGAAATGAGGCAGAGAAAGTTATCGATTTGGCATAAAGTGTCACTGTGAATGAATGATGAGAAGATGAGAGGGAGAAAGCCTCAAACAAAAGGTTCAAGCTGGAGAGGGATGCTAACTTGAAAACTTGTGTGCTGAGCCACATGAATTCAGTTTATTCCTTAACAATTTAAGAATTTGTCGACAAAGATAAAAACATACTCTGTATCCCAAAAACCGATTATATAATGCTAACAAACATGCAAACAAACTAGTTAGAGATGTAAAGTGATACACCTTTCTGTGTTATGATCCGCCGACGATGTCAGCTGACAAAGGGAGCTTATCGCAGCGTGTGATCATCAACACAACCGATGTGAATATCCGAGGTGAGGGTGTTTATCGATCTTTCTTGTTCGTTGCCGGGGCAACCAACACGTAGTCGATACGAAGGAAAAACATTTCTGTTGAGTTGGCATACTAGTCTTGTAAGCTAGCAAGTCATCACAGTAAACAATGCGATGACAAGTTAAGTCATAAAGATTCACAGTGAGTCAAGAAGCATTTATATAAATCAAGTTCCTAATGTTGACATTCTCACTCATCATTTCAGTTTTGAGTCGTACCTGTACGTATAGTGGCTCAAGCTGCCACTGGTTCGGGCAATGTTCTACGTAATTGCGGAGTGATAACTAAATACAAAGACGAGAGATAAAACAAACAGCTAGTCAGGGCTCACGAAACATAAGAATCAACCAGTTTGCTGATACAAGCTTGTCGCCGACGGTCACACAGTGCCACTTCAGAGAGTGTTCTCAACCAGTGGTGTTGCTGGTCAAAACCTCCCCAACCAAGTGGGCAACACCCACTGAAAGGGCGATTAAAGCCTTAATAGCTTGTGGCCACTTCATCACTTGGCCCTCTTGCAGTCCCTTCTAACCATCGGCAGCCACACAGAGCAGTAAGCATTGTGTCAGACATTCCGTCGTCGTGTGAGTTAACTGACGCAGCCAGCAGAGATTCCTTATTTCAGCTACCTTTGTTGAAGGACGCGAAGTCCAAAACGCAACAAATTATGGACCGAATTTAAGACCAAACTCGAATAATCTTCAGCAGACTACCAGACGGATCAGAAGGAACATTTTGATGTTCCAAGGGTTGTTATACGTCTAAAGAGACTAGTGGGTCTCGGTGCTACCACTGGTGTGATTAGTTTGCTATATGTTTACTCCGGTGTTACGCATAAAACATCGTTTGAAACCGGCGGCGATCACTGGATCGACACGTCGGGCTTTGATCAAGCTCACGACCTAGCCTGAAAGAACTTGGCGAGAATAAAATCGGGCTAGAGTATGTGAACTGTTTGTGCTTCTGGAAATAGAGGATCACTCAGCATGATAGAAGATAAACGGAAGGTATTTCCCAATTGTCAAAATGAAAGGTTCGGAGGATACTGGAATAGCAACCAAAAGTGGTTCTACCAGCCAGAGAAAGTGACTGAGGATAAACTCCCGAGGGCCTAAGCGGTCATACGGAATTGGGAAAAATTCATTAGGGGTGAGGCAATGTGAGGACAAACCTGATGCAGGTGGGAAGCCTTACAGACTACCCGTAACTGCGATCTGAATGAACACATTGGAAATCTCTGTCTTGACTGGCTGTGACAAAATTATCTTCATCTCACGCGCGAACAAATTCCCAGTCAATTAATCAGCAGGTAGATAGAAAAAAGACAACACAACCATGAGGGGAAAAAAACACTATTCAGCTAGAGGGAAGGGAAAGGACGGAACGGAAAGGAATAAAACTACCAATGAAAGTGGGCAAATCAAAACCGAGTTGTAAGTGAAAACAAGGTGTCATCAGCAAGATAGCTTCTCTACAACCTTCATTGCTTTGCGTCATTATGTGCACCCACCTCACAGACAACTGGACCAAACGGCGATAACACCGACGCCACTGAGGTTGTGAACACGTGTTTTTGTTTGTGACTGTTATTCTATGAAAAGTATTTGTCCGTATCTAGACCATCTTAATTCTTTCCACCAGCAACAACAAAGTTGCCTGCGAATTCCACGCGGTTTGAACACCACAACTTACCCTCATCGTTTATGTCAAATAGGCTACAATACCCACTGCATAATGACTGCGTGCAATCATGGGTAATCAAGCAAGCAACTGTAGTGTGAAGTGAAACGCATCGTCTAATCACTTTGCTCCCACCATTCTGACAATCTGATTTTTAAAACTCGGTAAGAGAAAGTTGAACTATAAAAGTGTCTTCCTCATCGACCATTTAACACTTACATTTGGCCAGACATAGTCTAAGCAAGTTTATAGTTCCACGTGATCTCGACATAGCCAGACACCGGCGCTTAGGTTTATTCGCATACCCTTACTCTCACATCACTAGCTTACGTTGTGTGTGTAGAATGATTTAACGGATTTACCACTCCCGTCTTGTTTTGCTAACCAAAGTCAATTTGGTGGTGGGAAACCATGAGCACATAGTCTGTCATTTTTCAACCAACTATCCGTTCGTTCCGTTTTAAGTTTTGCATATTTGTTACTGAAACGTGTGCACAAAATGAATGCATCTTACAAGCTTCACGTTCTGTCTGTACCACAAAAATTTTTCAGCTCCAGAGTACATCTAGTTTGAGAAACCTTGCCTGAATCTGTCTTAACGGCACCATCAATAGGTAACTACAAGAAGAACTGAAGACCTGCTGCATACATAAGCAATGTTGGTTCGAGTTTCCGGTCATCCTGACAACGTCTAAATGGTGTACGGTCTCTAATACTGAAAGTTATAATCTGTTGAACGGCGTTTATTTCGTTTGATTGATATGTTCAAGTCAATCTTCTGTTTCTGCCTGTTAATTACTCTGACCTTTTTTCGATTTACACTACTATGATAATTTCTATCTCCGAAACAAGACTGTTTCCGTTTTCTTGCCTCCTCTGTTTCTTCTTTGTTTCAAGGCATTTTGATACAGTTAGATATGCATACCCGTTGCAAGCGTTCTATAACCCCTAAAATTTCATTGGTTCTAGATGTTTCGAGGTAGTTATTTCTAACAGTTGTATTTAGTCCGTGTCATAACAGTGCCTTGCTCAACCGAAATCAGCTGGTTATCTGACGGAACACGTGTTCGGCAGTTATACATAACCCTAAACGGATCGTTAACTGTTTGTAAACGCTTAGCCTGCAACGGTCAAATATTGCGGGACCTATCTGAATGTATCGGTTTCGACCGCAATTTACTGCTTTCCTGTTTTCTAAGAACGTCATCATATGTGCATATCACAGAGCGAACGATAAACGTTCTTTGCAGCTCTATTCAGAAGTGTAGCTTATCCCATTCTGCCGATACGTGTTTTGTCCTGGTCTTCCAGTCAGAATAGTCAGGAATGTGTTTAATATACACTGGAAATCGCACATTTAATCATGGAGTCTGTGGTCACATGGACCTTTCAATTGGCCCCTTTCGGAAAAACCCTCCAGTTAGAGGTTGAGTTCAAGAATGATTACGACACAGTTTCTATCAAAGGACCGATACTTTACTCATCATCATCCAATCTACCTCTCGGTATGCTTGAAGAATTTTTTGAAATATGTTTGACTGATAGGTCCTCACTCTGGAGATAGTAACTTTAGTTAATGGGAAGGTTACTGTTTTTTCTCAGAACAGTCGGACAGCGTGAACGTTCAGTGCAGTTGTCTCAAGCGTACCTGAATCAGAGTTTAATCTTCTGTTCCGACAAGGATATGTACAATTGGCCATTAGTAAACATTTCCTATTTGTTGTCAGGCGACATGTTAACACCTTTTTTTGATAAGTGATTGAGGTATTTATCAATTTCATACACACTTGGTTAGCGTCGTTTCAACTGCGGTTGCGCAGATACTGGTCTGGCTCGAGCTGTTATTTACACCAGAGCTGAAACACTATAATATTATCAAACACGGTTGAGTTGCTGTTACCATTATTATTTTTTATGACTACAGTTTGATATCTATTCAAAGAGCTGTAGCTCTTGAGTGATGATTGTAAACTGTAATCAGCATCTAGAGTTGTAATGTGTTGGCTGTCTGTTTCAGTACGTTTATTTCGGTTAGCATTATAGGCTAGATAGACACGATTTGGACGACGATACCACGATCCATACTGTTGTGTCCAGTACGTCTTACTGTTAAAATTTATTCTGCCTGTCCGCCAGTTAACAACAGAACATAGAGACAAAGAAGAAGAAACCCTATTATCTACGGTGACGAACAACCAGGACGGAAAGCACCGAACAACAAAGGTTCGCGTGGAGTTAAAAAATCCACTCTATGTGATGGTAAGTTGCCGAAACAGATATAATTCAAATGGTGTGTCTGCAAAACGCTTAGTTTTTTCACAGTGATTAACCATCTTTTTACTCATACTTAAATCCACACAGCTGGAACACGGTCGAAAAGATTTGCTACAACATGAACTGGTGAATGCATTCATCACGTACAAGTGGATTCGCCTGATCGGTCCGTATACACTCAATATCCTGCTCTACGTACTGCTTGTAATCCTGTTCACAACGTTTATGCTGTCATCCAAACCGCCTTACATGCTGTGAGTTCATCGGATTTTGAACATTATTTTTCTTAGGTTAATAGTTTACCATACGGTGGTGAAAGATCTTTGATTTTGTATCATTGCTTTCTGTTGTTCCATAACCTGACGAGATCCTGAGTGTTTCGAATGGAATATCTCAATACCTCAGAAGATACAGTGACGTTCCGTTTGCATGTGTACAGCTAGTCTTGTGGCTGTCTGCAGAAGTGTGTTTTTAGACTGGTTTACTAAGGCAGCTTTTATTTCGGACAATGCATTGGTAAACGTGCTTCACATGCAGTAGATTTGCAATGGACTTAGTTTTGCCTAAACACCTCGAACAACTAAAGTACAGACATTTTCTAAGTGGTTAGGGTAACCTCCTGCAAAGGACGTTGTTTCGCCCCCCCTTCTTGACTTTGGAATTTTTATCTCAGATGACTGTGAAACCCCACAAAAAATTCAACGAAGGTGTTTGTCCCTTCAAACTATAGCTTGTTTTATTCCGTTTAGTCAAGTACTGTCTTATATCGATAACTTATCATTTAAGTTTCTCGACATAAACAATCTTACTAGGGCCGTCCAAGATTTCCTTTCCGATAAGTGAGTGTCGAACTCACTTAGCAATCTCAAAGAAGCATGTGGATTTTTGAATCTTTATTTCCGTCGCTTAAATGAGAAAAGTATTTTTTGACCATGGCGCCGATTTAATGTTGTTTGTCACGACATCTTGTTTGTATGAATGTGTACTGTAACTCTCAACGTTTTTGCCTGTAAATAAAAAGGACAGTTACTTAAAAAAATCTTACACTTTCAGGTACTTCACAGCTTTCGTGGCATTTGTGGGATTATTTATAAATTAAATTCACGGTTATGCTCAAATCGGCATCCTGTTATCAGTGACCTTGGCTGCAGCCATTACAACCGAATTTTTTCCCCCAAAACACACTGGTCATCTGCAGACTACCAGTCGCACAAATAATAGACAAAGGCACAGCATACCTTTCATTCACTAAACTGATGGGTGTATGTCTGGACAGCCAACGGTTAATCATTTACGCTTCAGTAGGCTGCTTATAACATTGATGAGTAGCAGATTGTCTAACCAAGCGCACGTAGAGTTGTGTACAATGAATGTCAATGATAGACAAGATTTCGATGTCAGTACTAATCCGGACAAAGCATAACCGACGGCAAATTGAGCTATCAAATCATGAAACTATCTATTAGTTTTCTACTATCTAGAGTCCAGCGGCTGCTCCCGATTTTTATCGTGTTTAAAAATCGTACATTTGCAAACTGTACAAAGTTAGTCATATGTATTAAAACCAGTTTTGACATTCAAAGATAAGAATTGAAGTCTTTCACTTTAGTTTCATTCAGGAAAAAGTTTTATCATCTGCGCAAATTTTCACTTGGAGTGGAATGTGTGGTATAGGAGCAATCGTTTACTCATGTAAACTAGTGTACAAATGAATAGCATCTCACTAGAAGTGTTCGCTTACTAAAACTAAACCATTTGCAGTCTTCTGTCGAGTTTACTTGAACTTTTCATCCACAGTTTGATGGACAAGAATGCCACAATTGCTGAGCTATGCAATGATATGGAAACAAAAGGAATTAAAGCATATGGAATGTTGATTGCAATTCCAAAGTACGGACTGATGGTGTTGGCTGTGTTGAATCTCATAAAAGAGGTTAGTTATGTCCATTTCTAACCCTTCATAAACGTCATACCGATTTTCTTTATATACGTACATATTCGGTAGGAAACTACGTTATTCAAAAATGTACAAACCACCTTCCTACGGCACAGTGATCAGTGTGAATTTTCCTTGTACAACACACAGTTCATTATTGTTTATGATGGCAAACATTTATGAAAAGACAGTTTACTCTTGAATGACAGGTGGAAAAATTCTTAAAAAAAAGATTGCCTAAACGACTTCAGAATGTATTACGAAGGTACGTCACTTTCAAAGTTCAACTCGTGCACAGAAAGCGTGATTCAAACTTTCGTCAGGGGGAGTTTTTCATGATTTAAGCACATGTCAGACGAGGCGGGAAAACCAGAATAAGTAAAGTCCCATTGGGCCACAAAATACTACATTTAGTCACTCCATAAGAGACCCAGTGAACACACCCGAACATACGGGAGATACATGGAGTACTGCAGCAAAGATCGTTTGTAAATAGTCGTTCCGTATGAAGGTCACGCTTGAAACGGACAAGAGGCTAGGAACCTCGATGCCGTTCAAACGCAGACAGGCACACAGCCTATTAAGTAATATCTAGATCAATCAGTAACTAATCAACTTGGAATTCAGTTCTTGTGCGAGAAGTCTTCAAAAAATAATCACAAAACCACTGCGAAACTGCTGATACCTCATTGAGTGAACGTGAGAAAAAGTTTTAGTTTCCCAATTCACTAATACATTCTCCTTAGTGGTTAAGGACAAATGCCCCAAAGATATCACGCGGTTGGTGCATTGGACCTTTAGTGACAAAACCATTTCTGTCTGAACGGTGCTGATGTATGAAGACTACATTGTTGTGACCTTGGTAGAATTGGGCATACGTTGGCAAAGGCATTCATAAAGGTTGTGAATGACAGTGTGAAACGGTCTACACCGGCAGATCTTACATTATCAACTATCCTTGACAGTGCTCGAGATAAAAATAGTTACATCAGTGTGGATTGAAAGCGCTGCTACCACTTATTACATCACATCCACCGGGGAATACGATCTTTCAGTAAACTATTACCTCAGTTCACAAGGTCAGCGCTATGATGTGCAAGCCGTGGTTCCTGCGTGGACTGATTCTACGATGCTATCGCTAATGGTTAATTTTCGCTGATCTGTTCCATTACAAATCGAATGTATCCCCTGAATCCTGTCCTGCATCCTTTGCTGTTCTTTGCTGTGCAACATGACGAACAGTACACTTGTATTGTATGATGCTGGACTGTCATCATGTCACTCGTACTCCTTCCTAACATTTTGACTACAATTTTCAATTCAATTTGTAACCAAATGTTTAGTTCACTTCGTCAAATTTGCTGAAGCTAGAAATCTCTTATCAACGTCTCTTATCTGGTACTTGTCAGCTTCTGGATCGGTTTCTAATTGCAAGTAGTCATCAGCTTGCTTCAGCTTTCATGTTGTCATTTCTTGCACCCGAAAGAGATGAACTATTGATAGTTCGCTTCTTTTGCCTCTTTTGTGAAAATAGAACACAGTGTTGAGGGAAGCTTGTGACACCTTATCCAGTCTCGGTATGCTGTACTGAGTTAGTCCACTATCTGTAGAAAGATGGTACCAGTTAGTTGTTTCTTTCAGTTTATAAACCGTTAGTGGCAGACAGTTGGAAATTACTGTGGTTCTGTTATAAAGCAACTGAAATACACTTATTAGTCCATATTGTACCAGTAATAAGCGAACGGTATCAAACCATGGCTATTGCGCAAATTGTCCGAATCGATTCGGGTGTGTTAGACAAATATTTTATTTTGTATGTGGAATTGCTTCAGTACACACCGCTATCCACTCTGAATTGACATGTTACACTTGTTGTTTCTATCTTCTGACGAACCAACGGACAAAAGTTTGCGCAACTTAAGAGGGCAAAGCTGGCCTACTTCAATTTGGAGAATCTAATTGAAGTCTCCATTTATGTCCTGGCAATCCTGACTACCGTCGATACCAACCGATGCATGCGCGTGACGGGGCTACGTGAAGTAACGTTGTTTTTTAAACTGTATGTGTGTATGTACATGAGCCCATGTTGGCGTCAATTTTAAGAGGTGTACTGTAACACTTTTAAAGTTGGCGTCATGTTGAGCATGTGACTGCGAGCCGTGTTTACACTAGTGATCTTCGTCTTTACTTTGTTGTTGTGTAATCCATTTTTCAATGTACCGGACGAAAATTACAACGACCAGACAATATTCGGTAAGGATATATTTCCGGAATTAAGTTGGAGTGAAAAATAAAGATTACGTATGGGAACATCATGCTAAAACAGTCCACAAACTTTCGGGTATGATTTGCATCACATGCTTGATTACAAAACTGAACGCAAAAATGTCAAACGTGCTTTTTCCTCCTTCACAAACTAGAGAGACAGCTTCAAAAATAAACTGTCAAACGTCCAGTTTACACAGGATTCATTATATGTGGATTAAGTTTGTTTAATAACTGAATGCAATTAGGATTAGTGTACATTACTATTAGTTGTCGGGTAAGCGTGTTATTGGGGAAGACGCTGGGTAAGCAACGCAAAAATCATACTAACAGAGATGAAAACGTGCTACAGAATGTTGTCAGAACTCTTCAATAGCCTGCACATTTGGTTGATGTATTTCCCGACAAGTGCTCACAGGCGGGTGCATGGGTAGAAACGGCCATATGGTGGAGACACTTGATGTACGTCACAATGAAACTGAATTGTGGCGTATCGTGACGACCCGGGTATCTTAAAGAACTGCTGTACGGAACTGGGCCTTGTGTCGATCATCCCGACAGAATCAGTCACACTAAGCAGTATAGCAGGTACGGGTTTAAGGAACTATAGCCTCTTGGTCCTCCAGGTTAGAGGTTAGAAGAAAGCTGGCACTTTTCTCCTGTCTTGTGGTGCAGGTTTTTGTACGATAGACTTCGAAAGAGAACCGTAATTATTCATTATTTTCTGTATTTGCGCCTTGGCAGTATCTCAGCTCACATACAAACATGAATACTAACAACACTGTTAGTTCCATACTAAATCGGCAGCCTCGCATGTTTTACATGTTCTGTAACAAATATAGTTAACCATTGTAATTGAGTCGATAAGTCCTGTCTCTTGCTACCCGACCCTGTGATCCTCCGTCCCTTGTTAAAGTCTCGAATGTGAATTAATATAGGTGCATTCAACGTCCACACTTACACATAAAGGCCAAGGGGCCGATCTCGCACAAACGTTGGAATCAGTGAATGTCAGTGTCTGCTGCATTTCTGAGACTAGAGTCCAGGATGGCAAAAACGTTTGCTGATACCGGTTGGGATGGAGTAAATATGGTCCTCACTACGGCGACCGCAAGCGTACTGGTAGACCGGATTCCCGTTAGCAGTAGACTTTCGTCCGTCTGACATGTTCCGTAGTAACGAGCTAGCAGGTGCCGCCAATAGGACTAGGAAGTTGGTGACCATCCACACCGCTGGCTGAAAATACCTTCTGATATGGCACCGTGTGACAAACAGTAACAAACATGTATCCGCAAACTTGTTGGCTGTTCTGTTTTGTGAGACTTGCCTGTCTTGTTTGCCCATTTTCTCTCTTCTTCCGCTCCATATATTTGTACCTATTCATTACTGTGAAACCTCATGGACGATTTTAAGGATCAGTGACGGCCCGAAACACTTGAATCGAATAGAAAAATGTTCATAGTTCTGTTCGAAGATCATGGTGACCAACAGCCGCATAACACTGCATTACTACGGACCGCCTTCAATTATCAGACGTTGTACATATGAATTCCGAATGCAAGTGCGCTGTGCCCGGTATCTTTGTGACAGACGGACTAAGAGTAACAAGATACTGTGTACAAAATAAAATGCTTTGGATTTTCATCCTAATCAGGACTTTTGGTTAACCGTTTACAAAAGTCCTATTTGCACCGTCGCGATAATCTGAAATGATTTGTTTGTGAACATTCACTTTTGGATGGCCGAAGTCACGTATTTGATCGATACCCACCGAATGCTTCTGAGTAGATGATGTTACGATTCAAGAGAGAATTCAAAAGAGCTAAGCTTGTTTTATGGGATTCACTTTAACAAACTACCAAACGCTGAAAAAGTTCTATGCTACTCTGGCACAACCGGGAGGATTTCTGCAGCTGCGGTTTAAAACACAAGATTGCAAAGTTTGGTCGCGTTAGTGAAGCATTTGAAGAGGGCGTCTTCCAGTTTGGCTGTCAACTTCCAGAGAATAGGAACTAATCGGTAGAACGTCGACCTTCCCGTTGAACTTTTAATCTTCCATTTTGTATGGGACCATTTATCTGAGGATAGACACTGACGACACAGTCATCTAGAATAAAAATCATATTTTGCTTTGTTCTGGTTTGTAACGCTGCTCAGTGTACAACTTTCCCCAAGTTTTCAACTTTGAACAACCTGAGTCGAGCAGTGAAACAAACACTGATCACAGAGCCATCCGACGAACCGTACACCCGTCGGCGCTGCATTCCGTTGCAGTTCGTTCTCACCCCCTGTGCTGGGTAAACCCAATATAACTAATGGACCTAGTAACCTCGTTTGGTGGGACGTTATCATGGTTAGTTGAACCCACTGAGGAAGCGTGAGTCATAAAATCGACAGTATGTTTACAAGATTTGGTGCCGTCTTCTAGCCCCTTGGTGGTACAATGGGGAAGTTCCTCACGTGAATACCCGCGCAAGCAGAGTAGTGAGAAATTTGTATTCAGACAATGGCATGTGATCTGAATGAGCTTGGCTGTGGCGGACAATGCGTTTCTCTGTGTTTGTTGATCAGACCACTGTCAACGCAATAAAGTCGTATTCTTGAATCGCTTCCGGCATGTTATAGTAATTCACTCAGTGGTCTGTAGTTGAAATTTTCCTACGTCCGATAAATTGTCAGATAGGACGATCGAAATGACTGAAATGTGTACATTACTGCTGAAAAAATACGACACTAAGCGTGCCTTCATTCGAAATATACATTCAATAACTACCCCCAGAGGATACTGCTGCAACCAGTAGTCGATCTTACAAAGCGACTACCAGACAGGAAATAAGCTCATTGGGAGAATGTGGTATAAATGAAACTGAGAAGGCATCGAACAAAACGAAACATTGGGGATTTAATAAACATGCATTTATAGTAATAATCGAGAAGAGAACACGAGACATTTCTTTGGGGACAATCATAGCACAGAGTTCTTCATAATTCTTTGCCTCATGGAGCCAAAGACAAACTTGATGTAGTTCAAGAATTGACATTCTACAGACAATACCATCATGCTTAAACTAGTTTCGCATTCGGCATTGCACCAAGTCTGGAAGGTTAAATACACCAAACAAACTTCACTGAATTTAATAGTTGGTCCAACATGCCAGCCTGGTTTTCCCTACAACAGAACCGCACAGATTATCCGACATGTTACTGAGTATTCTAACCCTAACCCTTCATCCATCATTCTCAACATATCTCGCCATTCGCCAGAAGACACAATGATTTGGTACCACACTCCACGTCCACCTGAGGTGCTTTTTCACTCGTTCATCTCGTGTGGTTATCTAATCCTGGAGATGAACTGGTTGCTATGCCATTCGACCAAAGGCCTTGAACAACTGACACGTCACTAAAGTGGACGATGTCATTTACTTACAGTGTACGTGAAGCAGCGAATCACTGATGACATACTTGTAGTCCAGGCACCTAGTCGCATCGTCACGGTTTCAGAAACATACAGTCGAGCTGTTAGGCTTGCCTTCATCCCTTTGTACAGCGTTCAAACTTTGTCACTCAGTCGCGAAGACAAACAGCTAGATCGAAGAAGTAATAAAACAATACTAATGAAGAGTAGAAGATTTGGGTTTTTATACAGATTGAACACCACTCACAAGTGACCGCAGCTGTCGCATTCCCATCAACATTTGATTAGGCCTCTTTTTCGGAGAAGGGACCGACTGGAAAGTCTACGGGAATATGACAGTTGCGGTCAACTCTGGGTAGTGTTCAATCTATATGTGAAATAAAGCAAAAAATCACAGTACATTGGAATCATTGGAATCGCCGTATATGGACACTACTGGACGGTTGTTAATTGTTCTTTCAACCCATGCAACTAAAGTAAGGTGAGCTTCTAAGCTCCTGAAGGGTAATATGAGCGTGAAACCTTCTGATGGTTCATCTTACTAACCCAATAACCCAACTCGATGACTGACTCAGGTGGTTTAAACCGCCAGTCACCTATACGCCATTGCAAACGGTCTAATTGTTATGCGGTCTAAGGTTTGTGGCTTTTTCTCCATCTCCGACGCCGTTCGTGAGGAATTTTGGGACGTCACTGCTCCACACAGCAACTCATCTGCTCACCAGCCGCTCAAATGTCACCATGGACGAGTCAGTTAACTATGAGTGGAAAGACTGTATGAGTAGGAGGTCAAACAACCGCAGAACTTGTGTTCGCTTTCATTTACCTTCATCTTGTAAAATTAAGGTAGTCCCCTCCAATTTACCTGAAGGTATACTCCTGAACAATCGCCGTAGTAGCGCGGCTGTTACACAGTGTTCGGAGTTTAGTAAACTGCACTCATAACACTCAATGACCCCGTGCTTTACCACAACCATCTCCTTCGACACTCAGAATTTCGTGTTGATGAAGGCAGATGCATGCACAGCAAACTTGTAACCTCCTATCTCGTGATAGGATATAGCTGTAAACCTTCGTAGGTTGACTTTTGATTGCTGGATACACAGTATAAAGGACGTCCTCCTTGATGAGCGTAGAATTAGCCCTAATCAAATGATCGACAACGAAGCTTGAACCCGTTTTACCCAAGTCACCATTGGGCAACAAGAGATGATGTTGACACATTCTCACAGAGAACCACCCCGTAGTATTGCTAAGTAAGATGCGTGACACGACAAAAACGAGGTTACCTAAGAATGGTTGTGGAATGCGGAACTTTTTTTAAGCTGTGCTAAAACAGTGGGGCTGAGAAGGACTCTACTTATAAGTAACCAAAGAATTAAGTTGTATCGAATACCTTTTCACATTTTCTGTAGCAGCTTCAAACACTGGATCTAGTTTAAAGCCAAAACAAATGAAAATACACTTCTCACCTACTAATAACTTGAGTATCGGTTCGATTGAATTCAATCCGTCCTGAATGAAACTTACTGACATACCGTTTCGTTAAATTACACTTTATTAAAAGTTTACTCCAGTTAGTACAGTCTCGTACATACGGATCTTCAACGTCCGTTTTGACAGACATCTCGTGAAGTTTCACATTCGATTTAGAAAAATTAACCTGTCAAAATCAACATACTGATCGTTCCACGACTGGTTATTGCGCACGTTCCCTTTAATGAAACCATTTATTCAGCTTGTTCTCTAAGCGTCCAAACAATGTTAATCAAATTTTGACTTTTTTGATGAAATTAGTGCTGTTACCTGCTAAGTTCATTGCTGACAGAAAGAGCGGTATCAAAAGTATCGTTTTTTAACTGCATAACTGCGCACTCCCACAAGCCTTCTGATTCAATTTCAAGCCGGTTTAAATTTAGGTGTAATTCTTCACAGCAGACATCTGGGACTGTATGCTTCCAGACATTCAATCATAATGAATGAACTTTGCATGATGCCGCTTGAAAAACTTGGTTATTAACTTATTAGTGATCACAAAATCACGTCTTCAGTTATGTATTTCACTCCACCAAACGGGAAACGTCAGGCGCATCCAACCGAAATTTGTCACAAGTTTGTGGTGTCGTGAAAGTTGGTGTTGTCACTCAACATCAGCAATGTAAAAAGTGCACTTTTGGATGTCAGTTGAACAGAAAAGGCTCTCAGGCGTTCAGTGATGTTGTATTACACTCAAAACGATAAAAGAATGTAACAGTTCAATAGAACAGACAATGTACTACTATAATGCGGTCGACCAGTGGAGTGCGCTATGCAGGTACGGTTTATCTTTGTGATGGTTGTACGCATGTCATAATTGGCGTCATGTGTGCTTGATGTAAGTCAGTTTAGTTGGAATTTAACATAATGATGTAATGCGAAGTGATGCTGGAATGAAGTGTTTGTGTTTCATTTACTGCCTGTCATCGTTTGCACCAAAAATAATGGACAGCTAACTGGTCCGTTTTGTCACGTTCCATCTAGAAAGAATACCAGCAAAAAATAGACCGGTTTCCGCTATATTTCTTAACCACTCAAATTTGAAACATCAAAACCTTGCACCGGGAACCGGGTGGTTCAGTTTGACTTATTCCAGCAGTCTTACCGACACAGGATCACCGCAAGCGACTCACAATTTGGCCACCATTATGAAACTAGACTTAGCTTTTATAAGGATTGGATAGACCAATGTTCGGAAAGATACAGAGTGCATAACTGATTAAATAATATCACACTGAGGAAGTGGAGAACATACGCGTTGGAGGACATTAATAGCAGACGGTTAACAGCCGCTTACCGAAGAAAATATGTTTACGCTCAGCACTGCACTTAGAAGGGAGAACTGGAAAAAAGGATCGGTAGGAATAAAAGCTGACAGTATGGATTGTAATCCGTTATGAACAAACACACGTTATGGTCGTTTCCAACAGGGTGTCATAAGTTACCAGGGTTTTATGGAGCGTGCTATATGAACGACTAGCAAGAGAATTAGTCAGATTAATAAGGTGACTTGTCGTCAGGATACATACTGTAATCGCTCATCCAGGGCCACTTGTTTTGTCATACGTTTGTAAGATAGGTCATGTCATCGACTGCAATTCATAGTACTCTGCTGTGTCCACAAGCAATGGTTTACGTTCGCATAACAATAAAGTGCCATAATAATAATAACTCGGGGAAATTATTTTGAGGCTGTTCTAACTTGTTCTGGCTAGGTCTTGATCAGGGCAGTCTAGTCATCCATGTGCCTTGCGTGCCATGGAGGATGATGTGATTGCTTACATGCTAAAGGCTCCAACAGATGAAGGACATTTGATTCAGTACGCTTGGGTTTCGCAATGTTAATGAGAGCAATGCAACTGCAATTAACATCAGTTGCAAAGTACTCACTCTTTTCCGTAGACACTCCACTAGTAAAATGGCTGGGTATGTACGAATTGCGAGCCAAGTAGGATTCAGGAGGGAGACATAACCGGATGCGCACATATGAATGCTTTACGTGAATCACGTTGAAGATTTGGAACTACTGTTACACAAACCTGGATTTAGGGAGTAGGAAACGATTAATACGATTGTGAATTGAAACTTTTGCAACTTGTGAATTGATGAAGAACAGTTAAGTTAATAAGGTCTTTCCAGAAAACTCAACCATGTCCTGACAGCTTCAATATAATTCCTTTAGAAACAAACTTGGAAAAACTTGAGTAGACCGTAAGTCTGATGAAAGTAAAGTTGTATACGGATGAAATGAATCATTAGGCAATTAAGAATGGAAAGAATTTAGCGGGTGTTTTTATTAAAAAAAGATAGCTTTATAATATGGTTGGAATCATCTTTGCCAAGAGGTGCCCACTACGGATTGTCAATCAACAGATTCCGAAGATACTTAAAAACGAACGGTCAAAGCGGATACGTATTATTTATTTGGAATGCAAAACCAGCAGCTGAGGAGGAAATGTTGGTTGACTGACGTTCTTTAATAAGTGGTTTCTATTAGTTTGATTAAAATGAGCCGAACAGTGTAAGTAAGAGTAGTGGGGGTGATGTGTAAGCCAAGATTTATAAACTGAGTAGAGTTCGCTTTGTGTAACTGCACAACAGCAGAGGAAGCCTTAAAGTTCTCTTCAGTTATCCAGCAGTCAACAATTTTGCGTTGTTCAACAATTAAGGGAAGTAACTCGCCTAATGCTTGACATAAAAAGAGTGGTGATGAAATGTCAAATCCAGTTATAGTGATGGATTTCAGCCGAATAAGTTCCTTCTAAACACCAGAAATTTCAACAAAGACATATGCGGTGGGTGGGAAAATCATTCTGCGGAAACTGGAAACTAATATTTGACGTCGACGGCTAGTTTGTTGAAAATGGCTTTGAATCACTTTGGATGTTTCACGATTTATTGTTTTAGAAGCTTTTATGGCTTGTATGCCTTCTATCTCCTTTTAGAAAGCCTCCTGAGAAACGGCAAAAAGTCGCCCAGTTTAAGCCATTGGTATCTGCACAGATTGAGACATACTTTGGTCGACTGATTGTGGCATATAGGCAAAAAGTTGTACAGTTGTATACAGATAGATTAAGAATACCATTTACCTCGACTTTCCTGTAGATCTGCAGTTTCTGAAGGGAATGGGAAGCATGTGCCTGGTGTTGCCATATATCACAGAAGAGAGTGTGACGAATGGGTGGTCATCAATACCGAACGGTAGACAACGATGTCATGAAAAACTACTTAATGCTTCACGACACCGAACTGAAATATAGACGATTACTCATAGGAAGTACGTGATAAAGTTGTGAGACAAAAATGCAGATGACGCATGGACCGTTTATCCGGGAAACTAATACATGGGTTGTGCTTTCTAACACAATAAGCAAATCCACTCAGCTGCATACAGCATTAACCCCAGAATATCACGGTTGAAACGGTTACCAACGCTTGGGCTTTTTATGTGCCGAGAATCACTTCACGTCAAACTGCAATCCATTGTTTCTTCTCGTACTCTTCCCCTGATTACCTCAATGTACAAACCCATACCCCTGCATTACCTGTGAATACTGGTGGTGTGAGTAGTATGTTGTGATTGCCCGTCCGCACTACACAGTTTTTCCAAGTAAAAATGTGTCCGATATCCGACCGATTTATTGGCTAGTACACCATTTACCTCTTTCCTTTTTCCAATTACGTGTATTATGTTTTATGTATTAGGTTTTGCTTGAGTTTTACGTGGATCGCCAGATCTCTGCCAGTACATTTTGTTTAGATGTTGCGTGTATAATCCTTTTTGTTACACAGGTTATCACTGTTTTGTAATTCATTTAGCTAGAAAAAAATTGAGGAGTGTAACTTGTAAGTACTGTTGCACCGTGATTCAATTTCGGTCTACTATTTGGACCAGTTAGTTCACCTTTTTATTCTGTTTAACACCTCGAAAAATCATATTAAATGCTACGATGTGTTGAAATCGCCACAAAAACACAGTCCCTAATAACCTCTCTACAAATGTTTTGGAAGTTCTAGTCGTGGCAGTAACCCCATCTCCTCTCGAGACGATTGGGCAACCTGATCATTGCTCACAAGCGAAAATGGTCGAGCGTTCAGATTTGATAATTCGGTTGTGCCTAATGTGAGGTCAATGGCGCAGTGGTTAACACGGTTGCCTCATGATTGGAATGTCCGGAGTTCAAATCCCGGCCGTGGCAAGGATATGCACTACTGACGAGCTCTAATGAGACCGAAACTCGAGTCTAGTGTTTCTTTTCGAAAGAGGCTGGCTGGAAAGTCTATCTGAATGCGAACGCTTCGATCAAATGGGAGCGATGGTCAACTTGAAAATAAACCAAATCCCCGACTACTCATCATTACTCTCTATAAATCTCAAGAAAAAATCGGTTAAAATGTTTTCACATCAGTAAAACTGCTGGATCCTAAATAATTAGTAAATGTCAAAACTGCATGAGAACCACATAAGAATTTATCAGAAGATAGCCATACTTTCATGTTGACCACTCTTAATCTTGTGTTTTGGCTGTATGAGAAGGTGACGTGCTAGCGTGTAATATCGTTATCTGTCCGTCTACTCTGCTAGGCAACCTAACCAAACAATTCAACTGATCATTTTTTGTCCCTATACAGTATTGAACACATGTACATCAGGCAACCGCAACAGTTTCCTTGACATTGTGTGAACTTTAAATAGAACGACCAAGTGAATCTTCATCACTCATTTTCACACCAATTCACTTGAAAGCTGTTTGCACTGAGTGAGAGAAAATCAGTAAGAATCAGGGGTAATGTGGAACAGAGCAAAAATGTTTGAATGTTTTTAGTGTCCTGATAAAAACAGAAAGCCACTGAATTAGATAGCAGTTTTGCATTTTATGCAACATAGCTCATAAGTCTGTTGCTAGTTTGGCTATATTTTACTAAAAGAAAATCCTAAGAGGTCATAACAAAGGAATTTCTGCTACAAAAATTGCTGCTGCAAATTTCTTTTTGACCCCAGCATTGGCAATGGCAAACTGGAACAACTGGTCTCACTTTGGCCTGGGTAAACCTTCTCTTGTTCATTCAACATTCCAGTCGTATCGGAATCTACGTTGGCATGTTCACACTGGTTTTCAAAAATTTGTGTGAACTTCTAGCCGTGTTCAGCCCATTCATTGTGGCTTTTATGCTAGCATTTCATCTGCTGCTGTTCAATCAATTTGAATTCATGAATATTGGGAACGCTTTCTCGAAGATTATAGCGATGATTGCCGGGGAGGTTGATTTCGTTGCAGTAAGTGCCCATTTTTTTTACGTGTAATGAGTTGTGGAATATGTATTCACGCAATCAGTTCTGCTTAGCGATTTTCATAGACGTCAAGAAGATTGTTCATCCTTCGGAAATATGTAAATTGTCAGATCCGTTTCGTATATGCCCCACTAATTCAAGAGGGCGATCGGAAGTAAATGAAACATATTCTTGGTTCTCGATATCGTCATCCTCACTCGCGTTGCTGTGTGCGCCAAACCAACAGGGACATGTAAGATTCTGATCAACGTAGACGAATTCAAATTTCGTTGGAAAAAATACAGCTTACGACCAAAATGTTTTGCACAGAACAGCAACAACTGCGTTCAACATTAATGCCCTATTGAAATCGGGTTCACTGGGACTAACCACACCTGAATTTCTCCGCGTTCCTTGATATACAGCAGCATGCGCTATGAATGTATACTGCTTAAGTCCTCATTCAAAGTTGAGAGTAAATGCAGGCCACCTTTCCAATCACGATATTTGGCGGAAATTCTATGCCTGGTAAAATTGTATAAACGTTATGCACAGTATGCACAAATCACAGACGGCTATAGTGGCTTCCATATTTCAAATGACCAGTTTGAATCACATATAATGCTAGAAGCGTTGAAACAAGACTGAAATCTACTTGTTTCACGCCGCATCTGTACTGGTTATGTCAGCAAGTCATTTTTAAGGTGAGCATCACGAAAAATCAAAACGAGACGCTGGGAATTTTGTGAGCCCAATACATCTTCGGACTTATTCTCCCCGGTACATAACTATAAATGTAAGTGAAAACAAATGGGTAGGAAGCCTATCATCAACTTGGCTTCCATCTTAAAATAACCAACTCAGCAGATTCTATTACAACCAGTACAAGCTTTATCACATTACGTATTGTATAGGTTATCTCACTGTATACATAACACTACATACCTCACCATGCTACAACTCAACCGGTGTAGAACGCGCAGTTATCAAACAATATCCTGAACATGACTGAAACAATCATTGCCATGTTAGGACCTGAAAACGGTTTCAAACTCGGAACTAAACCCTCACATCTGCAGAGAGTGAAAACAGTAGCAAGACTATTTGGATTCCATAACGTAGATTTCAGCTGTGCTGTCTGTGAGGTAATGGTAAATAAAGAAGTGGGACGGTGTGAGCCTTAAAAAAAATCGCGAACGACAGTTACCAATTTATGATTGCAACTACATCCTGTGCAAGGCGTGTGTAATTTTACCAGAGTCATTTGAATTTATATAGCATATTTTATAGAAAAAGTTCCATCAGTTTATCGCCAGTCACCGTCACAGACAACAATATATCAATGGTTCACACTAAGGCTTAAAAATAACAAAACCATGACGAAGAAAACGAACACTGCATGGAAAGAGAGGGAGAGAAAGAATGGGACGGAAAGGAATCCAACTAAAAAACACATCAAGGTGCCTAAACCTCGCAAACAAACAACCGAGCTGCAGGCGAAAATAGAGAGTCATCGAATGCAACAAACTCACAGACAACTCGGAATAACTGCAATAACATTCAGGCCACTGAGCACGCAACTGAGCCACCACCTCACCTAAAGTCCCCAGCCACCGACTACGGGAGTCGCGAAGGCCCAAGCCGGGGAGACGAACCCGATCTAAGGTGGCCAGCTCCTCGTGAACGATTCCATCTCTCTACGCCAGGTCATCAGCTGTCCATGTCTCATATTGCGCCAGTCGGCCGCAGCGTCGTTAGAGTGCTCGGTGTGACAGACAACTAGCTGAATTCCCGAATACATCGCCTCACCATCTAAGTCTGTGCAAACGTAAACAGTGAGCAAAACATCCCGCTCGACAATAAACACGAAACACCCGATTCCTGACATCCTCGCTGCTCACTCGCTGTCACCACCACACACGAGTCATCAAACACAGACATCCGTGGTCAAATACCTGAAGACCGTTCGCGTCTTCTACCCTCAACGACCGACCGTCGCTGCTGTCAATTAACACAGCCCTCACTCTCGCCTCATATAAGCAATTTCACAATATCAGAGAGAAACCTCTCTGTCGTCATACGTGTCCCCGATTGGCAAACATCATCCTCGCCTGCGACATGCGCGCTTCATCCACTGCAGCAGCCGCCGCCGCCACCGCCACTGACGCAGCTACTCTGATACGCAAACCCGGTCAACAGTCTCCATGACTTCATCACCTAACAACAAATCTAAGCAATCACAGAAATCTCGCAGACGCACTTTGCATTTTGAGGCTGAAGAGCGCATTCCGGAGCATTTAGCAGAACGCAAAATAGCGTCCAGCATCGTTTGTGCTGCTTGGAAACTGGTGAACTGCAATACCCTGTCGTCAGCACAACCAAGATCAGTCAGTCATCCAGCAGATGGGAGGCACGCACTGGCATCTTGTGAATTCCGCAGACAGTCCTTCATCAGATAGTCTATCACGAAATCAAACGAGAATGTTGAACTTGGACGGCCTTGAAGCACACACTGAAACGGTGCTGAAACTGCCAGATTGTTCACCGTAAACCCTAATCCGAGCTGAAGTATGGGAATGAGGCGTCGACGGTGTGTTCACATAATTGGTCGAAACACATTTGTGTTTGGGCGACGCTAAGCGTGTAGATCGATCCACCGAGTCGAACGCATCTTTGAAGTCGAGAAACACGACAATTGTTGGTCGTCGGTATGCATGACGCTGGTCCAGAATTTGACGTCTAGTAAAGATGTGATCTTCACATCTTCATTCGGGGCGAAACCTTGTCTGTTCTTCCTCAATGTTTGTCACCCGAGCAGGATTGAGGTTACGATGTGTGTTGGCTGGCAGGTCTCTAGAAATGGTTGGGATCAAACAGATTTGTCTGTTGTTTTCGCACGAGTTTATGATACCTTCCTGGAATATGAGAACTATTATCGGGTGTTCCCAGCGCACTCGTACTAATAAACCACATATTTCCTAGAAAGTTTAAATGGCACTAAGTAGTTTACACGCACGTTAGTGAGACCCTTTTCTGTTGATCTTTCTGATCCATATAATTCAGAAAATGAGCAGAGACTAACTTGTACTACGTGACGAACTCGCTCGTGGACGATTTGTTTGATTTTGTGTTTACGAAGTAATCAAACGGAGGTGATTATTTTTATTCATTAACAGACCGTTTTGTCGCGATACGACGCGGATGCTGGATCAGAAGTTCTCGTACATTACGAAGCAGTCACCTATGTGCTGTTTGTTATCTTCATTGCTGTTATGGCAATCGCACTGACCAACATGTTGACCGGGGTAGCTGTGGGGGACGTCAACGATATTCAGGGACAAGCGACAATTAGCAGACTTCGCATGACGGTACGTGATAAGTTACCGCGTGCATTCACCAGCCATTCATGTTGCGATGCGACTCACGTTGTTTTTACCTGGCAAGCTAACAAAAATAGGCATTCAACAGTTTGAAGCATTTTACAATCTTTGTTTCCATAAGAATGCTGAGCTCATTGAACCCTGTCTGGAGGAATGTTGAACCATAAGATATGATGAAAATTATTCGTCGATTCTACTTGACTAGTGAAACGCGACTGTAAATGTTGGCAAACAATAGGTTATAAGAGAAATTAAACAAATTAAAGGATTTGATAAGACCCTGGCAATTGTTGGGATATTCAGCTGGCATAAACTGAATACCATTCCACAGGATCGCAAACTTAGCACTCAGTCAACTTTTTCATTGAGTCCTTTTTGATGAAATAAGACTTGAGTTAGACGTTTTATAAAGCTCCTGGACAAAGTGCATGAGTGCTTCAACCGGAATTTGAATCCTAGCCCTTGTTATCATAAAAGGGTCCTGTTGTTCACCGCTAACCTCAGAATAGGCCTAATGAAAACATGGTGTGTGAATACTCAGCCGCATTCACACAGAAATAACGATTCAGCGTTCCGGCTATTCAATGAAGATTTCACCAAAAGTCAAAACGAAGCGAACAAACCCGTTTTTGATTTACTTGCACTAGACCATGTACAATAAGTTTCGAAATATTTGTCAGAGTTTTATTGGGTGCTTCTGTGCAAAGTATGAATTTTGAGAGCATCAGTAATGTGGTGCCACAGCCGGCGTCTGGTATCCGGGGATGAACTCAAACCGTCCTATTATTGCAGTGTTTAGAGTTTCACACATGTTCAACGTCAATGAGGTTGAGCCGGTGGCGTGAATAACAGGTATCAACGAATGTTGAGTCGATCCGGCTGTGTCTAGTATAAACTGTTGCAACAAGGTTGGATGATATGAAACATCCCAGGCACAAATGTATTTATACTGAACTGCAGAAGCATGGATAGACTCGAATGTTTCTATCACTCGCATGGCTGTGCTTTGGAAATCTATTTACAAGTACTGCACCTTGCATTGGTTAATCCGTTTATCGCCATTTAGGTTACACAGTAGTGACCAAAATTCGATGAAAAGATCAGTCTTCACTTTTCCCCTACTGTCTTATTTCATATGCCTGATCGTCTGCTGCTTTCTCACAGATCCAAACCTTGTTCGATGCGAAAGGTCTTTTGATTGCTATGGGAATACGATGGAGCATACCTCAGACATATCACTATAAACCCAACACGCGAGGATCATTCATGGACCAATTTTTCAACTGGCTTTATACGGCAGGCAGACAATCACAAAAAGTGAGTCATATCAAGCAGACTGAATCCCACACTAGCCTGCCTACAAGAAGCTTCAAGAACTTATCGCTTTCGGTGAAACAGTCCACGATTATAGGACTGTGTCATATTACATAGCGCATGAATGCATGCAGCGCTTACAACTATGTCGCATCTGAACCTCATTCTACCCAAATGATTAGGAGATGGCGTTTACTTCTTTGGATATTTACTGTTGTCTCATCTTCTGAAGTAGTGGGAGGAAAACACTTCACCACTAACGACCTTCCCCACCCTTTTCTTGCTGTGGTGATGTTGTGTTGATACAGCAGCTAACTAACTTTATTTGTGAAACATGTTATCAAGAGTATATTTCTAAGACCTGGTAGACTGTTCGTGTCATTCCTGCATTCAAAATAGCAAGCACTCTGTGCTCCAGTCACTCAAAAACAGGACTCCTCTGTATTTGAGCGGAAGTGTTGAATATCCACTGTTGTGTGTTTCGACCGAGGGCTCGGTTACTGCCCTAACCGAATGCGTACAAGTCAATTATTCACCATTTCATATTGTCACGTGAGGCAATCGTCATCTGCCTTAATATTCAGCCAGGCAGCATTTAATTCGCGATAAATGACCGGTTTATTGTTCTGCCTGATTTAGGAGTGTATACCCGACAAGTAGGTTAATCTCAACTCAGCTTTAACTCAGTAAGCTCTGGCTTTATTAATCAGTTGTCAGACACATACTCACGCTTGGCCGTCACCTACGGGGTTCAAACAAGTTGTTTACACTTAGCTTTTCGACAACGTCGAACGTTTTTCGAGTCACCGGATAACACCTAGAATGTAGTCTCAGTTTTTGTTGACTTTCTGTTGGCCCAAACAGAGTAAGGTAGTAACTAATGTGATTTACATTTAAACTTGTGAAAATCATTGGATCTCCAGAGATAGCAAGTATCTTCACCTGCATCGATCGACATTGAGTTTGTTTGATCACATGTCGCATTTGTTTGGCAATAATGAGTTGATTCCGGTGATTGTTTGAAAAGCTAGAGTCGCCCGTGCAACGGCTGAGCAACGAACTGGAACAGCTGAGTTATGGTTGACCGTTTTTCTCACATTGTGTAATACACTGCCTAAACCTCCATCAGAAAACGTTCCATATAATGGACGCACACTATCAACCCTGATTCACAAAACAGAATAATCTCGCTGACTGTGAGGTTCGCAAGATCATGTGTTCAGTCATTCTGCAAATCGCGTCACGATATTTCTTAGGTTAAGTGGGGTGACAGTGTAGCTATGAGTGTTACTTACCAATCAAAACTGCATTCTACAACAAATAAAGTCGTCTGTGCGAGAACGTTGGGCTTAAGTTCTAATGTGAATGTGTCCTAACGTGCTGTTAATTTACAAGTGCACCCGAAAAAGTCCGGATTTCGAAGTTTGCACATCCTCATGACCTATTCACTGCTTATAGCTTAAATTACACACTTTAATTTACTCCAATTACGCTGAAAGCTCCTAGAACGCGGTAATAAAATCATCCTGAAAGTCATTCTTCAATTTCTCCTCCCTCCAACAGCAATCGGATGATAAAGAAGAAGAAAATATGGAAGTTGCTAACCAGCTGGGAGAACTGGAAGACAAAATATCTGACATGGAAAAGAAGTTAGACAGGATATTCAGACAACTAGCGAACAATACCAAGCAAAATGATTGTCTAGCCGATTCCGCCGTATGATTCAGTGTGTATCATCGTTTGTTATGAATTTTATGCACCTGTTTGAAATGGAATATGTTTGCTAAAACAATTACACATCTGGTGGCCACTCTTGTTAACTTGCTTAATTTCTGATTGTTTGTAAAGCCCAATCGGTGGAATGAAATTATTCTATTTTCAGCTTTGTAGATTTCATACAGGAATTATCAATAGTAGAAATATATAGATTAGATATTACCCTCATTTTATCTCCACGGTAATTCCCTTGTTCATGCTGGATTTGTTCTAGGACAATTCACATAAATAAAACCTTTATGTCACGCATCTTTTAATTGCTAAGGATTCTTATGTGAAATGACGGAAAGTTGGTTAGCGGTAGTAGCCAATTTTCCATTTCACACTTGGTTGACAGTCGAGGATATTGCGTTCAGGGCACAAGAAGGTAATTTAAAGCATTTCTTTAACGACGGTTGTGAGTTCGATCTCTTCTAGAACAGTCGAAATATAGCCTGAACTGATATCTGTGCCGATAGTGTTTGAAAACGGTAAGGATGGTTGCCTAACTCGGCAGTTGACATTTAAACAGGGGCAGTCAGGGAGGAGATACAAACAGGATGGGCTAACGCCTTATGATTCTGTTGAGCCCGAAGTAGTTCCATATTTGATACAGAAGATCCCATACGCCCAGTGGTCATATAAACACTTAGAAGATGGCGCGGATCAATAGTACCAATAATACTAACAATATTAATGGAGAATTCAAAAGAGTGTTCTGTTCTCAGCTGTAACACTGTTCATAGAGCGACACTGTAAAATGATTGAGCATTCAATCTCGTTCACACATGCAGTTAATTACGCGGAGGTAATTAATAATTCTTCTACGGCAATATTCACGAGTGAATACACACTGAGACTACGTGACAGTCGCATAAACTTGAACGTTCTTGTGACATCTGCAGTTGATTCATTCTTACAGAACTTCCTTCCCTGTCCATCACTATGGAATACTTACAGCTTATCACAGATACAAGAAAACCAGTCCATTTCGGCGTCATCGACAAAGACAAAACACACCAAGGACAACAACGCCACGAGAGCAGTACAACTCAGTGTTTTCATTTGAACTGAAATCTCCTTTGTTTTAAAATTTGTACCCACTCCGTTTAAATTGTCCAGCAGAGCCGGAAGATTATTCCAAAACTAGTCGTACCTGTATTTCTGCTAACTGACTATACAAGTCACATCGGTGAAAGAAAGTTTTCGTCATTTAGCTGCCCACTGAGGTTGGCGTTCACATCACGGAGACTCCATCGGTATGAAAGTCCGTGCGTATCAATTGAGAGCATTATTCCGTTTGGTGCTGACACTCTTGCACACCAAACACCAAACAGAGAGAGGACATTCATCTGTAACAGTCATGAACCTGACCAGAGGGTTCGAGTTGCCACTCATCTCACCGTTGACGTAGAATATCCTAGACGAGAATGAGGTCACTAAAGCGTTAAAAATTGGTAAAAGAACTCGGAGTGGAGGAACTAGGAATGGAAGGACTTCCTTTACGCCCTTAACTGCGATACACTGCCACCTTGGATTGTGTCTCCAGCTAGCAATTTGGAGAAATATCGGGACCTCAACCAGGCAAGTGACGTACACCGATTTTACCCAATGGATTGTTTATGACCTTTCAACTTCTTGATCACGCGCTAACAAATGACGCATTGCTCACGCGACCACCTTATTTGGCGTGTGGTACTTGGTGGGAGAAATGATGGCCAAACACAGTAGTTCTTTGATATGCTCATCAAGAACAGTTCATGGTATTAAACCACAGAACAAAGTCAAACGCGTAAACCCATTATATACTCCTCTTCTCAGAAAAGACCGCACGCCCCTTTGGTGTTATAATTGATGCGGGTTGATAGAAAAACATGCTCCGGCAGTCTCGCTGGCATTTCATCCACACTGTCAAGAGTTGACAGGATGGCACTACTCATGTAACTGAAACGGTCCGCAGCGCATTTTGTATGGGCCATCATGATCATCCATTTTGTTCAAGGTGGTTTGCACGTGTAGATATGGCGGCTTTGTATATCTATACTCCATGCTGATCAATTTAGCTCCAGTAATAAACGCGGAAATGATTTGATTGGACTCTTCAAACTGACATTCCTGGGCGTTGCCGTGACAAAAGCGAAAAGGCGAAAAGATATTGAACACGTTAAACAAGCACTATTGTGTATCAATATCATCATTAAACAACCCCTGGTGAATTAGGATAATCTATCAAGTGAGCCATAATCCGCATTCCTAATGGCGCTGATTCAGCTGGCGGGGTTAATGGGACTAACTTCCAGGTCCAGACGACGTTAGAAAAGATGTTTGAAATGACGGGAATTTGTAAAGTACTGTTGATGAAACTGCTCCTTCATCCCACGTTGGAATTAACCGAAAGCACAAATCATTTAACAGAAAAAAGCTTTCAAAATAGAACATCGATTACAAATTTGGAAATGGCCACAACTCAGAGAGAAATTAATTCATTGAAACAGTCACGTCTGTATAGATGTGAAGGCGTTTCAAGCAATAACAGGTAAAAGTTTTATTGGGTAAGCAATAAAAATGTAAACAATGAAGAAAGCAGACATCTTTTACACGCAGTCATGGTACAAAGTTCAATACGAAAGTTTACTTCACATAACAAAAGACAAAATAAAGGTGAATCTAGTATCGGCTTTCTACAAACAACCCAATCATGACTCCACGAATTCACTTTTACGTATCATAACAAACACAGAGTTACAAACGTACCAAACGAAGTTAAGCAAATCCAAGACCCATCGGATCACACTTCTAGCGCCTGTCAGTCATCACAACAATGCCTAAGATCAGTTCGTTCATTTTAGTTGTCAGAGTGATGGACATTAATTTTCATGAAGGATACACTGTAGAAAACCACAAACTAATCACAACTATGAACAAAAAAGTCAGCAACAGTTTTTGCACAATATATCTCCTAAACGCATTCCACTGTATCTCATCAGATATGGACTGCAATCTGTGAGTTTATATAGCAAATTTCACTAAACGCTTTGAATCTACAACAAAATCAGCAACCACACAAATATATGCACACACACATCCATGCACATCTGTTATCAGGACAATCTAGTACTGACGAACGAGTCTTCCCGTATGCAGAGGAGGCTTCTAATTACCAATTACTGCCGCTTTCGCGAATCGGAGAGGTCTTCGATTTTTGTTGCGTGACTTACCCGAAGGAAATTCGCCAGGTTCAGCTGGGACTTCAACTTGGAGAAAAGTCCTAGTCGAGAGATTACCGATTGGAGTTAACAAAACAGTTACCGTGTCTTCTGTCCAGGCGATCAGACAATCTGGTCATTGCTCACATACGAAATTTTTGAGCGTTCACAGATGATAATTCGGTCGTGCCTAATGTGAGGTCAATGGTGCAGTGTTCAACACAACCGCCTCATGAAATTGTAATGGGAGTTCTAATCTTAGCCGTGACAAGGCTAATCACGAGCTCTACTCTGAGGAAAACTCGAGTCTAGTGCTTTTTCCGAAGGGGGCTGACTGGAAAGTCTATGGAAATGTGACGTGCGATCAGTTGTGGGAGATGTTTAATCTGCATAAAACTGAAATTCCCCATTGCTCATCAGTAATCAGTTAGGAATGACATGTCAACAAATGTCGAGCAATCGGCGACACCGGTTCCTTGTGACTTGTTCCTTTCTGACTTGTGTCTGACATTGTGATGTGCATGGGCGTTTTGCGAACTCCCAGTGAAATGTGTTCCTTGACCCGATTTTGCGACTGCAGCTCCATTCTATTAACGCAAGTGGCCCGGTACTCACACGAGAATTCATAGATGATGTTAGATTTGACCTTAAGCATTAGTGGTGTTTTCAGAGGTGGTGTTGGGATGCGGGTAGTGGTGAACAGCATGACCACTTGAGCTATATGGAACGTGCGCCCCACAGCCGACGTGAGACGGGTTTTCGACAGAATAGTGCCGTCACCACCCGTATCAGACAAACAGAGGTGGACATTCGGTTTGAAAGCCAAATGTCGATGAACATTCATCCACTTTTGACGTGGTTCTCAGCAATCACACTTCTTTGGCCAATTTCTCTTGGTCAGATTTGACTTGCACGACAGGACAAAGCTCTCACCAAACCACGTTTGTATTGGATCGGCACGAAACTGTGAAAGTTTAAGTACAGCCTAATCCAGGTCTGATTTCAGCAAACGTACCACAGCAACTAGACACTGTTTCGGCACTACATGAAAATATCCAAAAACGTCAGGACTTCATGCTGCTATTGCTCAACGGTTAAGCTAACTTTGGAATTCAGCTTGTTCACTGAATTGAGTAAATCTCGTAAAAATACCCAGCGAAGTCCTGAAAAACAATACGTAGCGAACAAGCTCCTTTTAAGTGATTCACCATCAGGCTAAATATATCACATTTATATCACACATTTTACGGGAGAATCGTTAGGGGAGTAAACGGGGGACGTGTGGTTAATAAGGTCAATCAGTTCAATGTCACACTGCAGTCAAGTACCCACTTGAACAATGAGTCTTGACAGGCTAACCGGGTGGGGGGATGGCCAGGGCAAAGCCAGAGCCTGAACAAAACGTTTCTGGGCGCACAGGGGTGGGTTATACATTCGGATCCCAATAGCCTACTCCTCACCGCTCTCGACCGGATGGCCTTAACTCGGTAGATTGGACGAAATACGTCCTTTACGTTGATAGTGTGATTTGAATCCACCAGGTGTGATAGTATGACGCTGCAGACAGACTTTGGTATACCACTGTTGAGCCAAGCTGGATGGTGTTCCCGAATCCGTTCCGATAAGCGTCTAGTCGTGCGGCCAACATAACTGGTCCCACAGGAACAAGTAAATGAGTATACACAAGAGGAGGCTGCAGAAATAGGCACTTTATCTTTTAGGCGTGGGCACAAAACCGGATTGGACGTGAAGTGGACTCGTAATTTAGCGGCGTAGAATGTTCGGTTGACTGCACTTGTGAGCCTACGTGTAATAGTTTCGGCTAAAGTATTGCCTTTGAATGGTAATCCGATATGCACAGCTTTCTTTTCTACAGAGTACAGCTGGTCTCTTACATTCCGCTGTTGCATGACCCTATCTATGAACCTTTCTGGTTATCCATTCTGTGTGAATATTGTGCGCATGAATGCTAATTGTTGCGCAATTGTGTCCTCCGTGCAAATCTTTAAGGCTTTTTTCGTCAGATTTCTTTTTGAGGCGAGTGGTACAAAACTACTGAAATGAATATACTGCTCAGTCCAAGTATCCTTTCTATGTATCGCCCGCTGAATTGAGCCATCAGCACGGTGACGTAAACGTACATCCAAAAAGCCTATTTGGCTATTCATTTCGGACTCCAACGAAAATTGTCAATTTTGGTGCGCAGAGTTGAATGTTGCCAAGATGTCAGTTGGGTCAACGTTATTATCGAGTACGCAAAGGATGTCGTCAACATACCTCTTATAAAAATTGCATTGGCAAATTGCTGGACTCAACTGTTCGTTTTCTAATTTCGCCATGAAAATGTCCGCAAAGAGTGGTCACAGCGGCGATCTCATTGCGAAACCGTCCTTCTGTTGATAAATTCCCTCATTGAACTTAAACTGTAGGTTGTAACTGCACACATAAAGTAATTGTTTGAGTTTGACCGACGGTATCTGAATATCCATGTCACTGTTCTCAATATACTCACACAGATAATCTATGGTTTCCTTTAATGGGACGTTGGTAAACAAGGATGTGACGTCGAGAGAAAATATTGATTGCTCACTTAGACTGGCATACTTAATCGCATTCACGAGATCATATGAGTCGCGTAAGCTGTGTGTTGAAAGTTTCCACCTGACGGGATATAATATTTGTGACAACCACTTAGCTAGAGGGTGATATGGAGAGTTTCACATGTCCAAAATTGGTCTGAGTGGTACCTCGACTTTGTGAATTTTAGGTAACCCGTACAGACTTGAAATCGTGGTTCCGATGGGGCGAATTCTTTCAAATGTAGTTGAATCTCTAATTACCCTCTGTTTTAAACATCGTAAGGATTTTGATATTGATTTATCGATTTGTGGGGTTTTATCCTTTTCACTTTCCATTTTTCGAAACTTGGTCTGATCATTTAATATGGTGCGCATTTTTTTGATATACTCTGCTTTATTAAACAACAAGATACTCGCAACTTTGTCAGGCTTAGAATTTGTACGCACGGTTGTGGGTCCTCGATCCTACATCGACTCTAGATGCGGAGCAACTCAAATCTACACTAGTGAATTCAATTATCAGTACTTACGCTCGAGTCCAGCCTCGAAACAGTTTATCAGGAAAGAGCATCTCGTAGCGGTTGAAAACCGAAGAGAAATGAGAACATTTGAATTTCATAGACAGTGCTATGCAACATCGGAATGTAAGAGACCAGCTGTACTCTGTAGAAAAGAAAGCTGTGCATATCGGATTACCATTCAAAGGCAATACTTTAGCCGAAACTATTACACGTAGGCTCACAAGTGCAGTCAACCGAACATTCTACGCCGCTAAATTACGAGTCCACTTCACGTCCAATCCGGTTTTGTGCCCACGCCTAAAAGATAAAGTGCCTATTTCTGCAGCCTCCTCTTGTGTATACTCATTTACTTGTTCCTGTGGGACCAGTTATGTTGGCCGCACGACTAGACGCTTATCGGAACGGATTCGGGAACACCATCCAGCTTGGCTCAACAGTGGTATACCAAAGTCTGTCTGCAGCGTCATACTATCACACCTGGTGGATTCAAATCACACTATCAACGTAAAGGACGTATTTCGTCCAATCTACCGAGTTAAGGCCATCCGGTCGAGAGCGGTGAGGAGTAGGCTATTGGGATCCGAATGTATAACCCACCCCTGTGCGCCCAGAAACGTTTTGTTCAGGCTCTGGCTTTGCCCTGGCCATCCCCCCACCCGGTTAGCCTGTCAAGACTCATTGTTCAAGTGGGTACTTGACTGCAGTGTGACATTGAACTGATTGACCTTATTAACCACACGTCCCCCGTTTACTCCCCTAACGATTCTCCCGTAAAATGTGTGATATAAATATGATGTATTTAACCTGATGATAAATCACCGAATCGAGTAAACTGTTTGCTATCTTTTTGATACCGTTAATTATTTTTATACCACCAACATAACTCCGGGAGAACTGAGCATGGCTGATAACAGCTTTTTGCTTTTTGCTGCATTTGGCAGGTAGTGGACCGAATGCACTGTCCAAAGCAACATCGTGGATCTTCCAGTTCGCTGTGCCCAGTAGCAGGAGTCATTCTAGCTCAGACGTAGATATTTCCTCGTTCAAATTATGCATTGACAGATTACATCGATCAACTGCATCATAGGAACTTTGTGAGCAAAATCACGATGTCTAAACCGCCATATATTTGTTGGTATAGTCTAAACCGTCCGGTAAATCGATCAGCACAAAACTATCTCATACAGTATTCCGAGCCATTGATTGTCTTACGGGCTGATCAAGTTGGGCCAGTCGTTGTGCTGACTCGTGTTGTGATGGATTGGACATGGGCGCTATTGCCCTCAGTAGTAAACCAACGTCGTATTCGAGAGATGTACTGTTCAAGAAAATGTTTTGGACTTCTCTGTTCAAATTTGTTACAGGAAAAAGTTGCTTTTCTAATCTCAACTAGTTAACGTATCTGTGTGACTGGTGGTTGCACCATTGATATGTTGATGGCCATTGGCTCAGGTATCATCCACGTGCTCTCTTTTTCACTTGGTAGAAAATGTAATGTTAAGTATTGAGTGGGTGTGGGCGTCAGTGGTCATTTGTAATCAACGGTGGTCTAGCTTCTCTTTTTTCCCCTTTTACTCAGTACGAAATCGATTGTCGTTCTGTTACAAATGCGTCGGCAGTTACCGAATAACAAAGTTGATTTAATCACGTTCGGATTTAAGGATTTCTTGGAGGATGTGTAACAATGAGTCGAATGCGTACTGACGAGACTTCAAGCAACCGTGCCAAACATAGTCATGCTCTCTAATATCCATTGCGAATCGGAGGCCTCCAAACTTGCTTACCCCGTCTTGTTTCCTACAACTTTCCATGCACTGTCATCGCTCGCGAGCATGAGTCGACATATCGTGCCCACCCCGAGTCCACTGATGGTGTTCACGGTAGCTTGGTGGTGTATTAGGTAAGTGACATGCGTCCCCAATCTGCTTTGAACTATTGGTGGATCAGATGACTAGCCATTCTTCCAAGTGGGTGTCAGGTACACACTGCATGTGAGTGTGTGAACTACAGTTCTTATGACATTAGAGAATAAGAATCTCACACGATGTGTGGTTTTTCTTCAATTGTGCATACCACAGCACAGAGCTGTATTACTAGATATGTATTGACCTGCTCAGAAAGGTTCACAAACTTAGGTTAATAAGAACGAAAAACAGAACAAAAGAAAAAAAGTCACTTAGTCGTCTTGAAATTAAACAAAAGTGTACCGTAAAACAAGTTGTTCTAAGTCAGATTTTCGCTCCACTTTCAATGTGTCAGAATAAACAATGGTCACCCCAGCAACCTCTGATGCGCAAAGTTCGAATGCATAAAGGCTTAAGATATAACCCTGATGCGTCATTTTATGGATCCATGACAGATTATTGTTGACGTGGAAGGCTTTCATTCTGTGTTGTCTAGCTTTCCTTCATTGGACGAGAGGGAATGAATTGAGGTGTTCACCGTAGTCCCTGTAGACATCTCGATAGAAGTGGCAGTAGAAACAACGGGTTCTTCAGCGCATCTTGGCTGCACGCATCTCCCTAGTAATCCATCCGCTGCCGTGTACATTGCTACCATGGACTTGAAAGGAAAATGGAGGTACATAGTTAGTGTTTAGTGTGTTGCGTCATAACGTGGCAATGTCTGTTTACGTGTGGTCCTAATCCATCTAACCAAAAAAACTATACGTTGAGCATAAAAACAGTTACTATCAAATGAGGACTGGGCGGGATTAGCTGAGCCACTCCATTCTGGAATGCTTTACCTTACAGGGCATATTCACCACTATAACCCGGCAAGCCCACTGGTGTTGATCTGTTATGTTTCTAGCTGATAGTTGTAATCATTCTTCCAGACTGCCGTACCTTATATGTGTATTCCGGGTGTTGGTTGGTGAGGCCGGTTTTCCAGGTTGGAGAGCTAGCAGATATAACGGAATTTACAGCATCCTTCAAAACACTCCACTTAATCTTTCTGTTATCCAGACACTGAGTTGGTGACATATTTATCTTGGGAACATTTTTTGTGTCACTGTTTGAATACATTGAGTATTCAACTCCTACAGGTTGCCAGACGTCAGCACCTAGCAGATCTCAACGCAAGAAGATAATCCAGTGACTAACTTAGGTCACGGATTCAAGAGACCTGTTAACTGCATATCACGTGAAGCATCTATGTAGTGCATTCTTATTGTTCACTGCTCATTGGTCAGAGTGCGGTTTATTTGTCATCGATATCGCAACTGTACTGTTCAGTACCATTTAAGTATACTGGTCTTATTTACTTATCAGTAGATGTGTTGTGCTGATGCGTGAATTCTACAAACTTGTTCTAGAAAAGGGCAACGTTGAACAGTCAAGTCAACTTAGTACCAGCAATGTGCTGTATGCTCTCCAGAGGTGAGCAATAAATTATAAAACTGAGACGTTTAAGCCAATATCAGTCAAAACATGCAGTACGAACCAGTCGACATTTTTCTGTAATATCATCGGCAGACACAATAACGATCAATGCAATAAAAAAAGCAAGATGTTAATAGGAGTTAACACAATTATGGTATACGATGGGTCACTGTTAACAAATCTAGGTACCGGTAGATTGAAACCTCACACTTCCGAACAGAAAATACCCCATTCTATGTGAAGTTTGCTGGTAAAAAACTCTTACCTTCAGTATCCCTCATAACCCTGCGACATGCCTTTCGTTAGCATTTCCGTCATGTATGATACTCACTTGGCGACCTTTGGTGAAGAGGACTGACCCATCAGTAGCAGAGTGAGGCTTGGTCTCGCAATTTTTAATCTTATCAAACCAGATTGTTTAAATTCTATTGCATCGACTGTACTGATAGAAAATATCACGTTTGCTTGACCGTAAACGATGAACACACGACGTTTGCGTTGGCTGTCTTAGTCGTTCTGAGATTGCATAACCGGGAATGACTACTCTTTTCTGTAGGTCTTTAACCACTTATTTGTGTCGAAAGCGCACATTATATGACCCGCTACGGTTGATAGATAAAATCTCGTTTATACTAGCATATGGGTTGATTACCTATTGATTAAACGTGATGCGTATGCGGCCCAAGTGGGCTGGGCAAATGCTTGTCCGTCGAAAGAGGTCGGAACGTTCACCCTATACATCAGCTTCAATGCATTTGGAATGTTTAATGTTGTGACCAAACTAAAAGCGGAAATCGTCATACTTTGCACAGGCTTAGACGCTTCTCCGCTTATGAGTCGAACGACGAAGTACTAATCCAGAGCTACGATATTTCCCATACAGTATGTGGTTGGCCAAATTGTACGATAATGGCAAAATTCTTATAATTTTCTGAAGACTGCTCTTTATGCTGCAGGTTTTTATTCAGTTAATCGAGAAAAAACACTGCTTGAATGGGATTTCCGGTGAATATTGCTTGTTCACTTGCTCTTCGGTGCTTGTTGGTTTGGCCATCGCAGTTAACCGCCAATAGATTATTCAAGTTTATCCGTGCCACTGGTCCGAGGCGACCGCCTGTCAGTGAAGCTTTCGGTAAGACAGACGACAAAGTCATATATAATAAGTCCATGAGATTAAAGCGGTAAACGGAACACTTTGAGGGTCTAGATATTTGGTCAGATGCTTCCAATGTGTTGCGCGCATAAACTGGTGCTACAGCACGCTCGTTGGTATATTCAGCAATACTGGCTGACAAGGTGGTCGGCAATTGTACTGCGGATCAAATGTAATGAGCCTGCTGTTTCAGATGACCTCGTGCCAGCGATTTCTAAAGATGAGGAGGCGTTAGCAAGGGCTTTGGCTCAATTATTTCAGATTGTGTGGACGACGCAGAACATCACTCCTCGTGCTGAACTCGATCATAGTTTTCATATTCCAAAAATTATCATGAACTCTTGCGAAAACAACAGACAAATCTGTTTGATCCCAACCAGTCTTAGAGAACTGCCAACCAACACACATCGTAAGCTCAATCCTGCTCGGGTGACAAACACTGGGGAAGAACAGACAAGGTTTCGTCCCGAATGAAGATGTGAAGATCACATCTTTACTAGTCGTCAAATTCTGGACCAGCGTCATGCATACCGACGACCAACAATTGTCGTGTTTCTCGACTTCAAAGATGCGTTCGACTCGGTGGATCGATCTACACGCTTAGCGTCGCCCAAACACAAATGTGTTTCGACCAATTATGTGAACACACCGTCGACGCCTCATTCCCATACTTCAGCTCGGATTAGGGTTTACGGTGAACAATCTGGCAGTTTCAGCACCGTTTCAGTGTGTGCTTCAAGGCCGTCCAAGTTCAACATTCTCGTTTGATTTCGTGATAGACTATCTGATGAAGGACTGTCTGCGGAATTCACAAGATGCCAGTGCGTGCCTCCCATCTGCTGGATGACTGACTGATCTTGGTTGTGCTGACGACAGGGTATTGCAGTTCACCAGTTTCCAAGCAGCACAAACGATGCTGGACGCTATTTTGCGTTCTGCTAAATGCTCCGGAATGCGCTCTTCAGCCTCAAAATGCAAAGTGCGTCTGCGAGATTTCTGTGATTGCTTAGATTTGTTGTTAGGTGATGAAGTCATGGAGACTGTTGACCGGGTTTGCGTATCAGAGTAGCTGCGTCAGTGGCGGTGGCGGCGGCGGCTGCTGCAGTGGATGAAGCGCGCATGTCGCAGGCGAGGATGATGTTTGCCAATCGGGGACACGTATGACGACAGAGAGGTTTCTCTCTGATATTGTGAAATTGCTTATATGAGGCGAGAGTGAGGGCTGTGTTAATTGACAGCAGCGACGGTCGGTCGTTGAGGGTAGAAGACGCGAACGGTCTTCAGGTATTTGACCACGGATGTCTGTGTTTGATGACTCGTGTGTGGTGGTGACAGCGAGTGAGCAGCGAGGATGTCAGGAATCGGGTGTTTCGTGTTTATTGTCGAGCGGGATGTTTTGCTCACTGTTTACGTTTGCACAGACTTAGATGGTGAGGCGATGTATTCGGGAATTCAGCTAGTTGTCTGTCACACCGAGCACTCTAACGACGCTGCGGCCGACTGGCGCAATATGAGACATGGACAGCTGATGACCTGGCGTAGAGAGATGGAATCGTTCACGAGGAGCTGGCCACCTTAGATCGGGTTCGTCTCCCCGGCTTGGGCCTTCGCGACTCCCGTAGTCGGTGGCTGGGGACTTTAGGTGAGGTGGTGGCTCAGTTGCGTGCTCAGTGGCCTGAATGTTATTGCAGTTATTCCGAGTTGTCTGTGAGTTTGTTGCATTCGATGACTCTCTATTTTCGCCTGCAGCTCGGTTGTTTGTTTGCGAGGTTTAGGCACCTTGATGACGTCAAATTCTGGACCAGCGTCATGCATACCGACGACCAACAATTGTCGTGTTTCTCGACTTCAAAGATGCGTTCGACTCGGTGGATCGATCTACACGCTTAGCGTCGCCCAAACACAAATGTGTTTCGACCAATTATGTGAACACACCGTCGACGCCTCATTCCCATACTTCAGCCTCAAAATGCAAAGTGCGTCTGCGAGATTTCTGTGATTGCTTAGATTTGTTGTTAGGTGATGAAGTCATGGAGACTGTTGACCGGGTTTGCGTATCAGAGTAGCTGCGTCAGTGGCGGTGGCGGCGGCGGCTGCTGCAGTGGATGAAGCGCGCATGTCGCAGGCGAGGATGATGTTTGCCAATCGGGGACACGTATGACGACAGAGAGGTTTCTCTCTGATATTGTGAAATTGCTTATATGAGGCGAGAGTGAGGGCTGTGTTAATTGACAGCAGCGACGGTCGGTCGTTGAGGGTAGAAGACGCGAACGGTCTTCAGGTATTTGACCACGGATGTCTGTGTTTGATGACTCGTGTGTGGTGGTGACAGCGAGTGAGCAGCGAGGATGTCAGGAATCGGGTGTTTCGTGTTTATTGTCGAGCGGGATGTTTTGCTCACTGTTTACGTTTGCACAGACTTAGATGGTGAGGCGATGTATTCGGGAATTCAGCTAGTTGTCTGTCACACCGAGCACTCTAACGACGCTGCGGCCGACTGGCGCAATATGAGACATGGACAGCTGATGACCTGGCGTAGAGAGATGGAATCGTTCACGAGGAGCTGGCCACCTTAGATCGGGTTCGTCTCCCCGGCTTGGGCCTTCGCGACTCCCGTAGTCGGTGGCTGGGGACTTTAGGTGAGGTGGTGGCTCAGTTGCGTGCTCAGTGGCCTGAATGTTATTGCAGTTATTCCGAGTTGTCTGTGAGTTTGTTGCATTCGATGACTCTCTATTTTCGCCTGCAGCTCGGTTGTTTGTTTGCGAGGTTTAGGCACCTTGATGCTGGATGTTCGGATATGGATGTGGTTGTTTGTTTTTTAGTTGGATTCCTTTCCGTCCCATTCTTTCTCTCCCCTCTCTTTCTGCGGAATATTTGTCTGTCAATAAACCACCATGGGACTATTTTTGGTTTGATAATCAGTTGCGTTGATTGTTTGGTATTTCAATTGGGTACTCCATCTTATCTGGAGTCATCATACTCCCGATCAACTTGTCAGTTTCAGTGATATCGGAACGCACAATTTTCTCTGTCGTCGTCTTTATCTGGTGCAACGTATCCGGTTTTGTAAACGCTCTGTAATCACCACTTGAATACGAGGGACACATCTGAATTTTTTTTGGGGGGGGGGAATATTTTAAAGATAATCTTACATGGCGTTATGCTCAGTTTGCATGCAAACAAGCTGTTTGCTTATGAGAGTGAGGCAGTGTCTGCAAGGGAACATCCACGATGCGCTAAGGGCATTTTTTCGTTATAATTGCTAGTACACTTTCCACTCTAAAATTTTTCTTCTCGTTTTTGTCAGGCTCAATTCAAGTGAAACAGTTGGGTAAATACTTACCTTTTTGCATTCTGTAACACATTCCAATATTGAGCGCAGTTGTGTCATGCTTTGCTGCATCACATTGTCCGTGTATGACTCAGCTATCGTTGGATTCGCACAACAAAATATTGTTCATTAAAAATGCTGAAATCTGCTCAAAACTGCTCTCTGGTTTCTGAACATGCCAAAATACTTACCTGCTCAAAACCGGTTCCAATTCGATCTTGAAAGGACAGCTATCCAATAACTAGTAACAAGATACTCCGTCAAACAAACTTTGCACTGTTTTACGTTTTCAGAGCGGTTTACACCAACCGTGCTCCTCGTAATACAAGGTTATTCACGGCAGTTTACGGCAATTTCCGCCAGTAACACACGTAAAATTTTGGGACTAATAAACGTACGAGGTGTAGTAATGGGTTTAGTACTGGCGGATCAGATATGTAAAATATATGTAACCAACATCCCATATATCGTCATCAAAGGCCGCAAAAACATACTAGCGTTCCGTATCGATCGTCATCATTATCATAAACAGCAACACATTAGGGGTTGTATTACTGATGCCCACCGGGTTGGTCTCATTTAGGTGTGTTGTCTACAAAGTTTCAGTCATCCCCCCCCCAAATTGGTCAGACATCGGATGTTGTTTACTGTTAAATCAATCACCGATAGATTACACAGTCCGATTTCATAGTCACACACAAATCCTCGCAAGCTCTGCAGCTGCTGTTGCTGAAGGTCACACAATCAGTCTGTATGTTCACTCAAACTCCAACCGTGACGTTAGGGTAAGTTAAACCCGAAAACATTCAACAATAACACTGGTGCTTTGCTTTCAGACTGACTAGCCTCAATATGTTGCGACGCTTTATGTGACCTAATTAAGTTCTGCTAAATCTCTTTATCCTGCTTGCACACTGTTTTGATTTCGCCGAAACAAAAACAAAAACGGTTATTCCTCATGGTTTGTCTTCCATCATTTTGAATGAGAAGAAAATTTGTCATTTCAAGTTTCGAAAGATGCAGTAAGTTCAAACACACGCAACTATTCTGGAATATTATTGTTGACTGAATGCTGCAAACCATCTAATGATGATGAGGAACGTTTTCATTTTACAGATCAGTTTCGTGAAAATACCATGTTCGGTTTGTACTGTCATACTGATGTACTCTACAGGACCTGAAATGTGTGCTAATTAAACCGTGGAAAACCTCTGAGCACTTTCATATTTGAGGCATATACTTAGCCCCATGTCCGAAGTTCTACCGTATTTACATTTGTTCTTTTAAAAAGTGATGTACTTCGCCTAGTTTCAACTCGGTAATCTTTTAACTAGGGAAGCTGGCAAAATTTGAAATAAATAATTGGAAAATCATAATGAAGACATTCGTGCGAATGACCTCAAGTTCCATCATTGAGCTTACCACCTGCTGTGAGCAGTAGTCTTGAAAAATGTTTAGACCCGGTATTTTTCCTCGTCTCTCCAACAAAGCAGATGAAATTGAACCCTGAATATCGAGTGAGTTTTGGAATCTGGACACCGAGTCGGTTGATGTGCACTCCGATTTCGAAGTTGTGTGCACCATTTTGGGATACTCTGACTGATCAACCTTTGGTTCGACTGTACCTAGAATATCCTTCTCGATTTTTGCCTCAAAGTTCGAACAGATTCTTTCGGACTTTAATGCTTCCAGTGTTGTTTTAACCTTAAAGATTTAGACAAGAGTAAAACGGAATTTTCATTAAATCAGCTAACCAAATGGCGGTTATTCTGTTAGTGCAATGACTGAGTACGGCTCACAGATTTTAACTCATGGTAATTCAGATAAACAAATTTAATCAATACTTTCAGCATTCCATAGATTGGTATATCCTGTCTTTGATACTATGCGCCTAGCATTTCAATCAGATTGTGTCAGCGGAGAAGTACCCGTCAGTGGAGTGGCGTGTATTTTTAGTAGAACGAAAAGATAAAAAGTAACCCAAACAATATTTACACCATGTCGTTGTCAACGATTTAGGTGTTTTAAATGGAAGTAGGTAAAAAACCCATCCGACATGCATACTTTACAAGAAGTTACTTTTTGTATAAAACGGTATATAAAAACTTATTAGTCTTGTCCGGGATGAAACTGTATTCCCTGCAATGTTTTTTCACCGTTCACAATGAAGTAGAAAATGCGATCAACCATGAGTGGAGCTTATATGAGTTTTGCCAAAAAGCGTATAAAAATTGATTTTCACTTTAATCCATTTGAAAAAAATCCGGAAGAAGGCGGTACACAAAGTGACTAAAAGTGTACTAAAGATACTGCGTCATCTAACCTCTAGGTTTAGACTTTTGAACTCCGCCATGAAGCCCAAGTTTTTCTCCATTTTTCCCGATTTGGTGTACAGAATAACAACACAACCGTTTCAGACTGTAGCTTCAATGGCCTCCCTATCTTAACTTCATTGCCATCTTGTTTCTTAAACCCAGCGCTATTACCTCTCTTATTCGACTTAAATTATGTAAATATGTAGCAGGGTTCAGTAAACTAACAGAGAGATGGAGCACAATGAAAATGAACACGTAACAAGAAAGCCTAGGTATGTGTGACAAGTGTGATTTCGAATTGTGGCTCATTGATATTAATAGTTCCTTGCGTCTCCAGCCACAATGAACCGTGCTTCTTAGAAAATCGTCCAGTAAGTTCGTACCAATCCCCCACTCTAGTGTCGTCAATCTTCTAACCCGCGTCATATACTGACCGCCTAGCACAACCTGGCTCGTGCGACTTTACAAACGACAAGCTGCCACTTGCAAAACATGTCCGAAGTAGTGTGCTTTGTGTAGCAAGATCGAATACTTACCGACCTAATGGAATGATTGCTCCTAACTCACTTCGACAAACAGCGCCTCTGTTTGAGCTGTAGTCAAAGCACACAGTTGAAACGCTACGAAGACGAAGGTAGTAGGAGACCAACACGAAGTGAACAACACTCATGAGAACAGACTGAGTCTCATAGCCGCTAGCAGCTAGTGGTGTCCAGTGGAAGGCTGTCTTTGTGCTCAGAAGTCAATAGGGCCGCTGAGTTTAACAAGTTTACACCAGTTCATCAAGACCATTTTTAAACTTGAAAAAGTAAATGCTAGAAAACATTACTTAAAATAATTAAACCCCTTATATCTCCCCTCCAGCCCAATTTGCCGCTGTCACACATATTTTTGGAAACTCTGGTCCAGATCAATAACTGACCGCGAAATAATCTCAAAGTTGTTCGTATTCATGAAGAGTTCATTTTAACTACATGAAAAATTTCAGCCATAGAATTGTGTTCTACGCTTAGAAATATCAGCATGACACTGTCTACCAATTCTGAAACAAAAGTTTAACACAATTTTGGTGGGGCACGTAAAAGATGTGTACGTGCAAGATAACTTGCACTGCCTCATTGCTGTGTCAATTCGGCAGGTTAATCCACTCTAGAATCTTGATAAAACTTGCCGATAATTGTCCCCAAACGATTTGCATGCAAACTGCGCGCTGACCATTCTAAAGCCTTAGTTTAGAATAAACGTAACCAATGTTCATGTGTTTGTTGGTATTATTACTTAGCCGAGAAACAGAAGCCATATGAAATATCGTCCACATACGTAACGGAAAAACGTTCGAACTTCGTAATATTGACTGTGGCTTATGGATTCTGCTCAAAAAACCAAAGTTCACACAAGCATACAACTAAAAACGTCCTACACACTGCTACCGTTTGTTAACCATTGTTCCACAATGTATCTTTTCGGAAGTCATGCGCAAATTGAACTATTTGCGTTGTCTCATATGACCTAATCACGAATCAGTCCGAGTTGTATGATGTTCGGTACATTTCACTCTTCACAAGTTTGATTTTGTTTTCACAGAAAAACCTTTCGTATCCTTCATTGAACTGTTGAAATCGTTTTTTGGTGACTGTTGTACAAATCCCGAGGAAGTTCTCGACTAAATTGTGAATTATGGTTATTTGGTTTTCGTAGCTACATTGAATGTCGATCAGATGCTTGGATGTGCGTCTTGATCAGCTGAAGGCTGTGCGTAATATGGAGGTAGAACAAAATTGACCATGTATCCAAAATACGCAAGGAAGCGGTTCCGAATGAGTATCAGTGGATTTTTCAAACTGTGAATCGTCAACCAACTTTTCTGTAGCATTCCCTCACTTAGCAAATGTATTCCCATGACGAAATTATTCGGTTTATTTACAACACAATAAACACACTTGCGTGCATGTTAAACTTTTATCACATCTTTGATGGTTTACTAGCCGGATGTGCCAATTTAAAAGATATCTGGATAAGAAAGATCTCAACTCGGATTGAATCTTAACCAATGTTTGCTGCTGGCTCGAAGTCAACCGGTTCCCACGATGTTCTAGTTAGATGCCTGCTCAAACCACGTGCAGTGTTAAACGTTGAACCTTTAGTTTGAGTGTGCTAAGAGAGGTTAATAACGTTATTTCGTATGCTGTGTGCAGTAATAGATCATAATATATTTGACAGCGTATGCTTCAGTAAACGTTGATGAGGTAGCAAAATCTGACCGCAATTTTATCAAACAGCGTTGGTTTACATGAAGAATGCAAATTACCAGTTCATTTACACCACACACACACACACACAAAGTGAAATGATGCAGTATTGACAAGGACTCAACAAGGTACCAACATATGATTATAAATCACTCACTTCCGGAGTGTCGGCAATGAGCTCCCTCAATCTTTTGATCATGGAGGTACGCTGAAACAAAAAAAGAAACTCAGGCTTTGTTCTTAATAGTAATCGATAGCTCACCAACAAACTGGTTGAAGTTACTTTGAGGAACGCCCTCAAGAAATCTCTCAATACTTCTGAATAAATTGTCGTTCGTGTTATATTATCATTTTGTATATAGGTCACATTCATTTATGGAGAATGGCCGAGTACTGTAGGAGGAGACACTGAGATAATGGCATGGAAGCTACTCAGGTTGCTTTGAACAATGACTCAACACGTACCGCTTTACAGCCAAGCATAAAGCTACATGTCTGTGATTAGTATACTGTACAACAAGTTTTAAAGCATCCGAACATAGTGAACATTCCTCATGATGGCAAATGATCAAAGTTTTGTAGACGAACACCTGGCCTTGCTTACAGTAGGGGATAGTGCCCATAGGTCAGCACGATTTTCTTGTCAGATGGTGGATTATGGCTGAAGTTCCAAGTGTGATGAACACGTGTAATATTGATGAGCTTGAACAAGAATAAACCTCAAATTTAATATACATTTTGAAAACCAAATGAATGAAACGTTTGACTGAAAGCAAATTCTGGTCAATTTGAATCAGCATTTAATAAACGAAGAGTATACCTGTAAATGACAGTGATTGGAAGAGTGGTGTTCAGTAGCTATATAGAAGTGGATATTGATAGATGGCAGGTTAAAGATAAACTGTACTAGTTGTTGAAAACACGATCTGAGGCCTTTTTTCTATAAACACTGCGAATTGCAGGCTTTGTTTGTTTCTTCAGCTGTGATCTTCATGACCCAACTGTGCCCAGGCTAGAAACATTATGGCAAGTGGCATCTACTTGTGTTCACTGGCAGCAAAATTGCCTTTATCAGTATACGGTTGGAACCAATCAAACATGACCTCAGAGTCTTCGAAAGAGCGTCTTTGTTGATATCATCTAGCTCTCACTTACAGCTTCATCCTTTGTTTCCAAATTTTGAGTAAATTAACGTCGGTTGCCCGATTTTGGGCGGGGTTTTCTAGAATGGAGTTTCACCCTTTCTTACCCTACCCTCAACTTGAGTTTCATTCTTATCTTCATTATTGTTTGGAGAGTAAGCAGTAATGTGTGTTGCGGATACAGTGGTGACGACGATGATTTGTGGCATGGATACGATATACTTTGTCTTTTGTCTGGAAGAGATAGCGTCACAAAATGTGGTCGATATTCTTTTTCACGCAATAATTCTTATTCCTACCTTGGGAGATACTTCATTAACGCACCCATAGAAATAAGTAGATGTCTCGTTTGGTGTCATGGGGGACAGGAACACTTTTTTAAACAAGATGAGCACAAACGGGTTTAAATCGTTTCACTTACAAGATTTTCGAGGTTAATTGATGTAGGAGGGTTTATGTTGAGTGTTGGTAAGGGTTTGGGCATGATCACTTTGGTAACCGGGTTCTTTTTAGGTGCCTCTTCTTTGGCTGACTTGTGTTGCTTTAATCCGAGATATACGTTGAATTTTCTGAAATCCTCTTCGGTTATGGTTTCTCTGCACTTCATGTTCCAAACACGCTTGAATTCTTCAGAGGTGAGCCTTTGCACAGCATTTTGAAACCGATTCTGCAATCAAAATGAAATTTTATCACAGTATTTTCTATCCTGAAAGCCATATGTTTGAAGAAAGACGTCAAAGTTACGACTGGTAGTCCTCGATATAAAGCTGGATTCTGCGCTTTCTCATGTTATTTGCGTTGATCTACAGAATTCACGATCGTTCATTATGTAGTCTTATCAAGCTCTCTAATCGTTTGTACATGCGTGATAAAAACCTATTATATTGATGAGAACACTGCGTTTACTGAACTACACCATGAAGACAAAAACACAGCGATACGTTTCAAGAGTAGTCTTAAAAATAACAGCACTGGTATGTGAACGCCACTCAGTTTCGCCACACTGTGAGCACGAACAGCATGCCTACTGCGCTGCTCACTTGAATAGTGTGATCACTCGTAGCTGTAATGATACTTGCTGAACAGACTCAAAGCTCACAACGCAATCAGGCTAGGGATCACGTCAAGATGTCTACCGCAGTTGGTTATTCTGCCTGCTGGACATACGGTATTAATCAATCAAGACTCAGTTTCGTCAAGGACGAACACATCTCCAAGAAAACCTATAGCCTAACCGCTTTCAACGTTCAAAAACGTACGATGTGCAACTTAGAATAGCTGAGTAGTACTGAGTTCTTTTAGTAGTCTGACCTAAGTACAACGCTGTGGCCGTTAGTATACACGCTAGACAAGGCCTTGCCCGGTGGTCTCTTTTAAGCTACGTAAACAATTATATATTCTTCTTTTTGAGCCGTTTGATTCGACTATTTTTTATTGCTTGTTCTGTTTTATAATATCGGCATGTGGCTGAATGCACCGCAACCTATATCACCTTTTTATACCAATAGAGTTGCTTAAGGATACGCAGTGGTTTCAGTCGGTTGCTTGACTTTATCATATACATCAGTTAGAACATTATTTGCTCTAATAAGGGAAGGTTATTCTTGACATATTAACCAAGTAAGTCATAGAGAGGTTTGCAACAGACGAATAGAACTAATTCAGCTCAAAGAAAGTTACCCCCATGAACATATTTAAGCTCGCCATCAGTTTGATCATTTGGTAAATAACTTTTTATCCATGTGAGGTCAGATAGGACAAATTCTGAGTGCTTTTATTGATGAGCTAAGAGATTCACTTAAACGGCGCATCGTATGGATCTACATAAACAGCAGGATTTTCAACATACGTTCAGGTGGGGCTTGCAAAAGTATCGTACTGTAAACGTATGGTACTGAAGAGAACCACCATAGACCAGAGTTTAAAATGGACAAAAACGAAAGCAGTGATTGAAAACTTTCTGCTGGGTTCGATTTTCTGGACTAAAACCTACCATCTTTCGGCCTGCGAGTCATATACAGCTCGCCGAAACTCAAGGTGCGAAAAATGATAGTCGTGTTGCATGTGAATGGTCCAATGTTAGTTAATCGCATCATCTGATTTGCTGACTATCTTGGTTGGTGAATTAAACCGAATTCACAGCAAATGTGCAAACACTTTTTTGTTTAACGTAAGATATCAAACAAGCTTAGAGATCACTGATATAGTTGGATCATAAAAGCATTTTTTCATGAAAGTTTAGGATCTTATATCTACGAAGCCCAACAAAAATCACTGGCATTTTGAATGCTGCCCAGAAAGTGAACATTTGAAAAGCCTGACAAACTTTTTTCTTTGTACGTGTCCTTCAGTAAGCTATCCAACTAGAAACAAATAAGTAGAATTTTTGAAAAAATGACTGAGGAATATTTCAATTTTGCAATCAAACACACTGTGAAATAGCTGGATTTTCATTTACCTATGTGTTAAGTTACTTGTTTTTTCATAAAAGCATTTTTGTAATAAACTGCTACACGGACGAGTGAAAGGAATACTAGGTGATTTCCCTGGAGAACTATTTGAAAACATAGGGAATGAAATGAAGTAGGATATTTTCGTATTCTCAACCTGCATTCGAGTTTTTAAGCGTGAATGGACAAGTCAGAGTTGATCACTTTGTAGCTTCAAACGTAAATACTTTTTTGACGCGAACCTGTTTAGCTATTATTTTTAAATGCAAATTGTGGATTCCTAATCACGTGACAGAGTGAAAGTCAAACAGAGGGATGGAAAGCGGATCACAATGTTCAAAGTGCGAACTGAATTTTGTGAGTTCGTTTCGGCTTCCACAATGATGCATTTATGGGAATCAGTGTGTATGATGCTGAATTATGTTTGAACTATTATTTCCGGACTAGACCAAGTTAGTCACTAGTTTGTTCACTAGGCAATAAAACGTCCTCGTGACATTCTGAATCATATTTCTACCACAGCTTCATTCAAGATGCACGACCGTAAAAGGTAAATTTACTATGAAGTTTAATGTTATTGATGCACGTAATGTTGTGTGTATGTTCAGAGTTCATTGTTATGACTAAGCTTGATGAAATCACAACACGTTTGTACACTCCGTTCTAAAAAACCCAAGAAAAACCTCAAATATCAAAGATGATATTTTGGAGTTCCTCCTTAGCTGCTGCCTCTCCAAACTCGAATATTAACGTGCATATGTTACAATCAACAGAAATCAAAATTAATATATTCAACCGCCTACCCAATCATCATCACCATAGACAGCGACACATCAGTGGTTCACACTAATGCTTAACTGCCACACAACCATGAAGAAACAGCAAACCCTATATAGAAAGAGAGAAGGAAAAAGAAGGAGACGGGAAGGGACCTAACTACTGAAAATGACAACGTCCATGTTCAAGCATTCAGCATCAAGGTGCCTACACCTTGCAAACGAACAACGAGCTGCAAGTGAGAGTAAGGACCACCTACCCAAAATAACTACCCGTTCATTCTATATGATGTTGTTTTCTGTTCAGAATGAAAATTTGTTGCTTTCAAAATACTCTTAAAATCATCATTTCTCGTTTTATATTTTAACATCGTATGCCCGGTCCTATTGCTCCCATATCTCCTATTACCTGAAAGAGCATTTTATTCAAAGCGGTTGTTACACTTCAACATTTTCATTTTTTCACACTAATTTTCAGTTTGAACACAAAAACGTGTGTAGGTTATGAAGTTATTTTCCAGCCGAATACTCATACAATAAAGCTCAAATACATATCTACTTGAAGTGGATTATTTCACGCTGGTCCACATATGTTCTCCAACTATGCTACGAGGTCCTCCCATCAAAATAATTAGACCAGTCCTAGTCAGCTGTCGTCTAGTAAGTGCGTTGAATTTACATTCTAGAATGCAGCAGGATATACTCAACTGTGACAAATACCAACCTGTATTACACGTGACTTAATATACACTCAGTAGAATGAGGCGCATTGGTGGGTATAAAACAGACAGTCACTGAACGTTGGACAAGCAGATAAACAGAAACATTAACGGTCGATTTGTAGGCAGATTCAGACAAAAATGTTTCACAATTACATTTGCATAGCTCTTAGTTGTTCCGGTCAACAATTTGTTAGTTACTCTGAATGTGAACCATCTCAAACAGAACAACAAAATTATACCAGTAAATACATCAAAATGTTTGTCAGAGATGGAAAGAACTAACTGCCAAATTGTTATCGCTTTGATTGAAGTTAAACCAGGGGCTTGAACCGAGTGCTTATCTGTGGCCTAATAGTCTATATCCAAAGACACGTCGGGAGTCTGGAAATTTCGTCAATTAACTTATCATTTATAGATGGCAATTTGTGACGTCTGTGAACATGCTTAGTACATACGCAAAACTACATACAAACGAAACTAATGTCAAAGACAAATTACCACAAATACTCTATCACATAAAAAACGAAAAGAAGCTGAAAACGTCTCCATCTCAGATAATTAGTAGTAAGTCAACTTCTTTAATCTGTTTATAGAACTGATTAGTTTGCATCTAAAGTCGTCAATCAGTAGCTGAAAAATATCTTGTACGTGCGCGATTGTTCACGCCAGATTCAATTTCTATTACCGCGTTTCTACTAGTTAGTAATTAGTCTCAAGATTTAGGGAACAGTTGCCTCAGGGTGGTGACAGAAGGTTAGAGCACATTTGTAAACAGGTTGGGGACAACTCACCATCTTCAATACCTCCAGTGTTTTGAGTAACTTGTCATGCTGCTCTCTGTTGTTCAATATCACACGTCCCGTTTTCAGCTGTCGACGAATTCGTTGCCAAATACTTCTTGTTAGACAACGACTGGAAACAAAGCAGACGAGATGCAATCAACAGAATTCTAAATAGATAGGGTCAGTAACTATTCATGCCCCTCGACTCCGAAAAGAAGTCAACTTTGCCAATAAATCGATTGAGAATAGATTTATACACTTGCATGAACACACAAATATAGATATAATGAACATAATATAGTATTGCTATCATAACTTGCCCCCGATGTAACCTTTATGAATGACCACTTGTTAGAGAGAAGATATGAGAACGTAAACGGGAGTTGGTGGTTATTTGAAAATCACATGCATCCTGAAGGCTTCTAGTCTCTGTTGACCCTAGAACTATATACATATTAAATCTGATATAACACTCATGCAGAAGCCACATGTACATAGTTTGTGCGAACTTGTCACTGCTTCTGAATCTCTGCTAAACGATAATGACTAAAAACCTAAATGTTGAATATCACCTGGTCCCCAACTGCGGAGAAGATTTGAGTGAAAGGAAAGAAGTCTTACTTCCAAGCGATTTCTAACCAGGTGTTAAGTGATTGCCCGGACACGTCGTTAAGTTATGTAGTTAGCTACTGGTTCAGTTAATAAGGCTAAACAAGTCAGTCTGTGAAGTGGTATACAAGGCTGATGTTCAGAGCAACAGCACTGAAAATGCGAGCTTGTGGTGAATATAGAGACGCTTGGAATGGAATTTCAGATGGATTTGAAATGGTTCAACAGAGCTAACTGTGGTGGGTGCGCCTCTGTCACGATTCTCCATTCTCGGATGTGGTTCGCTGTTTTGCCCGTTTCTACAAACTACAGCTAGGTAAATGCAATGTTTTTCTCGCTAAGGTTTGTAGCACTGGATAAGAGCAGAAGGAACGTTAACCTTGATCATTATTAACAATGTACACTGATTTAAGTCTCACATTAACTTATGGCTGTCTCTGTGTATATGTTCCGTGCAACCATAAATATGTAAAAAGTGGAACATTGGTTTGGCCAGATTAGATGAGTTAACTAAGATATAGTGTAATCATGGAAGACTTCGTTGTAGTGTATGTTGGTCAGGTAGAAACTTGTAACAAAGAGGTGTCCTGAGTCGTAGATTCTACAGTGACTTTCATGACAGATATACACTTGATCTCCACCGAATTTGTTTGGCCAACAGTTGAAAAATTCCAATAAAATCGGCTGCTTGTTGTTAGTCAGGTCACATCTTATGAGGCTGTCGCTGTTTTTCAAATGCTAACTGTACAAAATTAACTGCTGTTCATTACTCCAGTAGTTAGTGATATCCTACCTAGTAGTATTTACCCTATTTCATCAACAAGGGTTTAAGTAGAGAAAAAGTTGAAAGCTCCTGTTAATCCAATGGATGTGGAATTAACCTACAATCAAATTTAACCACCGCAGCGAGTTGGTTTCCTGACAAGGTGTGTACAAACATGGCATTGCAGTGTACATCAGTGCACATTCATTAGGTATTTTGACAAACACTGAGCAACCCATGTGCAACTAATATTAACCATTCTCTGAAGCAAACGGAAATTGCGTGGGTGGTGGTGGGGTAAAATTCCTACAGCATCTGACGGTCAATATTAGCTGTTTTTCTATCATTCGTTGACACACAAAGTCAATTTTTAAGAGATTCAAATCTATGATATAAAGTCTCTCCGGTGCAACAAAACCGGGGTATGCGAAGAAAACTCAGTTGATCTATCTTTGAAGTCTGCTTGATAAAATGGATTGAGTTCAATGAAAATGATTAAAACAGTCTTCGACACAGAGTCACCAACGCCGGTATCTATACCGAACAGTCCAGGAGATTTCCAAATTGAGAACACAGACGACTGGATACTGTAGCAAACGCTGGGCATAGCCTGCCGTGTTTTTACGTACCACCGTACATCAGAATAGCTTTCACGCCTTTCAATATTTCCAGTTGAGGCATTCAAGGTTCGTCAGAGTATTTCTGCTGTGTAGATCTTGCCCCGTTGTTAAACAGAATCCGTATATCGTCAGCAAAAAAACTAAACCGAAGAACAACAAATTTTTATCATTAACCTTCTTGGACGAACTCTGATTCACTTCGCTGTCCCTACCATCGGCCGTTAAAGCAGACACCATCGGCGTGCTAAAGCTGACATCGTTCATGTTAACTCAACGTATCAATAAATAGAAAAACAACTAGCAGAGATCCGCAAGGACGCCAGTAGGCAAATATTTGATGGAGATTGTCAAGAGAGTTCTTTTTCACTCCACAAGTTTACACGGACTCAGATGGTTTGGCCGCGTACTGAGGATACCACAGAAGTCTTACTGCCACTGTTGTGATCGACTGGTGTAAGATGCGAGGCGCACAGATGAGGAACTACCGTACCGTAACCAAGAAGCTTAGTGTAGCAATCAATAAGGCGTTTTTCGCAGCTCAACTACGCGTTCAGTTTGTCTCCACACCAGTATTGCGCTCCCAGTTGAAAGATATATTGCCTGTTCATGCCGCCTCTTTTTGTGTTTACCGTTTCGTTTGTTCCTGTGGAACAAGCTACATAGGCCGCACAACACGGCGATTATCCGAACGCATTCGGGAGCACCAACCGGTGTGGTTGACGCGAGGATCGACGAGGCCCTGTTCGTCTGCGGTCGCCACGCATTTGATCGAGTCAAATCATCTGATCAATCAGACCGAATCGTTCAGGCCAATCTACCGAATATGTGGGATACAATCAAAACAGGTCAAAGGTCGTATACTGTCAATTGCAGAGGCCATCGCAATTCGCCTATACTCACCACCATTGTGCGCTCAAAAACGACTAATCAAATCGTTGAATCTTCCATGGCCGTGTACGCAAACCCAGGATAGAACGACTGCGTAGATGTGACGCATCGCTCGCAGACTTCGTACAACTCACGTGGCCAATGTTACGTAACTAAGTCTCATGACTCAAACCAGACAACAACAAAAAAAGCTGTTGACTGACATCTTTCGCTTTAGTGATATGTTATCTACCACCCCCATCTAACCCATATAAATGTGTTGTATTTAGCCTGATGATGAAACACCGAAAACGAGCTTGTTTGCTACGCATTTCTTCTCATGACTAAACCGGGCAAATTCACAGTATAGAAATGAAATTGTTCGCCAGAGTATTAACTATTTGATGTCGGCCTCGTCCACCGGCCTGGGGCCCTCACGAATCACATAGTCAGTGGCTGGAGACTTTGTGTGAAAAAACAGATGACGCAGCTCAGCTGCATGACGACTGCCGCTGTTTGGCTGGGTTGTCTGTGAAATAAGTGTACTCAATGATGCGGAGCCATAAGCGGGATCTCTTGCTAATGACGCCTTACCTTCACTTATAAGTCACTTGTTTGACAGTCATGTGTAGGCGTCATGTTGACGTGTGTTCGAACTCAGACGCAAATGGTTTCGATAGTTGGAGTCCTATTCTCCCTTAGTTTAGTGGTTACTGGTTGCATTTTTCTTCTTGACCGTTTGACACCTAGGCATCGGTAAAAACTGCTGATAAACTATGACCTATGATGATGATGGCAATAGTATGCTATGACTAACATGTTTTCTCACATATGTCGAAAAAACCAGCTGCGATAGCTGCATTGTGATTCCGGTTTCGTTCATCCGGGAAAGTAGTCGGAGTTTTATTGAATCCACTGCTGCAAAGTAAGTCGGCTGAGTGGCCGGGTATCTTATTTAATATCAAATTTTGAATCTCGCAACATATCATATTTATCTTTTCTTGGTCATGTTCAGTTTGTGCTCACGTAAAATGCGTGATACTTACATTCCAAACATCAGGCACGTCGGATCGTGTACATGAATGGGACTTACGCTTCCTCCTGTAGCTATGTAGCAATTAACCCCTTCACTATGATCAAGGTGTTTTTTTCACTCGACAATGTGCACTTTATATCATTGGTGGTTTAGTAGAAGACGAAACCTAATTCGTTCTGATTGGGTAGTTCAGATGCCCTCAGATGGTGAAGACACATTCGTTAAGTTTGGGCCAAAGTTGACCTAAGCATAAGCAACCATAGATTGCTCAGTGACTGACCGCTTCCAGTTAAGACTGTCACGTTTTATGGTATTTGTTCACCAACGCCGATATCTAAGAACTTATACACCGAGTGGCGTGTGATTTCAATAACAAAGCAGCTTATGACGTTGAGGTTCATACCGAACTTACGATGAGAACAAGAACTTGCGAATTATGCTTATATCATCGAAAGATGTTGTAGGGTATGGAACAAAATATGATGACGTTTCGTATTACATCATCAGAGTCGGGAGTTTCCAAAGCAAATATTAGAAGCGATGGGCATCAGAATGAAGCCTAAAACAATAGTGCTGAAGTTGAAGCAGATATCTGTTCTTTCAGTTCAAATAGGCTATAAAACACCGCTAAGCTCGACTACTACTTTCCGAAAAAGACAAAATTGCGGTTCTTTGGCATCCTGTCCAGGGGTAAGGATATCGAAAACAAAATTCCAGAAACCAATCAACTTCCCCAACTTTCATGAACAAAACTGAGTTGATAACTGTCCAGATAAGATAAGCCTGTTGCAGAAGTAAATTTTACCACAACTCTCTGGACCTTGGCGTTGCACTGAAATTTACATACTTCTCTGCTGCGCGATGCTTCTTTGATGTTGAACAGAATAAACATAGGCTAGAAGACTGCCAATCGATGCCCGATTGGCAGATAGACCACATAGCTGTTAGTTATAGGTGGCAGGGTTCCATTAAGGACTGTCGTTATTATTGGAGCACGTACCTAGATTCAGATCATGCGCTGGTACGTTGTCGTTTCGTACTCACTTTTGCTGGAAAACGACCACAGCGACAAGAACGATTGGCGGTGGAGAAACTGATAATACCGTCGGTGAAACATAATTATCAAACCAGCTTAGAAACCTGCCTCAGTAGTTCTCACTCCGATGATCCTGATCGCTCCTGGACCCAGATCACACAGGCCATTCGTAAAGCAGGTACATTAGCATGCGGCATGGAGGTACATGAAATGAACAAACATTGGATCTTGGAGAAATCCCTCGAGTTGTTAGAAGCCAGGCTGAACATCCCTCCTGGCAGTTCATATAACAAGTGTAGAAGAGATGTCCGTAGGAAACTGAAACGTAGCCCAAAGGTTGATCGTGAAGCTTCGTTATTGGGAAAAGTTAAGGAGATGGAAACGGCTTTTGCTTCAGGAAACACCGACAAACTGTTTAAGCTTATCCGTGCCACTGGTCCCAGGCGACCGTCTGTCAGTGAAGCTATCAGCGAGACAGATGGCACACTCATCTATAATAAGTCTAGAAGGTTAGAGCGGTGGGCGGAACACTTTGAGCGTCAATTTAACTGGCCTCCTGCTTCTACCACGTTGCCGTCACAAACTTGTAATGTAGTGCCCTGGTTAGTAGACTTGGATCCACCCACTGAGACTGAGGTCCGCAATTGCATTGCGGTTCTCAAGCGTAATAAGGCTGCTGGTCCAGATGACCTCGTGCCGACACTTTTCAAAGAAGGTGGAAAGGCGTTAGTAGAAGCTTTGACTCATTTATTTCAACTTGTGTGGACGACGGAAATCATACCCTCGAGTTGAGGTCACTCGATAAGAGTTCCTATATTCAAGAAAGGTATCAGGGGCTCTTG
>QNGE01000744.1:140672-159273 GCA_008508345.1 Paragonimus westermani
AAGGGGTTGGCCACTGTGGGTCGTGTTCGTCTCCCGGGCTGGGGCCCTCGCGACTCACAGAGTCGGTGGTTGGAGACTCTAGGTGAGATGGCGGCTAATCGAGCTCAGTGGCGTGAATGTTGTCGTTGTTTGGCCTAGTTGTCTGTGAAGTGAGTGCATTTAATGACGCGGTGCAGTGAAAGACGTAAAGAAGCTGTCTTGCTGATGACGCCTTACTCTCACTTGCAGCTCACTTGTTTGTTTGTAAGGTGTAGGCACCTTGATGTTGAATGTTTGAATATTGACGTAGTTGTTTTCCACAGTTAGGTTCCTTCCCGTCCCCTTCTTTTCCCTTCTCTCTTTCTATATAGGGTTTGCTGTTTCTTCATCAGTCTGAACCACTGATGTATCGCTCTGTATGATGATGATGATGCCCGATCTGAGAACGATGAAATCGTAGTGAGTAGGGGTTTATGTTAGCTGTATCTCTCTCATTTTTGTGATCCCTGTGCCATGCTCGCTTCTTCACCCAGTGAGCTTGACCTTAGGCGTAAGTGGAAGAATTGTTGGGTTGTTTAGTTGAAAGAATACTTTTGCAACCGACAAATAATACCATCGCATACTATTAATTCGTTGAAATCTGTGTGCAACTTGAAGGCTACCGAATATAGACAAATTCATTCTTTTTGCATTGCACAAGCTTTGTCATTTTTTTTTGTCAAATTACATTCCGGATAAACCATTGTATGACACAGGTAGTGCAACCAACTGTTGAATGTTTTGCAACGGATATGAATCACTATCAACCGATGGTACTTTGGCTACGATGACGACAATATTCACGATGAGAGAGTTAATCAGGTACGTTTCAGGTTTAACATAATATCATGTATGGACTACATGTTTAGAAGTTGACAAATGTTGTGTACAAGTGCAAAGTGTTAAGCTTGTATGTCAACTGTCACTCCTACCTTTGGGGCTGAAAATCGTTTGGAATAAGGCGATAATGTATTTCATGCTTCTTGATGTATCGTTTTTGTAACAAGTCAATGTCCAGCCACGTATTGAGCTTGCGTCTCCAACGTATATAGTTTGAAGGTGTTAAAGGCGATTCCTTGCCCATGATAATCGAAGTTGCTTGAACAAATGTGAGCATCTTGAGAGATGGAGGAGAAATCGTGATTTGAAGCAAACGTTGCTATTCCGATCTAAAAATTTGGTGCTGTTCAATGAATTCAGTTATCAGGCACGAGGTTCCACTAGCTAGAGGTCATTTACAGCCGTTATAACGCAACGGACCTTATTTGGTCGAAAATATATGCCAGTTCCTGGAGTTTGCAATATCAATTTATGTGGCTACGCAAAATTGGATTGTGCGAAATTCCTGTGTTTCATTTGATGTGGATAGAAACATTAAATTCTCGAATGTTCGTTCATCGCTCGGTTATACAGCGATATGAGTTGCTGTTGGCCGAGTTTGGTCCGGCCGTTACAAAAATGTTGTGTGCTGCACTCTAAGCCAGGTTAGCCAGTAGCTAAACGAAGTTCCACTGCCTTCTTCTACATTGCCTCACCGCAAACAAAAGATCTTCCAACGCTTAAGGCAATACCAGGAAATAAGCTTGATTTTGAGCGTGTCGTAAACAGGCTTTGTCAACGTACAGTAAAAATGGGGATAAGGAAAGCCACCAAAGTTTGAAAGTTTTAACGAAAAATGGGTTACTGTTATCAGTACTGAGGTTTCCAGTGTAGACATTGTCAATATTGCCATTGTGCTGGTTGGCAAAATTTTATCAGCTATCTAGATCACAAGTTGAAACTATTGACAGCCATCGTTTGATCATGTGACACATAGTGATGTGCTCCAACCAAAATTCTGAGATTCCGAAGTGTTTTGGTTCCAGAAATGCCAAACCCACTATTGTCTTGGTCTTTCTGTTTGTCGTTAGGCCTTCATTTACGATGGCAGGTAGGTATTTGTTCCCGAAATGACTTGTTTTTCCTGACCCCTACTGAACAAAATACTATGGGTCACTGTCGATTTCAAACACAATTAGCATTTCTTCCGTTTTTGTTCTTGTATATTTATTCCTCCGCTGTTGTGTCTAAACGATTACAATCAATCCAAAAGATTGTAACAACCTGCACGTTTGCCAGCAGATTAGCTCACAGTAAACCTATCCATTATGCTCACTTAAAAAGACTCCTTCATCGGCAAGGTTTTTCGTGATAGATGCTACCTTTCCGAGGGGCATCTGACTCTATAAGTGATAGTGCGTCAAGGTTTCTCTCGCTCTTGCACGGTTTACTTCATACTTACTCAGTCACAACAATTTTTGCTGGGCTCCTCTAAACTACTTTGTTGCATACGGTTGAAAAATTCGAAACTATAAGAATTCAGTCACTATTCAACGTTAAAGGTTCAATTAGCCTTGTAAAACTTGATAAGTCCGACTATTATTTTACCATGATCTACTATCATCAATCGGGTTTAATCGCTAGCTGATTACCGCACTAGATCAGAATCAGTCATTAACGGAGTATCGATTAATCTCTCATTCGAAATCAGAGAGACCAATCTTACCGCTTTTGTTCATGTATAATTCAGAAGAAAAACGATTGCGAAAAACCTGAATTTCGGCTGGACTCGAACCAGCGGCTGAAATAGCACGCACAGATAAGGCAAGTACTCTGCCAATTAAGCCAAAAAAGACGCGCAAGGAATTACAAAATCCACAATCAAACTTGGTCATTCATCCACTCCACTGCCTTATACGGAATGACCCAGCAAACCGGTTGCTCAAGCAGCATGTGTGAATCAGTTTAGGCTGGGATCCACGAAAGTCACCGGTGAACATTGAAAGTGTGTTGCTAATAAGTAGTTTACCAGGTTTGATAAGTTGCCAGAGACACGATTGCGAAGTCCGATTTTTGCAACTGTGTCCCTTACAACTTATAACATCTGTCTAACTGCTTGTCTTATAATTTTGTTATTAAGATCAGTAATACACAAGTATCTCATATCGCTGTGAATTTTTCCACGCCACGCCGAAACAAGTAAAACTGAAATAAGTAGTTCCGTCTCCACGAAATCCCTCATTATCATCCCTAGTTTACGGTCGCGAAAGTTTTGAACTCAAAGAAAGGTATGCTAATTGAAGGTTACTGCCCCGGCCTCCAAATCTTTCATTCAGTCGTAGTATAACCATACTTCCACGGCGGTGATCATTAGATTTTCCGTCAGGTTTGTTGCCGACCTTGAAATCTGTTAAAATCATCGTCAGCTATATAATGCCTAACGGTCAAAATGTCAGACTATGTTTTTTGAACCAGGTCTGATCGAAAATAGCGGTAGTCATCTAAGAGTGTGTGTAGACTGGCAAATCCTAGCAGGCTTAATTTTAATTGTTTTCAGTCTGGCCTAGGCAACAAATTGGTGCTTGTCAAACTTTACGGTTTCAAACCGGAGATATTCTCGAGAAGTGACCTAGCAATAATGATACCTAGAAAGTGAGATGACTGAGCTTCACTTTGTTTCTTTTATGCGGCTTTTCACCAACTCTCAGGGTAGAGTGTTTTGTGAATAGTGTTCTATTTCACTTATTTCAGTAGAGCCGGTTTTCAACTTTAAACAAGGAGTTCTGGAATGTTGCACTCAAATGTGAAAATCAATTACTGACGGAAGGTTTCTCAATAAGCACAACAGAGATCGTGCACACTAGCCGGTAAGGGCAATTGAAGGCTTCATTTTCACCCGTCACTTAGGCATTTTATCAAAGGTGGTGCTACCGACGGGAAAGCCAACAGCACCCAGTGAAATAAAAATCCTGCTCCCGGTCTCCAATGTGTTGGAGTTCACAAGTCTCAAGCGGTTAACACGATGAACAATACACCTTCTGGCAGTCATTTTTCCGGCAAATCACCGTAGGAACCGTGTTATCACTATCGAATAGTAAATCTTGTCTTCTTAGTTCCTTGTTCGAAACAAAGCTATTTTCCATGATACCATCAGAGTGGTTTATAAGGCGAGATAGAGCAGTGTTACTTGTACAAGGGATTGGCTAGAGACAGCCATTTCAGTTGTTTCTTATGTTGTTTGTCAGTGTCATTCTGAAAACTTACCCACTCACAATGCATTACACATTTTATGTCGTCTGCTGAACGGATTCTCCGGTTTGCATGCAGCAATTTTATTTGCACCGCAGTAGTTCAAGTTCCAAACGGTAATAGCAACATTGTGTTAACGGGGACAAACCGGTCCGTTAACCTTCACATCCAACAATAACAACTTCAACATACCATGAGATAGTCCACGCGTATAGCCAACTAAAACAATTTGCTCGTTCTCAGCAGTGGATCGTCCTAAAACATTAACAGGAAGTCTGTTGCATCCGTAACAAAGTGTAAAATTAGCGAGGAAGAATGGTAGACGATGTTTATTAACATTATTACCCGTAGACTAATTTCCCAAATACAGCTGGTCAACACCAGTGAATGGGTCACTGGAGTTCCATTTTCTTTCGCAGAAGCCTGTTTCATATCACAGTCGTTAAAGAACTTCTGCCAGTCAGAAACTTGAGGACTAATCCTTAGATAGCTTCCATAGTCGTCAGTGGTATGACATTCGTGGTGCACTTAGGGACTTGAGTATGCACAAGCAGATAGTTATATATGGATGATCATCAAGACCGTGATGTATTCGGAGTCTCTACTGCCGTCAAACTGGTTAGCCCAGATGTCTTTGATAATAAACATAACACACACCTTGATACTTCTGTAGTGTCTCAGGTGTCTACCATCACACCACATCTCAGCATACTAGTAAAGTACTAGTAAAGTACTAGTAAAGTAGGCTTGGAAATTCCGTGGCACACATTGGTACTAAATCTTTATGCAAGGGTGGAAAATCCTGTGGAGGTGTTGTATGGGGGTTGCAATATAGTAAGTATGAAGTTTAGACAAGAGATTGTTACCTATACTGCAAGCATTTTGTGCATGCATATTTATGCACCAGTTTGATGAAAGAGTTATTGAAGTAAAATAGGACCAAAAATTGAAAGTGATTCGCACGTGACAAGCCGCGGCACGTCCGATTTTCTGATCAATATTGCATCTAAATGTTCACTTGGTCAATATCGATTGGGATTTACCAATATTGTTGGGTTGAAGCGAGTCAGATCAAATTCCTAGAAAACACCCTGACTATCGATGCATTAAACCGTACCGGATTTTCCACAACTTGTATGTTCGTCTACCAGGTCTGGTCACGATTAATCAAGGATGCTTGGAGAAAAAGACAGAATTGTTTACTTTTCCACTTCAACTTATTTTTGAAATATACCTTTTCAAATTGCTCCTCTTTACTTTGATCTCATGTAATTGTGACACAAACATAAGACGAGTACATTTAATGAAAGATCATACTTAGGCGACCGTTTTAAACAGTCACCACTCGGCTTTTTCACTAAGTTCTGGTTTAGCTGTAGTTTCAAGTCTCTGTGTCATTAGAATCGGTACCTTCATGGTAGGTTTGAAGTTCCATTGACTGATGTCAGTCGACCAGATTACACCAATAAACAGCTGGAAACCAGTCACTGTGAACTGGGTCTCAACACCCTAATTTGTGGAGTTCACATCATAAGTGTATTACTATACGTTTTAGTTTGGCAGCCTCCATAACCGCGTAGCTGGCCTCATTCTGTGGAATGTGCTACTTCAGTATCACGTTCTACCCGCACGGAATCGTGAAGCATGTGATCACTCGCGGGTTATCTGGGGCAAACACATGAGCAATTGTATGCAAATATACGACTGTTTACAGCAATACTGGGCAAGAAACCAACGGGGCTGTCAGCTTTCTTGACTGTCAAGCTAAGTAAAATGTTTAGTGTCGGGTTGATAGTGAGAGTGGCTGTCTGTCCTCTGCGGTGAAGGTAGTTACACCAGTTAGTGATTACAATACCGTAGTTATCAGGTCACGTGATACTGACCTTGTGCTTTTTCGGTTTCTGTCCGTTACATGGACGTGACCAAGGTAGTGTGTGAGAGGTATGCTACTGACGTGTTATAGGTAGCGTTCAGTTGAAGTACGTTAAACATGAAGTGGTTTAAATCACGCGTTCGAATACGTACATGGAAAATAAAAACACATAAATACTAGTAAACGTATTACTTGAAAGTGAACTACAGTCTTCCTGAGCAAAGCATCTCTCAAAATATGAAAATGACTTTGTCACCTAACTGGATAACCCGGAGTGCACTTTGCGATTTTTTCTGCTAGGTGAATGTCTGATGACGCAATTAAAATGAGATCAGCTGAGGTATGTAAGTAAAACGTTTATTTCAGAGCCCCGTTAGTATGCAACAAAATATTGGCCCGGAAACTTCAAGCGGAATGGTACAGCGATGATCGACGTATTGAAGGTGAAGGTAACAGAATTGCGCAAAATTCTAACGGAATATATTAACGGACTACCTTACAATACTGTTTGTCAGATGTCATCTAGACAGTGGTAACTGATTTCAGTCAACCAGTAACTAACCAAGATTGGTAATTTAATGCGTTTTGTGTTGTTCTCCGTAAAACTATTCGCAGAGTGCCCTGAACATGGTAACCATGATTAGATCACTGGCGTTAGACAGTGGATGAGAATTTTGTTCAAATCTTCGTCTCGGAATTTCTCTAAGTCTATATTGGATTTGTGAATGGATAACCGTTTTACTGTTTGACAGCTGATACCCTAGTTCCCACATTTGCTACAGCAACAAAAATATGCTTCAGTAACATACCTCCACTACGCTTTGGATACATACGATTTTTAGAAAGTTTCCGTAGATAAGTCAAGTTTAGAATACCACTCAGCTACGGAATAAGAAGGAAAATTTTGTTGACAGGTATTAAGAAGCAATCTCCAATGGCTCTAAAGTATTCTAACAAGCGTGTGTAATTGAGACATAGGTCATCACACGGTTAACAGCACTCAGGATGATTGCTCTCGACTAACATGTAGTTGGATCGTTACCAGCTTACGTAATGTTGATCCGTGTGCAACAGGTTACGTGGTATCATTTGACATTTTCAGAAGTGTTGGAGGTCAGTGAAGATGACTGTGACTGTCGGTCTACTAGGTTATTTTAGTTCAGCCTACTGAACAAGTAAGAATTTTGTAGAATGAGCACAGTTAAGTTTCGCGCATCGCAAATGATAAAAGCATAATTTTTCTCAGAGTTGGGATTCAATTCGAGTTGGACACTGTGTCGTAAATAACGGACCCAATACGGACGGTGTGCACTGCAAATGTATTTGGTTAAATTTAAAATCATCTTACAATAGCCAGCCTATCGGTAACTGTCACCAACTTTGTCATCAGCTGTCCACTCGGAATCCATCGACAATCACCTGTGATATTGGTCAGCAGAAAATGGAGTGATGGAATAGTCGATGAGGAAATGCAGCAGCCTGAAGATACGACGAAATAAAATTGGGGCCAACTGTGGTTTACGAGGTGCATCAGCAACCTATGGATGGATCACCTGCAATGTCTGAGTGACCGAAAGAAATATAGGGTTCGGTAGACTCCCAGAGTGATATTGTATGATTTCTCCCGAAAAAACGATCAACTGCCGGTGTGATGCAATTTTTCTAAGCTGCCAAAACTGTAGAGGTTTTGACGTTATCCGAGTATGTTTATTTTTTGTGTGAAGAAGCACCCACATGCCTTGTCACCTCTCATTGCTATACCACCAACTATATGGGTGCAAGTCCATCTATACAGGATTAACGGCGAATCAGCAGCAGGTCAGAATGTCCGAACATGTGAGTAAGGGAGGTAATACCCCACATGTCGAACAGATTTTAGGCTTGATAACGATATGATGCATGAAGCTTGAGGCAAATCACAGTATCAACAGTCTGTCATCGTCATCTGCTACTTTCATATGCCAAAACGAACAGCTACAACATTTCTGCTATCATATGAAAAGCCAACCCTCGTGTGCCCAAGGTATTAAAAAAAACTGTACTGTATTCGGCAAGATACTAAAAGAATACCCAAATTAAGCGATGAATTATAGTGACTTTGTAACTTTCGACTCCGCAACCTGCCTCTTAAAAGATTAGGCGAGGAGCATCTCAATGTTTGCTCGTTTATTCAAACTTATTTCAAAGAAAGACTACCTTGATTATCATGTGACTTATATCGAATGAGAAGCGCTCACAGTTGCTGGTAGTTAGCAAATTTGGATAGGCCATTTCAATCAACTTATTATGTTTTGCATGTTTGGTGGTTTCTTCAGTCTCCAACAGTCACAAAAATGCAGACTAAGGAAAAAATGGTAGGACAGTTTTTGTGCCTCTCCTCAAGACGATTGGACAGTCTGAGCGATGTTCACGTTCCAGTGTGTCTGTGCTTTCAGGGGCGATTATCTAATAGTGTTTGGGGGGTGGGGGGGTAAATTCACTAGTGTAATTGTCAACAAATTTCCCTCATAGGTACGTCAGTAAAGGTTATGATCTCGGACCTAGTAAGGATAAGCAATACTGACAGGTTCTACCAACAGCTGATAGATAAATCCGTCTGAAGACAAACACTGTAATCATTTGTGGTTGCTGTCCAACTCTGAGTCTCAAAGTCAGTGTTGATATGAAATGGTTTATAAGATATTAATAACCCTAACCATTGTACAAAATGGTTGGAATGCGTAATAGCGACTCACGTCTGCCGAAGCCCGCATATTTTCTTTTTCTGCTATCGATTCAGAATCCACATATGACAGGACGTGTTTCTCTGGAAGCCAATAGATGGAAAACGACATAATGAAAAATCTTTTCGGACAGGGCTTTATATCCCTATGATTTTTATTGTTGATCTTGAACACTCATATCTCATAATCCCCTATCAGCATCAATAGGTACGTTGTGTCGCGTTCGTTTATCAGACAGTTTTTGCGCAAGTAATTCACATCAGCTTTTGGGAAAAATTGCGTATTCGTGCGTTAATGGCATAATCAATTCCATTATAACTGATGCGGCTCATTTGACACATCGAACAGGTTAGTGGTGTGTAACTAATTGAATTAATATCGTCTGTGTTCATCGAATATTTGCTGTGGAAATATATGGGGCTGAAACAGAACTCTCAACCACTTTCCATTAACACTGATTATGGCTGCGTAGGTGGTTTCTATCGGAAAATTTCTTTGATAAAAGTGACGGTTGAAAAGGACGTGTTCGTTGATATCACTGAGCAAGGAGAGTAAGAAGTCATTATAAGGACGGGTCCGTGGAGGTTGTCCTTTTCCTGTGTTCTTGATTGCACCTACTATACTGAAAAATTGGTCAAACAACGCCAATTACCACACCATTAAGACCCACCAACAGTCATCACACCTCAAAATATAAACCACCGAAGTTACAATTTGAAAACAATTAGAGGACATTTCCATTGGGAAAGTAAGCAACCTAGGTTTGCAGCACTGTGAAACAACATAAACTAACTTTGAGTATTGCTATTCGCGAAAAACACTATGTCATTCCAAAAATATGGCGAGATGAAAAGCTTCAGATTAATGTGAAGTAAGCCACCCTCACATTGTGCGTTAGATTTCACATCCAAGTAAATTTCTGCTCAGTCTCATTTACACGGAGGCACTCGAATCTCGTTTCGCCTTAGGTTAGCACCCATCAGCAACTCCCTTATCTGCTGTGGCTAATTGCTGATCCCGGATTCACATGCGTTCAAGGGGACTGTGTTGACCGACCAACCACTGATCTCAAATGAGTTGCAACCGCAGTATCACACCTGTATGCTCAGCCACTTTCGTGTATCTTATTCATGTTGTCTGAGTGTGAATTTGGGAATGAATTGGAAGAAAGAATACATGACAAGTAGCTTGTGGTAAACGTAAAATTAGGCCCGAATGGCTCAGTTCGATGAGTAACAAAGGTGCATTCTTTCCGAACACGTAACATACAGTCAGCTACTTGTAATGTTCAGTTTGCGTCAGCCCAAATATGAGTATTTACAAGTAGTTGAATACTGGTAGTTATAGTTTTAACATGAGTAAAAATGGAAAATTGGAATAATCAACAATTTGTATAACCAAAAGCGCAAGCAACCACGTATGATCAGATTACTTTATAGCGCGCGTGCGGTCGATGCAAACTAAAAACACTGTCCATTAACACCTCATTCAAGTAGAACATGAAGGAGACGGCAAGGATAGCCGCACACAGGTGAATGATGTCTTTTCTTAACTGCTACGCCGTCGTTGGTACAAAACGCCTAGATTATACATAATTCAGAGAAAAAATTCCTTAAAATATGTGCGTCCAAACCCAGGCGTTTACCATTGAGACGTTTGTGCTTCAGGAGACCAAAATATCTATCCCTATGTGAAAGTAAACCATCGTATTCAGAATAATATCTGTCAGTTTATCAGATTGATATTTGCCGTAATTGATCCGGTTTGGCTTCAAAAGAGCGTATAACTTTCAGCGTTCTCAAGATATTCAAAATATCACACTGCTCTTCGGCTCTGCTTTTGCGACACAGGTAAGTGAATTCCGTTGCAACAGTTGAGGAATCCGGTACTACTCATGTAGCTGGTTGAAAACACGCCCACATGTGGCAGTGTAAAACAGCCAATAACCAGTTTCCTGGAATCGTTTCTTTATGTGTTCATGAGACCCCACTGATTTTCGTTTAGTTTCGTTCCTTCTTTTATTCTTTTCTATATAGTTGCAATTATTTACTGCTGTTAGAGAAAAATGCTTGGTTTGAGAAGTTTTTCAAATATCTTGACATTGACCTTGATCCATGACAATACTTGCTTGTTTAATTTTAAGTTAGTATCTTACCGTTTGTTTCCTCAACTAAGGTTGTATGAATTTTCGATCCTTTGATTGCTTATTTATTAAGGGTTATCTTTTGTTGGTTCGGTTGCTTTTTATTTCCACATCGTATACGCATTGCACTTGCAATATATCTATCTGTCCACTATTTGGTTATTTGGTTCAACTAATGTGGATGATAGGTATGGTTCTAGTCATGGAAACATTCTGATCGTGTACACCTTATTACTTTAAGGGCTTTTGATAGTATCAACGGTACTCGCGTGTATGGTTCAAATCTGGAAATGATGATGATCGGCAAACCATACGCAACAGGTAAGCTGTCACTAATGTTAGAATTTTCTCGTTTTTCTAGTATAGAAGTCACTTTGCGAGACATCAGCCGTGTAGGAGACCATTCAGATTCATTTATCAAGTGTAGGATTTCTTTCTGGTGCAGTATTTATTAGTTTCTTTTCAAAACAAGAAACCAGCCAGTTTTGTAATATATAGCAAAACTCTCTTTGTTTTGAAGTACTACAGCTGTATCTATGTGACCTCTGGAAACATTCGAACCATGGTAGCACACTGCATACGATTGCCTACCTTATTTGCAATCATCTTTCTATCCAATATATCTGGTCTGTTCAAGAAATGATCTCAAATACACCTGTTTTCTCAAACATTAACCACGTCGCACTTTAGGTGTGTCGTTTGTCTTATGCTCAGTATAGTCATTAAGTCAGTGTTAATGTTAAGATAATCGACTGAAACTTATTGTGCCCAAGACTCCAGAAAACATTCTGATTTTATAATTTATGATACCGTGAGTGCTAGGTGTTTAGTGTTCAGAATTCTCCAGAAGCATACAAAATGATTCGTAGCTGCTGCCTTTCATCAGGTATACACACCCAGTGAACTTTGACCACACAACAGCCAAGAAACCGGTCCTGTGTTTCCGACGAATTTTGACCATTGAACACTTGCTGCTTATGTCACTTTATGAAAGACAATGAGTTCTATCGAAATTTTTCTGTCCGGAGTATAGAGTTACTAATGGTTTGTGCACGACAACAGTATGTCCACAAATACACATAGAAAACAGTTAATATAGAACCGAAAAGGTTAAGATAACTTCCTTTTAGTGCTGCTTTCGAACAACTCGGGTTCTATTGCTCGTCTAGAGGTGATCACTGTGAAATATACGTGTGAATCCGTGGGCTGCCTTCAACTGCAGATGTCAGAGAATTCATATAAACGAAACCTCATATGGTTTATTTGCAAACGTTCCCTTCACTAGAAAAAATGTCCTGACTTAGTGACTGTATAGGAGTTCCAATCAACCGATCTTCATCTGTTGTCATCCTTAGAAGCAACATCCACGTCAACGCACCAGTGTTTGACATTAGCGCACAATTACCATACAACCAAGCAACTAAGAAAATGATTCAAGCTAGAAATAAAACAGGGATAATAGATAGCAACCACACAAATGTTCTCGCTTTTCACGTAAGATATTCGGTATGGAAGGCCCCTTTGGACAACACTCAAGCAACCACAGAACCCCTGCTCTGTATGCATCGATTAGGGTAGCTCAGACATCCCACAGCTTGATCTCTAGTGACAGATTCAACGAGTTGGTATGCAAGCACGTTCTTACGTGATACCCGACCTCACAATCTGCTAACCCCGAAATTCTTCCCGGTTGGTCAACGTGGTCAAAATATTGATACAAATTTCACCTGTCTTGCTTTAATGCAGAGGGGTTGCCTCTGTGTCGTTCAATTTACCGCGCTTTACTCCAGACAAATATTCATCCCTCACTTTTCTTACCCTCTTGAGGTGACAGGTTTGCGCTTTTGTGTTCCTCGACCAGAGGAAAAAAATAGTTCCAACTTATTTCGCACTAATCATGTACTGCGTTGGTCTACCGCGGCAACTTAGTCACACTCTCCTAACTTCTACCAATCTTGATGGAAAGAATTCGATGTAGGTGCGACACAACACCTCCAACTGACTAAGTTTGTTAACCGATTAGAAAGTTTGCACTTGGCACAGTAAAATTACCTCTATCACGGACAAACTTAACTGTAGTCCTTATCGGCAGTTTTCTAAGAAGTTTTTATTCTGCTACACACCATTATTACTGAATTCTGCGTTTTCGCGAACCAGGACTTTGAAGTCTTTGTGTAACCCTTTAAATTTATTCAGTTTTACACAGTGAACACTTTCTAAACGTAAACTTGTTACTCGCAATGAAAATCCTGGGTCGATTCACAGGCAAGTTTGTTCCTACGTGAAAAAAGCTATTGTTTATTTGGAGATTTTCCTGAATTTTATCGACAAATGTCCTACCTTCATAGACTTTCCAGTCAGTCCATTTTAAAAACAAGCACTATACTCCAGTCTCACTCTTGTTTAGGATCGTCAGGGCTAGAGCTCTGGGTGCGCCTTCATTAGGCAAACGTGCAGACCACTGCGCCACTAACATTAAGAGCGACAGCTGCGACTGTCGGGTGATGTTCAACTTATAAATGTTGACTTGCTTGCTCCTGTCGTGGATTGCAACTTACTTGACCCCATGCACTTGACGGTTCTTCTTTTGTATATACTCCAACCACGAAAGCAAAGGAACTACAACCAATCACTTTACCGATGTAGGTTTCACAATATACCCTTGTGATTGTTTCAACTCTGAGTTTGTCGATCCATTTGCTCTTAATTTTTTACCACCGGTGTACCACTGGTTGGGTGACTCAGATGTACCGTACTGGCCTATCAGTCTTCTGGTTTTAACATGTAACCATCCTACTGGTCCGTCAAGCTTCATGGTTCACAAGATTTTTTTCATTAGGCAATTACACCAGGGAACGTTTTCTTTTTGCAAGGGGTTCAACTTAAGTCTCAAGACTGAAGAGTTCGTATTCCTACCCACCAAGCACGTCTGTAGCAAAAAATTACGGTATTTACTCAGTTCATACACAAAACGTTGAAACACCTTCCGATTCCCCTAGTAACCATAACGGACACCCATACACTTCAGAAAAGTTAACCAAGCACGAAAATGGTCATTCGTACAACGTGTGGAAAAGAGACGCATAAACCTATTGCGTGTTGGCACTATACCAAAAATTGTATCTCTGATCAGTGATTTTTCACCACCCTGGGAAATAGTGACCAATGTTTACTCAAATTTTTTGAAACAGGAGAACGCTCTAATCTGCCTTATTAACATGGCATGTATTCTAAAAAGAATAAACAATGTGTACGTGAACCTGACAGAGATTTAGACTCAGCTGGGTTTAACTAGTGGTGTGATATGAATGATAACATTCACATCCTGTCCGTAGTGCATCAATTTACCTCTTGAGTCCACTTAGCATAATCGAAGTTGAGTGTCACGTGCACGTTCGCACCATAGGTCAAGTTGTCTGTAACGTGTGCGTCGTGCACGGCATAATGATGTACTCTTATCAATCACTTGTCTGCTCTGTGGGAGGACCAGCTGTACACTCGCTCACCGGTGAGGGATTATAATTGCAACCTAACGGTGTGTGCTCATTTGGTGCTGACACTCAAGTGCCCACTTCATTTGAGCCGCACTTTGGACCGTCTGTCTGAACCAACCACACTCTGAGACAGCTGGGCGAACTTCAAAGTCCTGTGCGAGACCACCGCTCACCTTCGTCTTATCAGTGGAACTTAGTACGCAGGTTGTATTTACCTTTGTCACCAAAATATCGCTCAGTGAAAATCATTATGTTGGGCTAAGAAAAACTACATTTGAATGGATGTCGGCAGAACGCAAGAATAGATGACTGTGAGCCATAAAGAATATACTGCGGACCAAAAAGTGTACGTATCTTCAGCAAAGAAATGTTTGTGTACCTACATAACGGCATTTCGATATATATGGATGATTTCTAATCACAGCGGCATTCCTACCAGAAAAGCCGACAGTGTCAAAGCATACGGGCAGACAGAGTTCCACGAGCGCTACTGGCGGCTTTTTGATTTTCCTTAGCGCTACTGTTTCACGTGCAGAATGTTAAACAGTGAATCAGCAAGCATTTCGGGTGCAGTTACTCGTGAACGGTTTACGTGTTACCAAATTACGCGACCGTTTTTGACCAAAGACAATTATATCCGTGATTGCACAAACCTCAAAAGATTACAGTTGAGAGCGCTGATAAATCAAACAAGACTTTTGATAGTATAAGTTGAGTGTAATCAGCAAGCGATCCCAGCTTCCGCATTCCCATAGACTTTTCAGTCAACCCATTTGAGAAAGAAAACTCCAATTCTAGTTTTACTGTTAGTAGAGGTTATCAGCGGTACATTTCTTACCGAGCGGGGAAGCAGAGTAGGGACCGCAAATATGTGCTATTCAACAAGAAAATGTTCAGTGTGCTACGATATTGTTAACTTTGTAAAAGTTGATCGCAATGCAAATTACGTTACGGAGTTATATCATGTCGTTTAGTTGTCCTGAAATAAAATAGCTCAGTCTTACTCTATGGAAGCAAGCAGCTTCGTCCGTGAGAACCGAAGTTGTGGAAAATGGAATAACGTACGTTCATGATTTATTTCACGAACTCACAGGCCTCGAACTTCTCTTTGACAGTTAATAAGTAAACTTTCCACATTTTAATCTGGCTTGTCTTTGAGGTCATCTTGGTGGATACTATACACTGATTTTGACAATCTCGGAGCAGTGTTCTGCCGCTGGCTATCGCTAGGTTTTTGGTTACCCACTGCTAGCTAGAGTGGATAAATCTGATCAGTTTTTAAGGTGTCCACTCTACAGGGAACCATTGTTGTTGTTAACGCCTCACCGATGAGATGGTCGTAATTTCTACTTAACCGATTTGTTCTTGTGGCAAACCTGAAGGTAGGACTTGTGTCTGGCTTAAATGTTTTGCTGTTTGCAATGTCAGTGAGACATTTCACTTCAGACCTCGCCCTAGTTTGGTTCTATCATTCCAATGATCCAATAGATGGTGTCTTCCGCTGTTCAAATGAACGCTACTGCTTCATATCTCGGTATCATATATTCCTTAGTCTGAAAGGTTGAAACAATGAATGCATTAATTTTTTCCGAGAATGAACATTGAAAAACAGTGGAGTTATTCGAAACACTACACTTAGCCGTTTTATTAATAACAAATCAACAGGTTTGTACAGTGCAAATGTAGTTCTGTGTTTAAACGATATTCTTTAGAAGTTGACCATTTGGATTTAGTTGTAACTTAAACAAATTGTCTTCTGACGCTCTGATCTAACAGGCTGCTATGAAGACGTGTATGCTCTCATTACTTCCTTTTTGTTAAGTTGCCAGTGTGTGTAAGATTCGGAACTTTCGAGATGGTTTCCAACCGTTGGTTATAAACACCAAAATACGTCTGTACAATTTTAAAGCCGAGTAGGCGCGTTGACAACAGAAGAGTTCGACTGCTTCCATGGTAGCTGCAAAGCTATTTCTCAAACCGAACAACAAAGTTTCGGTTTAGGAAGTTCAAAAAGTTTAAAATTCCCATCTTTTCAATACAGCTAACTGTCCCCCAACGAGTAAGAACGACTTGTTGCTTTGTTCTTAAATTGTTAGAATCCTGGATGAGAAACTTGAGATTGCTAGCAAAGTCAAAACAGTTGGGTAGCAGCTCACTGAGAATACTTGCTGTGTGGCATTCTGAAAGGACTAAGGCAGTTGGAATAGGTAGTAGTTAGATTAGGTAGTTGGAATTGCAAACACCGTAACACCTCGAGCAACTCACCACCGAACCTCATAACTCATAGTGTGTAACTAAAAGTTCTGAATAGTTGCTTAACCTTTTAAGATCATCTACTGGGCTGTGATGCAAAAGCTAGACAAAGTTATTTTTGAATGCTCATCTTAATCGATAGCTACACCAATCAGAAGGCATCAGTGACACTAAGCAACAGTTTCATTCAAATCCATCGGTAACTCATCACATCCCAACAACAGCTATGTTATACTTCCTTTACCCACCTTACAACGGTCGCTTAGCGATCGACTGATGTGGAGTGCATTGTTTGGGTCAAGTACTCAGGTAGCATATCCAGTATTTAACGCACCGGGCATTATGTAGGAAGATCACCAACAGTTGGATAAATCTGATTAGTGGTCCAACAAAAATGTGGTCGCGAAATATGAAGGCTTTTACTGTTCCACTGCATGAAGCATGTAGGTATCGCCTGCTTAGTTATCAGTCAATTTGCCACCTAGAGGCACTATTTGAGATGGCAGTGTACCACAGTCAGTGACGTATCTGCAATTATACCGCTTATAATCCATTCGCTTAAAATTCTTTAATCATGTTTTAAACATTTTAGTAAACTTTGATCCTCCTACGTTATTCCACATCACTGTTGCGACCTGCGGTGGCCTCAGCTACAACACCTTCTCTTCAGGCTCAATGTCATTGTGGTTGACTGATTATATGTAACCAAACGTACTTGAAATTATAGAAGTTTTGGAAGTTTCACAAGCAGCATGAAATCATGCAGTTTCTTGTTGTTGTTGCTAAAATGGTCTGTCTTTATTGCCCCATCCCTGTGGCGAGTTCAGTAGATTGTTTGGCCTGTGAGTTCGACAAAGACCTGTGTGCTGTTCACACTGTCTGATTTTGCTATATACCAAAGAAATTTTGTGAAGATACCAAAATTAGACATAAGCAATGAGAAACTCAAATTTCACTAACGACAATGATATCTCACTTTCATCGGACGTTTCCGCAGCCTCACCATCCGTAAGGGGGGCTAAAACGGAGACAGAACTCACTATGCACTTTGTTCGAGTGTTAGATTTAACACTCAGAGCAAACATGATTAATGAAACAATGTCTTCGGTTGGTCAGCAGAAAGGAGATACTGGCTCCTTACTAATTTTACAGGAAACCGTATCAAAAAGCATCTGACTAATGTTGTTCCTTTCTTCGTCTAAAAGAGAGTGTTATCATTGCCTTATGTAAGTCGCTGTGAGTAAACAGTTGACATCCAGACCCAATTACTTTTCCATCTCAGGTGCTTCCACGAGTATCGAAAAATAAACACCGATGTTACTAATAAAATTAGTGAAACAATAAAAACCTGTTTTGACTGATACAACTGATCAGTGAGTTTCAGCTACTAATCTGCCGTGAAATGGTTCGTGAACTGGATGCCGTATAAATGGTGTACATATTCCAGTAGTAGGTTTGTCAAATTGAAGGAGCTAAAATTCAGCGGTGTGCACGTGTTAACACCCACTGAAATCGTGATGTGAACAGGCATGTTTCGAAGAGGCTGTTCAGTTTCGACAGAACTGAACTTACGTCACGTCGATAAATCTTATGAACAAGCGTCGCTCTATCCCACCTGGTTCTCAATATGGTGACAACCGCGGAGAACTTAACCGCAAGCTGACTAAAAGCTTACGCAAAGACCGTGAGCATTACCTGGTCCAACAATCGGGAGAGATGGAGAAGGCCTTTGTATCTGGAAAAAGCAGAAGGCTTTTCTCCCTGATCCGTGGTTGTACTGGCCGTCAAGTCGGTGTAAGTGAGATCATATGTGAAAAAGATGGTTCACTTATCACCAGCCAGTCGCGCCGACTTGACCGGTGGGCTGAACATTTTGAAGAACAGTTCAGTTGGCCTCAACCAGACCATGTGGACGACGGGACTCGATTGGTCAGCTACTGCATTCCAGACGGCCCTCCTCTGGAATCAGAAGTGTTCCTGGAGCTCAAGTTAATGAAGCGTAATAAGGCTCCTGGACCAGACCTCCTCT
>QNGE01000744.1:159851-176646 GCA_008508345.1 Paragonimus westermani
CAAGCAAGATATCAACAGGCTTGCTGTGTTTGACCATCGTTGTCTCCGCCACTTGGCCCACATTAAGTGGGCTGATCGCGTGAGCAATGCGGCAGTTCGCCGGCGCGTATTCCGGAACGCTCGGGAGGAGCGATCACTTGGTCAAATAATTACGTTGCACAGCTTGCGATGGTTGGGGCACGTGCTCCGTATGCCAGCCGAGCGTTTACCGTACCGGGCATTGTATAATGAGGCCACCAACAGTTGGGTAAAACCGCGTGGTGATCAAGCAACAACGTGGTCACGAAATATGAAGACTTTGACTGCTCCATTGAGCAAAGTGGGCAGGCATCGCCTGCCTGGATGGGGTCCTCGTGATCACTCAAACCGTTGGTTACCGACGCTATCCGAGATGGCGGTGTGTCGCATTCAATGGCGTACCTGTATCCGTACCATTTCTAGTTCTTCCGCTTGGTCTTCTTTACCATTTATTGACCTTCTTAGTAACGTTTCCTTCTAGGATATTGTACGTCACTGTTGAGGTGAGCGGCGACCCGAGCCACAGTACCTTTGGTCAGGCTCATGGCTGTTATGATGATGATAATATGGCCACTTATCACTAATGTTAACCATTTCAAAGGTGAAGGTTTCACTCATAGTTGTGAACGCAGCTTACAATCCAGTGCATAAAACTTGCTCGTTAGGGTTACCCTATTATTTAATTATTTTGTCAAGATCGGAAGATCTTACCGAGAGTAGAGTGCATATGAACAAGTTGGTTCACATTTTGTACGCACCATCGCACTTCATTTCGTATGTGCATTTCAGTTAACAAACTGACGACAAAACACAAATGAGGTGCATAGTACTGCTTTACATTGTCTGTTATGTGCATTCATGTGCATCTATGAGTCAGAATAAGTGATCCTGTGGTTTGAATCATCACTCACCGCAACAGTGAGAAACTGCACAAAATCGACAAGCGCAACATTGCCAAAGCAACAGTTGATGGTTACACGGTATCAGAAAAGGCCAAACCACGTCTGCATGACATGCAACATCCATTTCCGCTGAGGAGAAAGAATGGGTTTTTAGGCCTTACTGTTTCAACAAAAATGATGCAACAGTGTGAGAAATAGAGAAAACCGGTGACTCTGCTAGGTTCTCAGAACCCAGTCAAATGTGGTATATGCATCGACCGACCATAACTGTCATCTTACAGCGCTTCAATGGGAGTTCTTCACGTTCAACCTAACCAGTAGCATTTTATGCGCAGGCTCTACAGCTCTCTGCAATCACCATCCTATTTTGACCGTCATTTAGAGAGTTCAGTTGGTCACTAGTTGGCAGAAAATCAAGAGAGCAGATCGAGTGTTAATCCAGTCTAACCAGTCACAAACTTGTTAAGTTTAATAAAAGCTGGCAGTGAAAGTTAGCGAAGCTTGGACCATTCATCGAATTTTGACTGCTGGAAAAAACGACACCGAAGACCATAGTATAAACCAACAGCAGTAATCAGCACAAAATAGGCATATGAATACTTGCAACCAACTGATACACTCATCTTCTGCTAAAACTGTATCGTGAGCACCACGTAGATATGAGCATTTAGAAGATGAACGCCCACATTGAATGCGAAGATCTATGGTGATTTGACGATACATTCTGAATTCGCCCATGTCGGTGTAAAGCTTTGACACATATTCGTATACCATCACACCGGATAACCACATTTCATCATCTGATACCCTTTGTGCTACTGTATAAAACAGCTATTGTGAATGATGTCTGAACTAGACGAACATTGGGGTTTGTAGTAACTAGGTTTACTAAAACTTAGTGTTAGTGAACTTCGTCGGTTTGGTTTCAAGCCGTACCAAATGAGGTCTGTTATTTTTAGATGTAAAAAGCAATTGAACAACAGGAATTTCTCATGATGCAAGCAAACGTTTTTCAAGTAAGTCAAAAACCAACTGAAAGACACACTTGTCTGTGATATTATCCTATGTAATGTGTGAAGTTTTCGTGCGATAGGTGACAAAAGTTTCACCTTCATATGACTTAAAATGGCGCGTGTGAGCTGCATACTGACAGACTGTCCAAGCCGATTAGTGGTCACATGGTTAGCCAGTGGTTATCTTACTTAGCATAGATTAAGCATACTTCAGTCCACGTTCAGATATGTTCCAGCTTGTATAAGTTACTTGCGCGTGACCACCCACTTTAGCCCACCTTACTTTTCGGAAGCGAACGGCAGAGACGAGCAAGCAGGACACACCAGCCACCACAGCCACCCACTTAGCGCGGCTGCTAGTGTGAGTTATATAATCGATGCTTCATTGGCGATGTGGTTTATCAACACTTAATAACTGCTGTCACAAGGAAACAACTACTTGAATGAGCCCACAAAATCAGTGTTCATATAAGATATATGTGTTGTTGTGGTGATCTGGCGAACGCCATTGTTCTCGAGACTACAACAGAGCGAGATTTTGCAGTGACCAGTCAGAAGTAATGACGTACGATAACAACTGTTTTGTGCTTTGTGATATTTTGCAGCTGATTCTCGATGGATCACGCTTTTTAGTCTAAGAATAGGCTAAGTTCAACCTTGACAACTTTGCGACAGTACGCAATATAGCCAACATCAGTTGTTTGGATTTTTTAAGTACCAACTAATTCCAACCAAACTTTTCTCTTTTCCTTGCCACTGATCCAGTTAGTCCGATAATCTTGTCCAGGTATATGTGGACAACCGGAACTCAAACCGACCTCTAGTCTTCCGGTAACACTACGAAGCACGAACCCCGGTGACTGATTTTGTGACTCAACTGTCTGTACTTGGGTAGTGGAATATACCAAACAACACTGTCGAAGCTGTAGAATAGGTCAAATGCCGTTGTGCAGCACCTCAAAGTGTGTCAAACCGAAAATCCAGTCAGCTTACCTTCTGACGGCCGGCAAACGGAAGATAAACTCTTTGGAGGAGAATCCAGATTTCAAACGACCCTCATCTTACCTACTTTGTGCGGAACGGCATAAATTCCGTCTTCGACCTGAATTGTCGACACAACACAAAACATCAGAGTGGTTGAAGTTCATTACACTGTGACGTGACACAAGTATATCTTGCTCAGATTTCGTTCTACACCTTCAGGAGCTGGCTGAATGCCGTATCTTTTGTTTCAAAGAGTTTTAGGAGAAGGAAGACCGACTGATAGTTGACATTAACAAATTATTTTTGCAGTAAAAATGTCTGATGGAAACACATTTGTCACTGGTGGGCATCATATGCATTCGTGAACAAAGGGTAAGTTTGACGATGGCGACTGTGAAGCAACCTGTTGTCTTGGTGTAACGAACATTATGGAAAACACCTCGGATACTCTCCACGTCAAATCCCTCGCTCAAGATCGTTGTAGTACCATAGACTCCTGCTCTCACGTACCGTGTGTCGACTTCCAGGTACAACCAAAATATCGCTTGGGACATGCTGCTTGTCTCAAGTGCGGCAAAAGTGATCATATTTAACGAGTCTGTAAAACCGCTGAATACACCTTCGATGAGCTCGAAGATGCGTAAGGTTCAGCCAAATATGCACTTTACAGTCCACGATCTGACAGCGAAGGATCGGTCATCTGTGTCAAGCACGATTTGATAACTGGTGTGAGAAGACCGAATGAGTTATTTCCATGACTGCCTCTGTTTTGATAAACCCATCGGTCTGAGCTACTTGGCACAACTGACCATCGGTTGAAGTTACTTGGCAGATGTTAGACAACAGGGCGATTTAACAAGATGGCAACGGCGAACATTCCCTATCTGGTGTACCAAACAAACATAACTATTCAGAGTTTGAAATGGTTGATGAAATCGAATGTTTTCTTGAAATCAAACACTATCGATCTAAAGTATGGGAAGTGATACACTATAGACGTCTACCCGGATGTGGTTGTTATCTCACAACTCTGAGCAACAGATATAGTGTGTTACATATTAGCGCAGAGTTAACGACCATATCTTTTACTCAGATTGGACAACGTGGCCCTACAGAAATCCAGTACACAGGTGCAGCACACAACATCACGCTTCGTTCTTTCCATCATTACTCCCGACTGGATGTCTTAACTTTCGTACGAGGTGATCTGGATAGAGGTGGTATTTTCCAAACACCACCACTGTTCCCAACCATCAGAAGCCAAACTTCTAACAAATTTAGGCCCTACAGCTGCATTGGAACGCTAAGATCTCTGTGTTAAACGTTGGTGTCAACAGCTGAGACCATCGGGTCCGAGAACCATGGTAATAATAGGGAACTGCGATCGATTGTCCACTGTTCAAACGGGTGGTGTAACTCGCGGATAAAGCGCATGGTATGACTCGAATAATATACCGCTTCATTAACTTGTTGGCTAGAAAAATTTAGTATCTCTCGGAGGAATTGTGAGTTAGTACTAGCTGTGTGATGCCACTCACATTTCCCTTCTAGATAGACTTCCAAAAAGCAGAACTGATAGCGTGGTTCAATGGCCAATCGAAATTAGGGTGTGGAGACAGAAAAGCAACCTAGGAGAATTGCTTGTTTGGTCGACGGACAATACCACAGCCACAAACCGCTAGCGCAGGAATTATCGATAAAGCAAAATCACCGTAGGTGACGCAGTGATCGACAAGGTTGCTTGATGAAAGCGTGATCAAACTGAAAACGTCGGATTTGACGGACATATGCATTATCGGCAAAATCTGCTATGAACGGAATTTGAAGGTGGTGGTTTTGTTCGAATTGTACTGGTCGATCACTGTCTACGAAAGTGAAGGTTCCGATTGCCTGTGAGTGCTGCTCACTTTTAGTCAGCCTGAACCCTTTCCTTTCTCTCAGTAGTCATAATATTGGTAAGATATCCAGTTACAGCACCCGATTGGCCCATAATCAGACCCCCTAATCACATTATGTTGTGTTGGTAGATGACTTGGCATGCTACCTAATACCCCGTACCTAGTGGTGCGACAACCGCGAACTTCCACCTACTTGGAGCAACCAGACTTGGCTTGACCAGTTAGTCGTGAATTGAACAGATTTCTTGTTCCGGCGGTCGACAAGATACCAGGTTTATCAGTCTATCGATCGACTGTCCTCATGTGTACGGCCTGAGACACGTCTACCAGTATACTCACAAACCATACCCTCAACAGTGCAACGGTAAATCAAACGACTGTTCAATTCGTGGAAATGGAGCTGAAAATGAACTTAAAAAATCAGATCACAAGAGATTCTGCATGCATTCTACCAGAATTCACGGTGTAACTACCAACTTTGTCCTAATCACACAAGGATAGACTACTACGTGTTAGTAAACCTTTAGTGAATTTCGTCGCTTGTGACGGTCTCTTGTCCCAACCACATGCATAACTAATCATTAACATTAGCGCGGATGTGACCTTCAAGTTGAGACTTCATTTTGCATCGACTGAATTTCAACATGTACTTCTGTCAGGTCAGGGTGATTAGAATGTAAAGATGTTAGCATTGAAGAAAACAATGAGCGCAAAACACATTAACCTACTCCAACTGAGAAGATTAACATATTTTAATGTCTAGGTCAAGTATCGCAACTACTAACGCACAGTTTGCCAAAACATACGCCCTTTACCAAGGCCTTAGTTAACTGACAGAATAAGCCATGTGGCTGATCGATGACCTGATAAACTAGCACTAAAGCCGCTACTGGTCAGTTGGAGATAGTTTGTTGTTTGTGTTCTCCAAGCTGTGGACTGCAATAAGGTATGCGGATGGAACCCTCAAGTCATAGACCGGTTGACAGTCTACATTCGTAGATTGACTGAAGTATGTGTGAATTAGGATAAATCACTGAAAACGGAAAACCCACATAAACTTTTACAGATGTCATTGTAATCCGGCTCGCAAGAGACATGTACCTTGATGTTTACCAGTTGAGTTCAGACATAAGAAGATTCAGAATTTCACTCTCTCTCTTTCTCTTTTTTACTCTCTAGAAATTTTGCAGGCAGATATCTGAGTTAGATATCAGTCGTAACGATTGTTATGTTGTTGTGCGATGATGGCAATAATAGTGCAGCTACCCGGTATATGGCTGGTAGTGAGCATCAAGAGGGGTAAGAAGAGAAGGCGGGTAGGAATGAGAATAAGAATAACAAAGAAGATAACGCTGGTAGCAATTTAATTTCAATAAATGCTCTCTGACAACATGCTCATGAAGATGCAACAATAGGCAAACCATAATATGTGGACTCCGCCAGAATGAGAGTTGTAAGGTTAGTTCTAGGAGGACCGTTAACCTTGAACCCCTGTCCAAAGAGCTCTATTAGATTCAGTTCATTCAAAAGACTGGTGGTGATCACTAGTCGGGTACTGATAGTTCATTTAACAAGTCCAATATTCATGAGACTTAGGAGAGCCATGCGACAGCTCGTTAACGCTAATACAACTGGATTGTGTATGTCCTTCGTAAAACCGTGTCGTCGTTTCGATGATTTCTTTAATTTGCTCGAACAAATAAAAATCCATTGAAGTTAAAACGGGCATCACAACGAAGTACGTGGAAACTTTTCAACTGTTGGCGTAAGTATACTGAAGACTTTTAGGTCTTGTTCAGTATTGCGTGAGGTTCCATCATCACAGAGAACAGTACTTCAGTTGTAGTCAGTGATCCGTAAACGCCCTACAACCAGCTAGAAAAAACCAACCCCTAAACTGGATAAAAAATAAGCAGGTAGAAGGGGGCCAATTGCTGAAAACAGCTACGTCTTTATTCAGCCACTCAGCATCAAGGTACATACAGCTTGCAAACAAACGATCGAACTGTGAATGAAAGTGAGACGTCATCAGCAAGGCAACTTCCTTACAGTTTTCTTTGCCATGCTTCTCTCATTCCACTGAATTCCGAGAAAACTCGTTCCGAACAACGCCATCATTCAAGGCACTGAACCCAGCTGGCCACCACCTCACCCAATCTCTCCTGTGTACACAATAAACAGCCACAAAAAACTGACATATCCCGTTGCGTTAGGATATATTTATAAATCACACAAGCGTTTAAGTGTTAGTATCACTGGAAACGCAAGCTGACCAGTTTTAAAAAGTTACGTTAAGTGTTCAATTTTTTCATGATGTCGTTCTCTCGATTTTCTCTACCTTCCGTAAGTACAGAGCACAAAGAGATATTTAAATTTGATGGGAGGCTAGCTGGTAATTCCGATGTTATTAAGCTTGAAAAGTGTGGACGTTTCAACCGATGAATGCTGTCACAAATTGTCGCTTTAATGTTTTCACTACGAAAATATCCCACAACACAAGAGCGTCTATCACGGGAGTATTCCAGGAGTTTTCCAGCGGATTTTGTGACGTACGTAAAAGAACTACTATTTGCTTATTCGAGACTGAATGGGAAATAAATGCCCACTCAGTAGAAACTGTATTCCGTTCGTCTGCTTCGCAGGCTACAACTATGATAAGATGTACTCTGAACAGGCCGGTAAAATATTCTCATAACGGTTAAAATTGCATCAAATTCCAGTCACATGGTCAGAGACGTGGTTGAACACGCATGTAGTTGAGCATATCAGGTCATCTGGCCAAAATCCAGTCAGGCAGAATCACATGAGTGGGGCATGTGGCCACATACGCGCACAATCCAATTTCAACGACACCGCACTACCTAGGAGTACAAAAGTACATGTTCGGTTACCATATCAGTTAACAGTAGAAACGATCGACTTAACAGTAACTTCTACCCAATTTTCGCTGAACGGTCATCTGTCACTGAGTTTACGATGTAGATACTGACAGCCAACAGCGGGCACACAATTAAGAGAAGGTACACTAGTGATGATCAAGAGGAGTGGATATCCATATATCTGTCCAGGTATTTGAGGGAACTTTTGAGAACTGGAAAAAATTTACGTGTATTCATGCCACATTTCCACTACAACAACCCATTTCATATCTGGCCTTTGAGACAAGCTGATGTGAAAATGACCAGTGAATTAGCTTGTCTCTGGTCTTAAACATGGTTGTAACCTCTCTTATAGTTTTTCTACCCACTGGAGTTTCAAAGGCAGACATCAGGAGAGAGGAGGTGCGGGGTCGTCCTGTAAGAGGGTGTATTAATGAACACTTCAACCTTTGCCACTTTCTGGAGTAGCTTTATACACGCTGCCAACTAATATTAGTAGATTTTTTCGGCCATGTCCAGATGTCCGATTCACGCGATCGACCTGTCTTTTGGAGTCCCTTTCTCACAGGTGCGTCAAACAAGTGTGTGGCAATATTAGTGGCATCATATTTCACCTGTCCAACTCAGTTCAAGGTATATTGTGAAATATTCAACAATATTACCACAAAGAGCGGCGTACTTCAAGTACGCCAAATGGCGCCAGTTTCCTAAGCTGTCTTAAGCGAAAAAAATGGCTGACTGTATTCAACACTCATAAATTGGATCTCCTAACTGATGGAAGACTCACTGATCTTGATTAAGCTGAAAACGCAATTTCCCGCCCTACCGAATACCACAGAATGCACTTTACTGTCCCTGAATGAAAACGATCCTTCAAGCTTGCTGTGAATGTTCGGATTTACCGTCGGATAATGAAATCACAGAGGCTACCGATCAGTTTGTGTACCTAGGAAGTTACAACCTTGGCGACGAGTTAGATGGAACTAAACGGGAGCTAGTATCGCTGAAGTTATAGTGATGTGCATCAATGCAGAGCATATCTGACATCAGAGGGACATCTCACTGGAGTCAAAGTTTCGCAAACACAAGGCGACTGTAGGAGTGGTGCCTCCTCACGGCTCCGAAACTTGGGTGCCGAGAGTGGTGTGAACTGTCTGCAGATATTTGACGAGCGAGGTACGATTTCACTTACTGGCATAGTGTGTCGCCAACGAACAAGCATCGAATAGGCCAAGAAGCGGCTATTCGGTAGTGTTTGCTCAACGAGTTACCTTGTTCAATCCTGATATATGCATAGGCTGAGATAGGTAGGCCATGTACTAAAGATGCCTGTTAGTCGTCTACCCCACCGGGCACCCTTTGAGGGCGTTGCTGCCAACGAGCGAATGGCGTGAACTGGACAGACGATGTTCTAGTGTGGAAAAATGGAGCTATTCAATCAAGGGCTACTGTGTTTCCAGAGCGTGCCTTCAACTGAGGTCCTCAAGATGTACAGAATCGGCTGTTGGAGGTTTTATGTGAGATGACATCCGATATGGTTCAGTTACGTGAATATTGTTTGCCTGAGTTCTCTGTAAAATAAGTGAACTTAATGATGTGGGGCAGAGAGAGCTGTGATGAACAGGAATTATTGAGAACGCCTTACCCTTACTCATAGCTCGGTTGTTTGTTTGAAAGATGTAGGCATCTTGGTGTCGAGCGTTCGTGTTTACACACGAAATTTTGCGATTAGGTTCGTCCTCTCCCCTTCTTATTTTGTTGCCCAAACTCTCTGCTTTTTTCTCAATTGCGAGTTACTTTAGTATCATTGAGAACCATCGATTTATCATTCTGTTTGATGCTGTTGTAGCTGACAGGGATAATGAGGATATTGGTTATGGCGAAGTGAACACGCAAGTGTCCAGCAGAAGTACTGATATGTGCAGTTTTGCAAAGGTTTATTTTGAAACAGGTTGAGTTAGACGTTTTGTTTCATCAAATAGAATGAATAAATGTTACGTTAATGCGCATACACTCAATTACCGTGCACTCTTCAACAAGGAATTATCACTGATAAATGGCTTCGTAGCTCAGCTGGTACAGCACTTGTTACATCTAGTCATGTTGTTCGAATGTAGTCAAGATCTGGACTTTTCGCAGTCGGGTCTCTTCCAAGAGGAAATCATGGTTCACTTACACAGATTACGCATTGGAGCCGAAACCAACCGGTACATTATATTAAAAGTTGTTGCAACGGTGAAGGCCGATTTCCTGATGAAGATGTCAAGGTGACTACATTAGTATCTCAAAAGTTATGGAACTTCTGGTTGAAATGTGTTTAACTGACTTGAGAGTTACTTACAATGTTGAACAAAGCATGGTTAACCAACGCCAAACCAGCATTTAACGGATATAAGCCAAACAAAACAATCGCATGGCTCTTGTTCCGTCCCGGCACACCCAGACAAACGTGTACTTCAACCTTCTTAAAATTCACATGATCCACTCAAGTGACCTGACCTGTTTTTACTGCTTGACTTAAAACAAAATGACAAGTCTTGGCTACCTTAACTCTTTCATGCGGTTGAACAACTTACACATTTGGAGAGAAAATGTGTTGGGAAGTTAGCTCCCACTGTCAGGCTCAGACCTAATATGTTAAATGACAGGGCTTGCCACACACAGCATGTTTAGGTAAGCAAGGGCTCAGTCGATGGTATCCAGACGTGCGCCAGTACATGAATCTTCGCTGTACTTTCATAGCAGGATTCACCGTTCAATCAATAAAATGACGTCTTGGATGTTCCGGGGAGTGTTTATGCCACAGATACAAAATTGGTCATTTTGACCGAACTTGGAAGCCTCAGAGTGAGCAGCTTTCAAGGAAAAAGTTGAAACGGTGGATTAACAATAAACGTTTCTGGAATTTCTAAACAGAACAACTTTTAAAAAACTGCTTCATCTCTCCAATGTGACAAAACATCGTGAAACACCGGCAAAAACAACGTTATCCACAAAATCTCATAGCCTTACCAGGCTTTGCGACCATTAGTGATGTGAATTTTCGAGATCCGTCATGTGTCATATTTAGCAGCCTGATAACATTGTCAATTCGGGAGTATCTGTAAATATCGTCAATCTGGCTTGATTCACTCTCTTCGGTTTGAGACTCCTCACTAGAATCATAGTAGGCGTCCCACATGATGCATTTGTGCACGCTTAGTCCAATCACGGATTCTAGTCAGCACAGTAATTTTCAGTCCCAGTCACGTGACTAGTTATCGATTGGTGCCTGAATTCAAATCACAAGTAGGGAAGAAAAAGCTGAACCGCTTCTTTGTTCAACAAATACCACCTTGCAATAGTTATAAATAAATGTGCTTGAGACAGGGGAGAATTATTTTAGTAATAGAGCCTCCTAAAAGTCACTCTGTAAGGGATTTCATGACTGGACCATTTTAAACCACACAATGTCAGTAAGTGATGTACATTACTGTGGTAAATCTGCAAATTATTTCTGAAACAAGATTAAGACTGGGAGGTGTGCCAGTGGGGCTTTTGTGTCCAGCCGGCCAATGCTGGTTAGCCACTTGACTGGCTAATAAGGAAAGGAAGCTCTTATCTCTCGGAAACTAGACAGAGAGGGGCTATAATGACGAGATCTACACTGAGAAAGATTTCTGAAGTGTAATACAAGAAGCGTTGCAGTATAGGAGTGCAGGTTAGTGCATCCCAGAGAAAAAAGGATGAAAAGCAAAGTTCTCATTGGACTATGAAAAGTCAGGCAGATCATTCATCATACAATACACCGACAAAGCCGAAGGAAAGAATGGATAGAAGACCACCGATGCTCAAGTTTCTAAAAAGGGAAGGGGATGAGTTGTCAATGAACAGGAGTAGAATGGATACATTGATATTACCTACCTGACCGGAGCCTAACGTACTCGTTGTCTCTTCGCCGACAATGTACTATGAGTACGTTGGTGACCTATTAACCCCAAACGCCCAGCGCATTTGCGGCCGCACACATCGCAACTCCATATAGTCACGTCACCGCGACCTATGGCACCGATTGTTCCCTTGCGTACCGCACGCTTCCGCTCGCGACCACGCAATAGTTGCTCGTTGAACACTCGGACGCCCACCCGAACCGTATTCCTCCAGGCCGTCCGGTTCAACGCCAAATCTTCCCAACATCTGAAATCAATGTTACAACGTGAAAGACTTACCTGCACAACATCCTGGTACCTACCTCCGCTTCTGGCCACCGGGATTTCGCTTACCTGACTTTACTTGTCCGTACAGTAACTGCTTCGGGATACGGTCATCGCCCATCCGACGGACGTGACCGAGCCAACGGAGCTGGTTCAGCATCAACATGGCTTCCATCCCGTCCATGTCCGCTCGCCGCAGTACCTCAGTGTTCGGAATCATGTCCGACCACCGAATACCCAAGATGCGCCTCAGACACTGAACATGGAAACGGCTCAAATAGCTCACGTTCCGCTGATACAGTGTCCACGTCTCACTGCCGTACAGCAGGATAGACAGCACCATTGAGCGGTAGACACACAACTTCGTGGCCATCTTCAGGCTGTGATTCTTCCAGACACGCCTTTCAAGACGTCCGAAAGCAGCGCTAGCCTTTGCCACACGCGCTCTCAACTCGCGGTCCACGGACAGATCTGTCGACAAGTTGCTACCCAAGTAGCAAAAATCCCCGCAGCCATTCACAGTGTCTCCAGCGATGCGAATTTCGTGTGGAGGTACACAAGCAGCACCTCCACCAGGAGAAGGCTGAAAGAACGAAAACGTCTTACCTGTGTTGATTTCCAGCCTGCACAACATCTACACACGCACACACACACACACACAACCGGACCAAAGTGCACACGACGTGAGAGCGGAAACCAGGGTTGTTTCGGGCCGGACTTATGACCCATAAACGCGAGCACGCGCGTAGCATGGTGACCACTGGTGTTGTGCCCTGAACACACGCAGTGAAGCTGTTTTGGCCAAATCAATTTGCTGATGGGGTCGTGGAACAGTGGCCATCGGATTTCGAGGCAATTGGGGCGTGGAACAAATTAAAAGGTGAGACACATCTCAAAAACATTGGGAACACTGCTCATCGGACGGGCAAATGATCTGAGTCAACAAGCAAAGACCACAACATCGTCTAAAAAAATGCAGGCGGCATTGGTTCAGGAATATACAAAGGAACAAGAACGACAACGGGCAATGGATCGTTCTTATGGTGCCGGTGTTTGCGACGCTCAAGAACCCCTGGTTTACTATCAACCATTGTTACGACAGTTGACGTTGGGTTTACCGGAGACAGATGAGAAAACGAACGATAGATTGGTGAGGGAAGAGTTTATCCAGAGTTTGCCGTCGGATTTGCAAGACAGCGTTCGGATGGTCGAGTCTTGTAGGACTACAGACATCGAACGGCTTGTCGGAATTGCAAGTTGGACGGCTGGATGTCAGGAAGCTGCAGAAGAGAGTTGAGCAACTGACAAAAACAGTGAAAGTTTTGAAGACGGACGTGGAACCGAGGACGACAAGTTAGACGAACATGTGAGCAACCTCACCGTAATTACGGTTTTGTGTGCAATGGGGTGGGACACTTTGTCCATCAATGCCCTGACACGTTTACCTCCTTGTTTTCAGTGGTAACGGGTTGCCATGGTGGCGTTCCACGGGTAAATGTTCTGATCGAGGGGGGAGCAAAAAGTGTAATAGTAGATACGGGGGCGGGGGGAGCCAATTACATGAAGTGTGCGAGGACTAGCCGTCAAGTCTGGCAACTGGCAGGTAGTGACGGCAGAGGGGTGGCGTTGAAGGCACTGGGGACCCAGAACGTTGAAATCCAGATAAGTGATATAAGGCTATGCCATGCACGTTATTCATTGACGATGATAGGTGCTGATCTGCTACGCCGAATGAAGGTAAGCGTGGACCTGGAAAGGAACGAGTTGCGTGATAATGGTGATTTCGTGACGTTTCATCGCGAACAGACCAAGGAGCAGTACCGAATGCGAGGCACCTCTGTGAACCCCCTGCCAGAATGTCCGTTCCCAGCCATCATGAATGCGGATGATAAGTACGGATCCTGTACATGGATGGAGCACTCGATAGACCTACAGCAGGGTAAGGAATGCAGACCACAGTACCAGAGAATACCATTCACATTGATTCCAGAAGTGGAAAGACAGTTAAAGAAAATGCTGGGGGAAGGATGAGTAGCCCATTTTCATCGTCAGTTGTGTTGACTAGGAAAGCGGATGAAAACTACAGACTTTATAGATTTCAGACAGCTGAACCGAATGATGACCAAGGACGCGTTCTCGATGCCCCAAATGGAGGGAATATTTACACAATTGCGCGAAGCTAAAATACTATCCCTCAAAGACTTGCGTTCCGGCTACTAGCAACTACCAATGGCTTGGAAGGACAGATCGAAGACATTCCTCTGCGTGGACGGGCAGCAGTACGAATTCCTTTGAATGTCGTTTGGCCTGTGCAACGCCCCAGCTACCTTCAGATATCTCTTCCCTTGCACTCTAGAGGGTCAGGAGGGAGTAGCCGTATAAGGAGACGACATAGTTGTATTGTCTAATACAGTATCGGAACAGGCAGACAGACTGTGAGCAGCCTTAAAGAGAATTGACACAGTCGGCCTAAGACTGAGTAGTAAGAAGTGCCAAATAGGCCGCGGTTCAATCGTCTGCTTGGGACATACGGTTGATAATGGGAAGGCCAAACCACTGTCAGAGAAGTTGACAGCTATCAAGAAATTCTTAACACCAAAGTCGAAGCAGCACCTGTGGAGTTTCCTCGGAATGGTCGGTTACGATTTGAGGTTTACGGCTGATTTTTCCCAGAAGGCATATCTACTAATTCAACTGCTGAGAAAGGACAGGAAATTAGTATGCACTTAAGACTTGGAGGTGGCGTTCAACGAACTCGAACAGGAAGCTGACAGCCTTCAACAGTGTCTGACGATCCCAAAACCGAATGAACCATTCACGGTATCAGTTGGTGTAAGTAATATCAGAATCGAGGCTATTCTTTCGTAACCGTCAGGGAGAGTCGAGTATGCCAGCCGACTACTGAAAGAAGCAGAGAGATACCATTCCACCAAGAAGAAAGAATACCTATTTATATTCTGTGTGTTGTAAAAATGGAAGACCTGTTTAATAGCAACAACATATTATGTCAAGACCGACGGCAAATCCCTGGTCTGGCTGAAGATGGCAGAGGATCCGCGCAAACAACCGGAACGCTAGGTGCTTCGAATGGAAGAGTTTAACTTTACTGTCGGATATGTCAACGGCACAATGAGGTAACTGACAAGCTGGCGCGGCCAATAGAGTAAAATGAGCTGCCAACTGAAGCCAAAACCGCGAACGCAGTATTGGTTGCCCACAAAGAGATATTGGTCAGTTAACAGCAAGACACACAAGTACGCGAAATAAGTGAATATATACTGGCAGGAAGCAAACCGCAGAAGTACACGTGGAAGTGGCTAAGTAGTTGTCATAACTGACCATTTCACTCGATAGTTGGGAGTCATTCCAACGGCAGATCGAACGAGAGGTACCGTTGCCCACGCTTTTGTTAGTAAATTTTTGGCTTGTTTTGGAGTGCCTCACGGAATGATCACACATCACGGCCAATGCTGTGAGGCGCGGCAGTTTCAAGAGATGTTGAATAATTGAGGGATTCAGCGTCTGCGGGCGCCGCTGTACCATCCACATACGAACAGGTTGATGGAGCGGTTCAATCGTACAATGAGGGAATGGCTGCATAGTAGAGGCATCAATTGAAAAGAGGGACTACCAGATGTTTTGTTTGGATACCGCACGTCGAAGCACGCAACAGCTGAGAGTTTGCCGTTTGAGCTGACCTACAGGAGGGAGCCAAGGGTTCTCTTGGATGTTTGTGTGTCCAGAGACAGACAGTGACGATTAATACCACAAGACCGACGACACATGAAACACCGTGCGTCTGAACGGACAGCAGTAAAACAACGCTGGAATGAACAAAGTTATAACGTGAGGCACAACACACAAATGACGCCCGTTCAAGATCAGAGGCCAAGTGAAATTAAGAGGCTACGGTACAATCTTTAATGTCCAACACGCTGGTCGCCATGCTACGCGCGTGCTCGCGTTTATGGGTCATAAGTCCGGCCCGAAACAACCCTGGTTTCCGCTCTCACTTCGTGTGCACTTCGGTCCGGTTGTGTGTGTGTGTGCGTGTCCGACGCCTTCTGTCAGAGAGCCTTTCGCCTGCCACTCCTCGTCCGTTAGGCCGACCTCGTTAGACGACGGCTCGTCCGGTCGCTCATGCTGCCCGCAATCCATCCACTATGATAAACAGATTGAGAATAATACAACGTTATTAGCAAAATGTAATACTCTACGTTTCAACCACCTCGGGTGGCCTTCCTCAGGGGTGTTGTAATCGAAATCACATCCACTATGGCCTCTGGCCGTATTGTCCGACCACTTCGAAATATTCCCCCGGATCTTAGAGTAATCGTGCCCCCGACCTGGTTATCCATCTCATTTTGCCTGCCATGTCTCGTTCGTTGGTCCGATCAAGTTGATCAACGGCTCATCCGATCGCCCATGCTGTTCCCGTCCCGCTCGCTGTGGGCTTCTGGACGTACCGTGCCGCCTCGTCGTTGTATTCCGCAGAGGGTTGGAGCACCATCACCTTCGGCTTAACAATCCACCACAGTATGATTGGGATTGTATACATTCCTTCATGCTTGTGTGAACAGACTATCTTGGCTTCGTCTGCCTTACTGACTAAAACTTTTGAGCCGCGCTCAATAAGTAGTTTAATTACCGCTACCTTGACGTGGTGGTCGGGCTTGTGTACTGTTTTGATCCGGCGGGCTATGCTGACTAGGACTCCGGTCCTTCCAGGTGCAACCTTGTCAGACAGGCCAAAGGGGAGCAGTCAGACGAAAAGCAGTTACACTCATAGGATTGTATGTCGCACTGCTGACCGCGTAGGAGTGCTTAGGCAGTGAGGCACGATCCTATGGGCATACAGCAGAACTATTTTTATAGTTGCGGCACTGCTGTCTTCCGTATCAGGAAGAA
>QNGE01000744.1:184503-232770 GCA_008508345.1 Paragonimus westermani
TTCTTCCTGATACGGAAGACAGCAGTGCCGCAACTATAAAAATAGTTCTGCTGTATGCCCATAGGATCGTGCCTCACTGCCTAAGCACTCCTACGCGGTCAGCAGTGCGACATACAATCCTATGAGTGTAACTGCTTTTCGTCTGACTGCTCCCCTTTGGCCTGTCTGACAAGGTTGCACCTGGAAGGACCGGAGTCCTAGTCAGCATAGCCCGCCGGATCAAAACAGTACACAAGCCCGACCACCACGTCAAGGTAGCGGTAATTAAACTACTTATTGAGCGCGGCTCAAAAGTTTTAGTCAGTAAGGCAGACGAAGCCAAGATAGTCTGTTCACACAAGCATGAAGGAATGTATACAATCCCAATCATACTGTGGTGGATTGTTAAGCCGAAGGTGATGGTGCTCCAACCCTCTGCGGAATACAACGACGAGGCGGCACGGTACGTCCAGAAGCCCACAGCGAGCGGGACGGGAACAGCATGGGCGATCGGATGAGCCGTTGATCAACTTGATCGGACCAACGAACGAGACATGGCAGGCAAAATGAGATGGATAACCAGGTCGGGGGCACGATTACTCTAAGATCCGGGGGAATATTTCGAAGTGGTCGGACAATACGGCCAGAGGCCATAGTGGATGTGATTTCGATTACAACACCCCTGAGGAAGGCCACCCGAGGTGGTTGAAACGTAGAGTATTACATTTTGCTAATAACGTTGTATTATTCTCAATCTGTTTATCATAGTGGATGGATTGCGGGCAGCATGAGCGACCGGACGAGCCGTCGTCTAACGAGGTCGGCCTAACGGACGAGGAGTGGCAGGCGAAAGGCTCTCTGACAGAAGGCGTCGGACACGCACACACACACACAACCGGACCGAAGTGCACACGAAGTGAGAGCGGAAACCAGGGTTGTTTCGGGCCGGACTTATGACCCATAAACGCGAGCACGCGCGTAGCATGGCGACCAGCGTGTTGGACATTAAAGATTGTACCGTAGCCTCTTAATTTCACTTGGCCTCTGATCTTGAACGGGCGTCATTTGTGTGTTGTGCCTCACGTTATAACTTTGTTCATTCCAGCGTTGTTTTACTGCTGTCCGTTCAGACGCACGGTGTTTCATGTGTCGTCGGTCTTGTGGTATTAATCGTCACTGTCTGTCTCTGGACACACAAACATCCAAGAGAACCCTTGGCTCCCTCCTGTAGGTCAGCTCAAACGGCAAACTCTCAGCTGTTGCGTGCTTCGACGTGCGGTATCCAAACAAAACATCTGGTAGTCCCTCTTTTCAATTGATGCCTCTACTATGCAGCCATTCCCTCATTGTACGATTGAACCGCTCCATCAACCTGTTCGTATGTGGATGGTACAGCGGCGCCCGCAGACGCTGAATCCCTCAATTATTCAACATCTCTTGAAACTGCCGCCCCACAACGCGTTGCGCCTGCGCATAGGTCACGTAGCAACTGGACATACATTTTGGCGGATTCAAACAGAGATAACCAGAGCTATGAATTTTTCAAAGTTAACAGTGCGAACACCGATATTAGGCATTCGCCTTCTTGCTCGTGGCATTAACTACGACTGTCAATCTGGAAGCAGACATATTAAAATATTTGGTTGTATTTTCGCGGAGATGATTAAATGATTCGAGGCCGGGTTGTAGGGTGGTGTCCACATTGTCTAATGTACATTCTGACTAGTGGTATCAAAGTTCAAATTCTGAGTCGACGAACTGTATAGTGTTCGTTGAATATTACTCAGAAGAGGCAATTGGTACCCCGGTAACCTCATCATTATGGAAGCTGCACAAGTCCACCAAACCTTTTTCTGCTGTGATGTCCTTATAAGAAGTTATACGCTCGTGCTTGAGAACCCAGTGTAATCCTTTGCTAATCTTTCTCGTTTAGTTATTCTGTGAATTATGATACATTTTAGTCTCAAGAAGGATTCAACGTAATTTATGATGGATAACAGCTTCGCTTTTTCCAACCCAGCTTGTGACGCTAGGAACCAAATGATTGGTCCATTCCTGTACCCTTTTTGAAAACATCCGCAGAAATGAGAGATCGACAGAGATGACTTCGGCCATAGGATCTCCCTTGAAAGGAAGACTAATAAACGCGAGTTTCTCATTCACAGAGGGTGCCTTAAGTTTCAACTCGACCGCCTGCATTGCCTTCTCAATGAAACGCGTTGGGTAGCTATTCTGCATGAACACTTCTTGTAGAAAGTCTAGCTCAGCTTGTAAAGTGTCAGAGGTGCAGGTCTTCAACGCTCTACCCGTCAGGCATCTTATGAGGTTTCGCTTTCGATTTAGCGGAACAAAACTTTCGAAGTGTATGTACTGGCCACTCCAAGTCTGTTTTCTGTACACAGTTCGTCGGATTGAACCATCTTCCCTTCTTACTATACCAACATCCAAAAAGTTTATTTCACCATTGTTCTCTGACTCCTTGGTGAATTTAATGCTGCTATGAGCGGATTTAAAAGCTGTCATAACTCTGTCCATGTTAGCCTTCTCGTTGATGCCGCAACTTGCGTTTATTAGTCTTCCTTTCAAGGGAGATCCTATGGCCGAAGTTATCTCCAGAAAGCTAAGAAAGTCAGTCGAAACAACCTACCTTGCCGCTCAATTGTGTATCAGTTTCCGTTCAACACCCATTATCATGTCACAACTCAAAGACAAACTTCCATGTTTTACAACCAATTTTTGTGTGTACTCATTTGTTTGCTCGTGTCGAGCATCATACATTGGTCGTACTACAAGGCGATTGTCGGACAGAGTGCGTGAACACCATCCTGCGTGGTTGAACAGTGGTGTGACTAAAACGGTTTCAAGCGCGATTGTTGCTCACTTGACCGACTCCAATCATTCTGTCAGTAAGAAAGATGCTTTTCGGATTGTCTACCGAGTGCCAAGGAATCGATCAAAAGTGGTGAGATTTCGAATGTTGACCGTTGCCGAAGCCATCAGTATCCGATTGCGTAATCCTGATCTCTGCGCTCGGAAGAAGTTCGTGTGGACACTTAACCTCCCCTGGCCCACAATCAATCAAGCCCATGATTTGGAACAGTGACCACATAACTGATAGCAAACATGTCGTCCTTAACCTATATTGACCGTTTGTCTGACTCACATTAGTCACTGTTTTCATATTTATTGTGTTGTAATTAGCCTCATGATCAAACACGGAAAACAAGTCTTGTTCGCTACTCTGTCGTTCTCATGACTTCAATGGCTATTTTCGACCGAAATGAGAGATGTTAGACCAAAGCATGCAGCTTTCGTCCACCCAACTGCCAACAGTTGGAGCTGATTCTGGTAAACGATTTCAACGATGATTTCACACTTGATAATGAATGGTTCCAGTTTCTAATAATTTTGCTGCGGTTGTCATAAGCTAAAAACGGATGCATGTGTGTAAGCCAGTATATATATGTATATATAGCATACCAATCCATGAGGGCGAATGGCCTTGGCAACTGTCCGTTCGAACTCAATGCTACGGTGTGATGGTAGGTGTGGTAAGGCAAAACGCAGCTTTCTCATTTGTAGTGACCGTAGAGCAGATGGAATTATGTTGAGAAATATCTGGTTGACTTGTTCAAGGTGCTGTTCACTAGGTTACATTATTATCTGAAAACTTACCTGTTGGCACAGTCTGATGTAATTTGAAATGAACTTATTCTCCGCATAACCTGTTTTGATACCGCAGCATGTTCATCCCGATTGATTTAGGAAGCTGTTTGAGTGTTTGCTACCATTCCTGTTGAATTCCCTTGTATATCGTTGTGTTCAGCTGAGAGCTGTTTCATTTGGAAGAAAATTTTATTTCAGTTGCCGAACAGTCAGTAAGAAGGAAAGGACTACCACCTGTCGGAATCAAGAAAATGCATCCACGGATGCACATATTGTTGAAGTGAAGTTTACATTAAAAAATAAATTCAACGAACTCAGCGGTTCGTTCAAAAGTGGGCAGCCCGAAAGGCTATTGTAGTAATGGATATTCGTAAACATTATGTCTCTCACCGTGACCTATTCGATAGACACTACTGGTGTTTCATCACAAATGGCCAAATCGACCCTAACCGCAACACTGTAATTTATGTGGGTTTTTGGCTTGAATTAACATGCTTAAAAAAATGGAGCAGGATACTAGACTACCAATTTGGTCTACTTTCTAAGAAAGGGATCGTTGGGCGGTAGTTTGAAGGTGAGGGTGATGGATGTGATCGAGGAAGGATATGAAACAGAATTACTAATGAAATAAAAGTTGGTCACAGAGGAAAAAGACACGAAACAGAAAATCGCACAACATTTTCGAAGGTGAAAACAGCTTGGTTTTTATGATCAGGTGATTTTGCGACTGCTGAAATATGGTATGCCGTAAATACTAAATTACAGCTTAAGGTAATTTCACTGAGAGACTTACCAAAAATATCTATTCGATGGCGCAAGCTGCTTCTGTCCTCCGGGGGTTTGTGGAAAAATGTCAACTTTCTGAAACATTCTTGCCAAGGTGAATAAACATTTTAGTCTGATAATGTTGCTGGCCCACTAATACAAAGTTGCTCAGACATTCAGCCCCTCCCATCTGTTTTTATGTCTGAAGAACATCTGTATTACTAAAGTGAAGGAATGATATTTCGAAACTACGGAACTGCAGACGACTTTGACGACCCAGCATTACACGGATTAGACATGTATCACGTGATTTATCAGCATCTTACAGATGGAGTTGTGATAATTTCCTGCAACAACACCAGCAGACTACGCATGTATGTATACAAACTTACAGTGAGTGCTATGAACAATCCCCTTGCTTTTCTCTCCTTATTTGCAGGGCTGGCTTTTTGTGACTGTCGTTGTTCAGCGAACCTGTCCAGCAACAAACTAGGGTGCTACTCATCAGATAACTTCAAGTCACGAAAACTTCGGAGCTTTGACGGCCAGCATCACTATTGACTATGAGCTAGAAATATTCTGGGTGTCTAACAAAAACACCTTGTACATCTTCAACCCACTACCGTTCATCGGTGTGTCTGCAACAATCAGCCATTGAAATCGCTTATCTGCATCTTAAAAAAGCCCTCACTTATTGGTCCCATGAGATGTAGGTTGGGGACGAGCTTGAACTGCATCATCTATCCGGCGCTAACAAGCATTAAAGCGTTCACCACACTAACCCATTACTTAGTTAACCTGCGTGAAATAATCAAAGGAAACTTTTGGTTGACAGGCTGGGAATTCATCCTAAACTTGATTTTTCATCCTGTTTCTTTTACAATGGTGTGAACTTAGAAGGTACCACTCGCTTTTACACTACAGCTAAGACTACTCGTACTGTAGTTAAGAAGGACTTCCACCTCTTTACGGACAGTCCACTTTTCAAATCAACACCTAGGGCATACCTTGGTATATTCAACGCGGCATGTTTATTGGCAAACATTCGTATGCAGACCGCTAAGTAGTGAATCCCTAAATGTGGTTTATCACGATTTCCAAAATGGGGTTCAAACAGATTGACGAAAATGCTCCTTAACTCCCCTAATGGTCCACTTCAGGACCGATTTCCACAAGGTATCGAACTAAAATCTGTTCGCAACAAGCAATCTAATTGACGAGAGCTTCGACTCACAGCACAAGTGTTATCGACGCTATACTCTTTCAGACTATCCGTCCACTTGGTGCATACAGGAAAAAAGCTGGCCACGAGAAAAGATTTTGCAGGCCAGTTTGAAAACTTACTCACGGTACATTGTATCGTAGCTGGCATTCAGTCGCTGGAAATCCAGTGGATGAAATCGTAACACAAAAGTCTCGGACGTGAACCAGCCTCAGAAGCTGTGTGCTTTTTACCATCTGACAGTGATATCACCAAAAATGTGTAACAAAAATTTTCATTTGAACACATCCGACCACCCAGTTGGTTCGCATTCGCATATGTTCTGATCAGTTCACTTGAGTTTAGAAGGCGTGAGTGTTAGAAGCAGGGGGTGTGGTTCCGGTACATGACCTCCGCATGTTTTACGATCAATGTTGGGCTTCGACCTTTATAAGAACAAAACTATCGACTGACATAACTATGGAGAAAAGTCTATGGACAACTGTTCCGGATGGATGCGCTGTTTGTTGTTGAGTACTACCAATCTTGATTAAACCTATTAGTGAAATATAAACTCCGTACTGAAGAAAGGTAAGGCAAGAATATACTGTCTAACCTGAGAGTGTCTGCAGTCAGTAACATATGTGCAGATAAGCGGTTTTCTGATCTGATTGCTAGTCTTCAGAAACTGTTGACAGATTTGACCGTATGAATGTCCCTTTTCATTATGTGAAAGAAACGGTGGTTAATGAGGAAGACGTAGTTTCACGTGGAATGTCGGTCACTTAAAGAAGAAACACTGAATATGCGCATGTCAATCGAAACTAAAATTGATTTTTATTCACAGACGAGAAGAACATGGGTGCTGTAGAAACAGTCGTCTAGATGATGCTTGTGGTGGACAAAATAAGATGACTCAAGGTTGATACCGAAATTGCCCATAAATTTTGACTCTCTTTGTTGGAAAGACCAAAAAACACTGGTCACACATCATTTATCCGTACAGGTTATGTTATAACTTGATCAGGAACTATGAATTATACAAACAAATCATTTGTGGTATTTCACCTTTGTGAGCGTTTATAGTGGCATCAGAATACACAGATTGCGTGTTGATAGCACCATTCGATATGTTCCTTCATTGTCTGTTCTGCTCGGTTTCTAAAACGTCCGCTTTAAAAGCATGCTGATCAGTTCGCCGAAGGACCTCGGGTTAATCATGTTCCGATGAACTAGTCGCACTCCGTAAGGGTTTATCGGAACGCGACCGGCCAACAGCCGACTCTAGGTGAGCGCACAGGTTGATGTTTGCTCTATTGGGAATACGACCAGTGGAATCAATCACAGCGCACGTGCGACAATTATCTACCAGCAGACAATTAGGTACAAGCAGGTTCAGTGCAAAATCATTGGGTTTGTCTGAGGTAGCACTCCTAAATTACAGCCTTTCCTAAAAGGCATCTAACTCTACCACTTATTAATTCCATTCCCTCTACCTCCTTACCTGCACAGCAACGCTGTTTATCTTAAAATTTCCCCGTTGTCATTAGTGAATTCGTCCCACTTTTTCTCTCACGCGCACAACTGCACAATGAAACGTTCACTTATGCGACTCAGCTGTTGATGGTGGCCGGTCAAATTTCCAACGATGTAACGTTATTGCAATGTTTAGAATACTGATGGTTTATTGGTTTTGAGGGGATAGACGCAGCCTAATTTTTCATCAATCAAAGCTGAGCGTAGGTTCAACGTTGGGCAAACTATGTGACAGAGTGGACTGTAATTCACTCAGACTTAGTTCCCATTAACCGGCTGAACAATCGACGGAGTGGTTGAAATTTGCAACTTTTAAAGAAGTTCAAAGTGTACAACACAAAACTCCGCAACCGAGGCTGTGGATGTGCTCAGGTTCGTTGGGGTTTAATGCGTCAGGTTGAGCAATGGTGAGTTCGAGGAGTGATCTGAAATTGGGTGGTATCAAGGTAGGTTTAACCTGCAAATGATAAAAAAGAATGACCAGAATCAACGAGACATTGATTCACGTGAATGTTCAAGTGGCCTGATTATTTTCCTGTTCCCGAGTGTAAGAGTTGTAAACTGAAAACTGGTTTGGGTGACAGGTGCTAACTGAAGAGGTTGCTTTCATCTAAGAATGCTGCTTTGTTACGGAGCACAGCTTTCGCTTGTGCTGCATCGCATAAACTTTCCTCTTACAAAACTTAGCATTTTCTAATACTCTCCGTCCGAACCCGGCGGGGAAACCAGTGGTATCTTTCACCATGGATCTGAACGGACTATTCAACAAAGAAACTGAGGATGTCACTTTCACATAGGAACGTTCTCGGGACCGTGATTTGTTTCATAGTGCAATTACCTTGTACTAACACTATATATACGTCTGGGGTACTTGAAATGCGGGTGTCGCAAAGCGCCAGGTTTCTAAACAAGTCATTGATTAGAGAATGGGATAAACCGTAACACACGTCCAGTGATCTTAAGAGGACAGTGGAGCGGATAAGCCATTAGCTACAATAACTCCAAACCAATTGCTTCCAGCAGTTTTCCTTGATCCGAGGAAACTGCGTGTGAAAACGTTTGAGGACCTTCCATCACGTGACCTGCTTCCTTTACCTACTTCAATTCTCCGTCGTTATGCTTTGTTTATCTAGCTGTCTTAATGGTTACATCCACATCAAGAGTAAACGGACAGAACTGAATCGCATGTGCATTGTTATGCAGCAAGACAAAGCAGATAATTACCTGCGATAAAATGAGACTGGGTCTACCACCAAGCTGCATGATTTTGTGTCAACAGCCATGTCCTTAAGCTATGCCTCATCTTTCATATTTCGGGATAAGTTCGTCCGTAGTTGGTTTGCTCAGCCACCAGCCATACCACCCTTTGCGTTTCGTTTGCTGACCAGTGTGAATTCGTCAAGTTGAACCATCTCCATCGGAATTCAGTAGGGTATCGTAGTCACCACGGCAGAAGAGCCAGCACAAACTTGTGAAAGATCGGTGCGGAAGAAAGTCACCGAAAAATCCTTGGAAGACCAGAACCAAACATAATTTGAACTGGATCGCTTTACTGATCAAAAATAGCTTACTGTCTTGAATCGTTCCAACTTTAAGTTGACCAACCTGGGCAACGGATGGGCAGGTAGAACGGTCGACCAATGTTTCAGCCTGGGTAGGGCTATGACCAAACTAGCAAGGCATCGACAATCGGTCCGCGTGACTAATTAGTACTTGACCTTCCAACTGATTTACAACGTGAAATAGCAATCTTTTTTCAACCGAAGTACCTGAGGCGAATAACTTCATCTATAGGCTGGGCTCAAAGCGCCAATATGTATGTTCTTTCCCAATTAGCTCTGGTCTATCGTCATCTCGGCAAGCCAAATAGCCGTTGTATCAAAACCCAGTTTCTGCCGTAGCGTTGTTCATTCTTCGAAACCACGCGCAAATCTCCCGCGTAACTGTTTACACAGAACGTGTTATGAACAACCGATATACTGGAAGCAAGATCGTCTGTCTGAAAGCTTCACCTCAAACGGTTATAAAAACCACTGGCGACATTAATTCCCACAGTGGATAGTGCGTGAGGTGTGCAGCATTCTACCATCTGGCTTAGCCGGTGACTCCTCGGCTTTAATAATAGGGCATGGGAACCGAATTCGTTGATTGGGAGACTGACTGTTTTATAAGGGATCAAACCAAGGGTTCCTAGCAAACTGCAAATACCATAGCAGAATGCAAAACAACTGGATGAGCGTTCACCAGTACACCATCTAGTGAACTGGTTCTCTTTAAAGTGTTGTCCAGCCAGAGTATGTCAAATTAGAGAAGGGACAGAGTCATCCCACCTTGCTGATGGTAGCCAAGATGGAATCGATTGCACACAACAACACAGAAGGAGCAGTGATACATTGTAATTCGAAGTCCCTAGGTGCCAAAAAGAGAAAAGATAGATGCCAGCTCAAATCACGAAGATCTGCGTAAGCAACAGGAAGTTAAAATATGCAACCGACTTGTTCGGTTTTAACTTAGGGCACGTGATATCGGAGGTTTATGGTAGTGCACACCCCGGGATCCGCAACTTCAGCGATTTATCCATCCAAGCCATATACGAGCCTGCTTTCTGATAAAGCTGGACCAGAGGGCTGAGAAAGATTGATCGCACCTATGGAAGTTTGACTGTGAGCTCAGTCAAATCAGATCACCCGTGCGCCACGCACCAGAGGTGACTGTAAGTGCTGAAGTTCTCTTTAAGCTTCTCACGGAGCTTCTGAATTGACTCACATTGAACTTATTAAGTAAAGCCCTCAAAAGTGGCGGCAAAGCTACACGAATAAACGCATAAATATCCTGTTTGGATACAAGTGTTTTGAGTGATGCAGATTAACAAGACTGTTATCCAGGTCCAGCACACCACTTCGGTTAATAAAAGATTAAAAATCCAGTCACCTACCTCGAAGACATCCGCCTTGCTCGCGAAAATCAGAGGCCACAACTGAGTGGTTCGAGAAGATGTCGTGTTCACCCAAGATTATCCAGAGTGGAAGACTGAGTTGGTGAGGGAAATGGTTTGGTGTAAGACGAATGATGAAGGTAAGCGCAAACCGAACATTTGTACGATGAATGATTATACCCGAGTTTAAGTCACCCGAGGTGTGTTCAGTCTCCCCGATCGTTACAGTGCTGTGAATCAGTCGGCAGGAAGCGTTAGTTAAGACAAGTAAGCCTTGTTGCTAAGTCATAATGTCTCTAACTTCATGTTCATTCAGCTAGTGAAACCGTTCACTTTATTGTTCGCACTTCTGACACTCGGTACTCTAAGCGTACACTCGTCGCCTTCCAAATTCCTTCGTATTCCTGCGTTCGTGGTAGAAAAATAGAGGGTTCTCATTCATTAGCCTATACTTTTTGTCTCTCTCGTATACATCTCGATCAAGGTGATTGACCCCACTTATAAATAAGAGCATCCTCTCTAGTGGCCATCGAGTGGAGGCGGTCACGTATTTCAACGCATTATAGTTGCACAGAATTCCAGTTACTCCAGACATGGCCAACTATATTCACTCAGGTTTCCAGATGTTTTCGAAGACATGTGGTCATCCCAAGATCATGATTTCTCAACGGACTCAAAATCATTCAGTTCGATATAACTATAAAGCTGTTTTTCGGTTACGGGTAGGTAATAAAAGATTCAGATGGTGTACAGTAAACACTGTTCATACTTTATCAGAGACCGTGTATTCATATAGACTTTTAATCCAGCCCACTTTAGAAAGAAACATTAGGTTTGAATTATCATTCTGTAGGAATTATCTCATTTGCGGTGTTTTCAGCGAAACTGAAAGAAAGAATTGCGTTAATACTGTAGCTCTAAGATTGAGATTGTATGCGATAAGCATCACGGTGATTAAGAAAAGAATGGGTAAGGTGTTGCAAAGCTGCTGACAGCTGATCTTTGGAGATTGACATCACAAATATTCAGTCTTTATAAAAAGGATTCAGGTAAAAAATCTGACTGGTGTGATGAAATAACCCGAACTATCAAGGATGGTCTTGAAGACCATCCCTTTGCTAACCCCCAAACCGTCAACACGGTGTGTTATTAACGTAAGCTAGACAGAGATAGTATTGCCCACTGGTAACGTCACCTCACTTGATAAAATGTCTTTGTGTTGTTCCGTCTAACACAATAAAGGAATAAGAGTATCCAAGAAGAGTTTGCAAATTGTGGTGTACTGTTGAATGTTTCAGTTGATGTCCATGGAGTCTCAATGAAACAAAGTGTTATTGATTATTGGATTGAAAATGTTTCCTGCGAAGAGAACAATCTAGAGACTTGTGAACATATAATGAATCAGATATTCATTTCTCATGCTGGTTCACAAAAGTGCAAACTGATCACTTTGTTTCATTTGAAAATCTTTTATGTCCCCAAAAATACTTTTAATCAAATGAAACTTATAACTACACGTTGAAATATTGAGGGAACCAATTCTTTAAGTAGCTCTCACTTTATTAAACTCCAACCCGTATTTGAAAAACATAGGGCTGAAATGTAGCTGGGCATTCTCGTGGATTTTTTGAGATTTTCAATATACCAAGTACTGTGCCAGTATACCAAATACTATATTAGAGCTCCACTTTTATAAGAGCTGGTCAGTGGTTGTGATCAAAATGTAATTCGAATTAACCGAAAATCCACTGTCAGTTACTTACAGCAGTTTGCTTCTCTAACAATCTGACAAAAGTCCACGTAGAAGAGCAATTTATTCTGATTCACAAATCAAAAACGTAAAGTTAACTGACTTAATATGCATTAGTAGACGTTTTAGTTTTACAAGCTTGTACCGACAACCGTATAGACAGCTGTCTGAAAACATTTTGACACATCTTACTGTCTGCATCAAAAAGACTACTGCCAAAGCAATTAATGCTGGAATCTTTGAGCTCTTAAACAGACTAGTTAGGAATACGCACTACAGGTGCACACACACACAGTCCACACTAAACTGCTCTACATTAGTAGACGCAAATCTGGTGACATTAGGTAGTACTATGTTCAACAAATTTTTGTATGCGTGTGATCTCAGTATTCCGAAGTCAGTTTAGTCTTCAAGTTCAGTTGTAATTTGCAGATATTTTCAAATGGCTTGCCTTCATTTGTTTCAACCACAAGGGGCCGTCCTCCTTCACCACACTGATAAGCGCGTGTCCATACTTTCCAAGCAATCAAGCTGTTTTGTTTTTGATTCTGCGTGCTGTTGGACTGCTTAACCTGGGTCGGGCTCAACATCGAATTGGCTTTCTCCACCACAAACGACTGTTAACCAAGCCTATTTCAAATATTGTTTCGTACGCCGTGTGTCACATACACCGGTTTGGACCAAGTGACTCAAAGGTACACATGTAAAACAGTTCTGGCTGGTTTCCATCTTACTTCAGTTCCAACTAGAATAAACATTTTGAAAAATTATTCGTTGGAAACACGAGCGGTACATCAGCGTTGTGTTGAAACTCCTGTAGAACGTACTTAGCTATCACATGCCCTTTACTTGCACCACATTGGCAAACGAATGTAACGTGCAAACAGCGATCTAGTTATTTGGAAAGTTCTGGCTATTTTTCACGAATTCTTATAAGAAGTGCACAGTCAGCTTGCATTATTCAAGGTTACGTAGTTAGTCCATTTAAACAATGGAGACGTTTCAAAACTCTCCTTTTTTCACGCTCCGTGATTAATAATTGAGGGTCATTTCCTAGGTGTTTTTATGCGGTCGCAACAGCTCCATTTCACATTATTGAGTTTGGCGTTGGTGCCAGCAGCATCCGATTCTTTGGGAAGGAAAGATTTGTTGAAGATCTTGGTTTATCTTGCCTCTTTCAAAAACATTGACAAGGAAACCGACATTTATTCCGATGATCTCTTCAATTTTGTTCAGTATAAGCTCACGTCCATGAGACACCTTCAAACTGTGTCAACGACTTCGGCACACAACGTACGCCGTTGAACATGTTTGGAAAACTACTCACTTAGAAAAATTTTGAAAAGACATTTTGCGAAATTGCCCACCTACGTTCTAGCACATTAACAGTACACATGAAAGCAAGTGATCATATCAGATCTCTACAGAAAACGTAAAAAGACTGTCGGATGTGACAATGACGCTGTAAATAAACCCAAAAATTTCCACTGAAATGAAGCTGAGAAGATAGGTCAATAGGGACATATTACAGAATTTTTATTTAAACGATTTTACTGCACCCGGTCAAGTACATACTAATGCAATGAACAATACAGAATGTGCATAAAATCGTCACTTACATAGGATGTCTTGTTCATGCACAAACAAATTCAAAAACGCTATCTTGATGAAACTGATTTAAAAAGCGGTTTCTCTTGGACATGAAAACAGATGGCAATTGCCTCAATAAAGTGCAATAAATGTTTATTCCCACATGTGAAGAGGCAGTATGTCATGGAAGTCTTTGATTCTATAGATTTAGTTTTCACTTCATAAGTTAAAATAGGTTCAAATTTTGCCGTGATGCCTGTTATATATTGGTACGTGTTTTCCCTACAGAAATCATCAAAATACAATATAGTTTAGCTTTTCAAAAGAAATTATCGTTAGGCAGAATCACTGAACCCTCAAGAGCGTGTATGACAATTGTTGTTCTACTTTTCTTTTATGATGCACAAAAGTACTGGTAATGTTGGAGTTTGAGCTCTGCTGGAATCTACTAGGAAAATGTAATTAACGAGATTTTAATCATGGTGAATATCCCATTGACTTCCACAAAATATCTGACAGTGACGGAATCGACAGAATTTTTGACACGAAATAAAGGTTTGTCTCTGTAGTGTGCAAAACTAATCCTCAATCACTACTGCAATTTCGAACAAGACACAGTTTAACCATGAGCTTAATCTTGGAAAAGCAAACTTTTGCTGAGCTGAGGTTTTGAGTCTGGAATGCTGAAAGCTGTTTCATTGCGCACTTCTGGAACACGCGGTTCTCCCCGAATGTGGTTTGTTGCAGCTAATCTGTCATCATTTGCACTGTTCCGTTTTAAAAGTAGGCAGCAAGCCCGATTTTGTCTCTCACATGAGGCGGATTTTCTAGTCTGGTTTACATTTAATCTAAGATAGCGCGTTCTCATGTGATCGACGCCACTTCAATTTTCGGCTTTGTGAGTTGTATGCAAAACTTACTGTCTGTTTTTACTACCGGTCTAGGTTCTTGTTGTGGATCCAACTCTCAGAGGAATACAGACTCCGTTGAGTTTTCTCCAGTGCTCGTTTCATTAAATCACGCAAACTACTAGTTTTCATGCTGCTTCGGATATCACTTGTACACACTTGAAGATCGCGATAGGGCAATTACTCCACATGCTTCAGATCTGTCTTCGGTTGTCAGGACAGCCGTCGAACAGCTACTCGGATTGCGACCGCTTGAACACCCGATATAACTGGACTTTTGGACATCGACAACAGCCAGAATTCTTGCCACCCTTCTTTAAACGATTTGACTCTACTGGAATTTTATGCTGATAACTGTGGACATCATCAAGTGAAGTGAGACGTGTGCGTATATTTGCAGTAGGTTAATTTTTGTGTAGATGCAGCTGTGATAACTGGCTCTTTGTTAAACCGTTATAACAGCGTCACTAACTGCAGTTTATTTCTTAAGAGCTGCTGTGAAGTGCTATGCGATATATTAATACAAGCCTGCCTTGTAGTAAACACCATTTATTGTGTTATTTTTAACCGTGGTTCAAATGATTTTTAATCCAAGACGCCATCTCCCTAAATGCCACTTGTAAACGCGGTTAGTTCTTGCTAGCTTTTTCACGATAGTAGTTATGTGCGCCACAGTTGGCATACAAATCTTAGGTTCATAAAAATACAAAATATTTGGGTCACCGGGACGAGTTTTGTGCAAAAGCTGCGTGGTTCGATCAACTGGCAAAGTGTGAGGTTTGTACTTATTAGTACTGCTACAAATTTCAACCATGGACAGTTTTCTGTTGTCACCACACCAGGCCCAGTTACGAATTCTGGTCACAGTAGAATTTGTCTGTGAAACCGGTTGGAACATTCTCTCATTCTGAGTGAATGGTGTTAATGGCCGATCGATATAAAACAGGATGGTTATCAATAGTGTCCGACGAATTTTCAACATGCCAAAAGAAGTAAGAGGGGTTGGCGACAGGGTTAAAACAACTGTTATCACAAATTCTAGTACCTAAACTTAGAAATACTGTCCGATTTATTCAGCAATAATGGTCCGATCATGTTCGGACGTGTGATTGTTTTCAGAGCGGGCAAAAAGCAGACAACTGTGACAGAACGGCGCATTCCAACTAGGTAGCGTATAATCGGTTCCACAATTGCAATACTACCTCTCTCTTGTTTAATACTTAAAATGTTTTTATGAAAACTAATTTGACTTCCGTTTCACTTCATCATTTCAACATAACATACACGAAAGCTTGATAATCGCCCTTGCGAGATTTATTTCACTCAGAACGTTCCCTACTCATCGAATAATCACCTCAACTGTTCCTTTCACTGGCAAATCCGGGTTTTGGAATAGATACGCCCGCGTAATTTTGGGAGCACAGATGAGGAGAAAATTCAACTAATTTATTTGTTCTGTAATCAATCTTTCCTCGTCTGCGCTTGTACAATTATCTTGTTGAAACATTACATGGTACATGCTGTCTTAGCACACAAATGAACTTGTGTACATCAACAACTTCCCCCATAATGACAGTCATTGGGGTTTTCTTCAAGCATATGACGAATAGCTGTGTTACGATCCTGTAAACAGTAAACTTCAGAATTATAACGCTAAAATCCCCGTTGATAGGGTATACACTGCAATCGCTCACACTTCAGGTCTAAATTGTGTAGCTTTGTGTCCCGGATTTTGATTCCTCTTGCAAAGTGCTTGTTCACTAGAGGCTTCAATCCTTTCGAAAGTCGTTCCATTCGTCCATTGCTCTGATTGGAATTCAATCTGGTTCAGAATCCATCAGCTCCAATTCTCCGAGCGTTCGTGCAGATGAATTCTTTTCATCGACCCTTAGAACTAATTGATCCGTGTTCGTTACTCAGTCAGTCACTCTCGGTTGCAAATAGACAATTTTAACCGGATCACTTTCAACACAACACATTATCTCAATTGTTGCTTTCTACTTAGACGGCGTAACTATGGTGGGCCAGCCATTTCTATCGTTCTTCTGTGATAAGCCGTTGGTCATTGTAGAGTACGTCACCTCTTATTCTCGCGCATATAAAAAACCTGATAACTGTATGCAGAGATGTGAAAAGGTTAACCAGAAATTAAAAAGTTTCATAATTACAGTACTGACTGTAAATTTACCAAAGTTGCTCATCTACCAATCCCGGCCTGACTGATCCTGAAGCAGGCAAATCCTGTAGCAATGAACGTTATGAGTATAGACAATCTCGTTAGCAACCAGAATACAAACGCTTTCGTTTATTTTCCGACACTTTTATTCTCGTGTTCACCCTCCTTCTTGGACGCCGTTACGTGATAACCTTAGTGTAGTAAGCTAATGAATAACTTTTTACCGATTCAGCGAGTTACCTGGCGCACAGATATGTACACGCTGGTAAACAATTCCTTACAATACGACGTTTTTTCCCCAAGTAACTTCTAGTTATGAATATTATAGAAATGTGCGAATAGATACGCAAGAGTTCTTGCGAAAACATCCGTAGGATTTGTGCTCGTAAATGGATTATGGTTAAACCAGGGACAGAAACAACATGCTCGAACACGGCAGACGCTGTACTAGCTGAGCTACGAAGCCACTCCGGAAACGCAAAAGTTTTCACACTCGAACCCAATTATCCCCCTCTATGAAAACTATACAACCGAAATACATCCTGACAACAATTACTCTCTGTAGACTTCATAATTCCCGAGGTATCGTTAAATAGATGCAGTGGTTGAAGAGTGCATCCTGTCTGAAAGTAGCCGATTCCAATCTTTAGACCATCATATGCCCCATGGTAACCCAATATTGTATCGAACGTTTCCGTCTTTATCTCTGTTAGTTTTGTGTTTTTGAATGGAGACGCCGGTGGTATTTTTATGGTATAGTATGTTTTGTTCAAACCTGTGCACACATGAACCTACATAATTGTAATACGCGTTTGAGTTGCAGAAAATTCAAACGACAGATAAACTGTGACCATTCTGTTCAGTGAGTTTAAATTCTACAATCTCGTCAAAAATAACTCACCAACTATCCGGTGAGTTTAATGGGATTTCACAAAAGACTTCAGATGTAATCAGCTTTATTGCAGTTGTTGAGAAGTCGTGCTTAGAATTACTGAACGTAACGTTCATACTTGTTTAAATTGGTGAGGAAAGAATCCATTTGAAGAAGCGTTTTGATACTTCCGTACAACCTGTACGTATGTACTTCCCGATATACATTCAGTCTGTGTGCAGCACACTTGATGTTTTGTCTATTTTCTCTTAGTGGGCTGATTTTGTATATCAAGTGTTTTCCACAACAGACCCTCACTAATGAGCACAGAAAGTCTGGTTTTCAAAAACGGTCAAGAACGATAAGAAAACGGTTCAGAAATTACGTGAGTCATGTAATGGAAAACATGTTGGCTTCGATTTCACATAAATTTGACAGTTATTACCTAAGGCATTTTCAAGTCTGATTTGAAGGTGTGCGTAATTCACAGTTCAATGATGAGGCGTCAGTAGTCCTGTTTGTAGCAGTTAGAACCAGTCCACTGATAATTCTACACAATCGAACTAGAATAAAGCCAGTAGGTTTGGGAAGTGTCTTTAATGTGTTCTACTTTCATCCTGTTTCAGGGCTTTCCTACTTCGTTCTCGTCTGCTCCTGACAACGTGGACAGGCATCGGGCAATCATATTAGTCATTTCAAATAATGCTCCGAAAAAATTCCTACATTTTTTGCACAGCAAATGAAGCATTAGTATGAATTCTGAATATACCGTACCGGATCTGTAATCTTGTATTTTTACAGAAGTTCACCGGCTGAATATTCACGCGAGAAGGAGTTCAGAACTTAGTTGGCCGTTTTCCCTGCTTTCCCATTTCGATCGTTCAAACATTCTTGGTTTAATATCGGTAACCGGTTCTCACCTGGTTCTAATGTACTTGTCTAACTAAACGTGGTTCCACGCCAACCAACAAACAGCAAAGTTACGTGAGATGATGAATCACTACTTTGTCTCGTGAAGGTGAACGGAAGACGGCGCATATGAGGGTCTACAGTTGGGTTATTCAATGGTGGTACGTCTATTCTCACAGTATAAGGTGATTCCACATCATTTATATGTGTGAGCTTGATACCGACCACACGAAGGGGCGTGTTGGTGTTTCTTGCTCACTCAAGCTTACCGTAAGCCACTTGTCATCGATACTGTTCTGCCGGAGCAATTGAGCGCGTCAATGTAATGAGGTTTCTCACTAACAACCGTACAAAGGCGACAGGGTCGTGATGGACCACTGACTATGTAAAATAACCCGCGTGAAATCCAAACGTATTGACCAAAACAGTTTGTAGATTAAGAAACTACGCACGCCTTTGAGTCCGAGGTTGGAGCGCAGTTGGATCAGCACAATGGTGAAATACGGGAGTTAACACTGATCCTTGCATTTTAGATTCAACCAACGAATTCCTTCCAAGTGTGTACAGTACTCGAGATACGGTACACAGTCGAACAGCGTCATTGGAGATGCATGGAATTTTGTCAGTGAATTTTGTCGATGAATCCTTGGTGAATGTGGAGCGAATTAAACGTACCCGGAAGTCAGATTAGTACGCGACAAATTAAGGATGACAGCCAAGTGGTTCATATGTTCTTTGTGTGCTAATTGCCCCTGTCTACTGTTAATCGAGAAGCGTATATTCATCGTCAACAGATGTTGGTCCCAAATCTTATCAAACCTGTGCACCAATACTGCGACATTAATGAAATAATTAAACCCCACGTATAAAGCGCACTGATACAGTGAGTATGTTCATGATTAAAAATATTCTGCCATATTATAATTCTCCATCTTTTAGTTCAAAAGTTTGCTATCAAATTTTCACTAATCCTGAGTGTTTTACTCTCACACAAGTAAATACTGCATATGGCATTTCGTTCTGTGTTTGGTTTCACGCTTTCAAGCTTCCACAACAATGCCACCCAAATGATGATTCATTCTGATTTAACTCATGCAAGATTCGTCACGCCCAGAAAGTCTCCTATCGCACTGGTATTTTAAAGGACTACAGCCGTTCTTAATCAATCAGCAACGTGACCATTCACGTGAAACACCACTTTTTATCTCGTAATTGACAACAAACGCTACTTTAGAATCCAGACGGATCCTTCGTTATTTAATTTGCCTTCCAAACGTATCTTTGTGTCCTTCAATATCTGTAGTAATAAAAAACTAATTTACTCGCGAACCTTTCGTATACTGAGCAGTCCACCAAGTTGCATATAAAGTATGACTAATCTGTTCAAGCTATTGAACCGTGTTGAGCTGCACGTCATCGTCGCATGAATTATCCAGTCCTGCTCGATTAAACGTACCGTTTATCAAATGTGCATACCATAACTTTATATTTATGATGCTGCACTCGTTCAAACATCAACCGGTTGTTTGAAAAACTTCGCAAAAACTGTGATTGTATGAATGGTTTGGCTTCCATGACATGCAACAGCAATCTACCGTCGCTACTAGATATTGTATTCAGTAGAACTGTTTAAAGAATGTGTTCATAGCATCTTGTTCTAACCTCAGTGAATAGATGCGCAACTAGTTAACGGTAGATTCTTTGGACATCCCGATCTTCTGTTACCTGACAACCTGTCCAATGAGCTTGTCTCTTGAGCTCGACAAGGTTCAACTTTACAGTTTACGTAAATCAGTAGCTGCGTGCTGATGAGGAGTCAGAAACGGATGAGATTGTTGTGGTTTTAGGAGAGGGCCACAATCTACTGATGCGCTTCTTTCATACTGTCTTACTGAAGAAACGCAGCATCAATCTTCTGTGTTGTAAATCAATATGACTAAAAACGCCAACAAACCTCATAACAAAAATTCGAGTAATGAAGTTTTAGTCAATTTTTTGCTTTTGTTAATACCGTGTTCAAGGTAATCATACTTCGTGCATTGCCGTCGCAATTTTCTATATAATATAAATAAATCAACATTGTTCCTTCTTATCCGATTTGTTTACAGTTCAAAAGTATTAATGTCACCATTAGCTACTTGTATCAGCTTTGGTCACCAGTACGCAAAAGTGGTCTTTGCTGAATTGTAGAAACAGTTTACTTAGTTTACAAGTTTAAGTGAATCAAACAGAGTATTGTCCACTACTTTTATTTCACCACCTCAATACTTTGTTTCCAGATAATTCTGACAAGCTCTACCAGAGCGGTGAGGGTCTCTTTGTTCTGTTGTCTATTCTTGGCACACTTTAATGTGTCAGGTGAACTGATGTTTCAACATATCATTCGATTCGGTAGACTTCAGATATTCTGAGCTGCAATAGGATCCGTACTGCTAGCTCTGGAATTCCCAAACTTTAATTTCATGCCAACAAGATCATGAAGTGTATTTTGCATATATTTTGTTATTGTTTCGTTGAAAACTAACAGTGTCTTGCATGGCCGTTTCAACGAATTACGGAAGTAAGCGCTCCATCGTGGTGATGGTTTTGGGCTATTCTATGAATTGGAGGTTCGCTTTGCAACCGTGTGGTCATCACACCGTGAAGTATCTTCCACGTAACGTCGTATGACATAGCATATACCGTCATCTTGTGATTTTCATTCGAAGTCGCCAGTTCACTTAAACCACCCGGGGAAAATGCACGTCAGGTCATTACTAACTGCAAATCGCCAACCAGCTTGTAATAAACACGTACCTCTTTCAGTAAGTCATACCGACCTTAATCTCATGTAGTTCTGCTACAAATATAACCGTATATAACTAGTGAGCGAACAACTGGCATCTCTGATCCAAACCAAAAGCTGTTTCATTTGACGCTGGTTCACTGAGACCATCACTTCCATCTTTCAGCAAACCAGCGGAGTAATAAAGTTTGCATGTTTTGTGTCGAAACTTCTTTCCCAGGCTCCCATGGTACTTCTCTGATACACGAGATTTCGGTGGAGGCGATCGGAATGACTGGATGTATGTCTGGCCCTAGAAATACATTTGCCAACATTTTCACATGCTTTGGTACTTACCGGGCTGTTTGATCTGCATTGTGATGAGGTAATCGGTCTTAAACTCATGTGTATTCAGCCAAGCTTTAGCTGTATAAAGTTAATCTCGTGGCTTGCTAAGTAGTAAGAATACGGGATGTTAACTTTTGGTACACAGCATTATTTATCATTTGAGTTTTAGTTTTTAGTTAGTAACCTCTTAATGAGTTCACGGGTTTGTAGGTTGTTATAGAAGGGGGAAAATGCACCTGTGAGTTCCTGTCTTCGTAACGGTAGGTGGAAAATTGCCCTAAACGATTTGGAGGTATAAGGAAAAATTGGATGAAACTAAATGAAGGGTAAATTCACTGAAGTTGTTGGTTGCACTCATTTGGGCAATTAACAAGATGAAATATTATTCAGTTAAGCGTGCAACTGGGAACCTGTGAAGTTAGGAAACCTGTACTGTAGGCCTACGTGCCGATCTGGTAATATACTAAAACTCTCAACCGATTCAGCCGTGAACACAGAGTTAGGTAATGAGTTTCACTGTGAACATACACCAACTGTGAAGCAGTGCTGTCCGGAAAATAACCTGCCTTTTCTATCATTCTGTTTCAGTGAGTGACCTCATAAGCATTCGTTTTTATTTAGTGGAAGTAGATATTCAGGTGGGTGACTTGGGGTGTGAGGTATCTTGTAAGTGAGATTCGGGCCTCCCTGAAGTGTCTTCAGTTCACTGGGAATTGACCCAATTCGGCCAGTTTCTCCGGGTGAATGGTTTTCCTGAGCTCTACACTTCTTTTGGTGGCCCATTTATGAACATCTCCAAGGAGCGTTACATCTTTCTTTAGTTAAGTACGACAGGCCTGTTTGGTCGTTTCAGGTTTGTTCGGATTATGGATACGAACATATTGAGAAAAACTTCACTGTGAAATACTCCAAAAATTCTTCCCAGAAGGTTCAGAGGTACTTGTATATTTTTACTCATAGCAGCATACCTTATGGACACACCTGAGCTATCTTCTACTAGGTCTTTTTTGCATGCTGGCACGAGCAGTTCTGTAACGCTGTGAGAATATTCAGTCCAGTCTTGATGACAGAAATGCATGACATCACAATTGTTGACATTGATCGGTCGGTTAATTTCTATAGACCATTGATTTAGACACTTCATATCGAATTTCGAATTTCCCACATCTTCGGGGTATTCTAGAACGCGACAGAGCTTTGTGTTGTCGGCATAGAGCAACATCATCAACTGAATATAATGAATAGCCCAAGAAAAAGAAGAATGAACGACAGGAGCCCTGAGATTGATCCTTGCGGAAGGCTGCTGTCGATTGGAAACCGCTGTCGCAGCTGTCCACCTCTCTTGACGTTGAACCTACGTTCAACCAGGTAATCCTCTAGCTGGATGAGAACGCGTTCACCAAGCCATAACTATTCACTTCCCGCAACATGAGAGAATGGTGAACACTATCAAATGCCATGAAAAAGCCAACTTACAAAAAGTGTCTGTGGCCACCCCTGCGTCTGCAGCCTTCGGCCAATCATCATCTCATAGGGATGCAATGTTGCTACTTGGTGCTGAGTTGGAGTTATCCAATCTTAGCCTGCAGAATGTGATCTAATAAGCTGTCCATTGATTTAAAGGCCACTGAAAGCAACGCTGTTAGTTGATAATCATCTCTGTACCTACCTTTGAAGACAGGTATGATTGTGAACATTTTCCAGGATTTTGGTGAGCAGCCGGTTGATAAGGAACGGTTAAAAAGTGCCGTAGGTGGTTTGTCTAATTTGGTGGCACAGCTTTTTGAGACGGTAGGGACTATCAAGTTTGGGCCGGGTGATATGTGCGTTGGTAGATTTTCTAACTTGACTCTGACTTGACACTGAAATTTAGGGCAATTCAGCCAAGTTTCCGCCGGTGTAGTCAAAAGTTGTTAGCAAATTGTGACTATGCACGATTGCATAGTCTTTACCCAAAGCGTTGGCCACCTCTGCACCTGCATTGACAGATTTACCAGAGGTTTGCAGTTGCGAAGTGGCAGACTTACTGCTCGTGTACGCTGTAATTCAGTTGTAAAAAGGCCTAGAATTCACCTTCAACTTTCCAGAAAACCCGCGTTGATAGTAAAATTGAATTTTCCTGATAAAAGCCGTGGTGTGGCTGCACCACCTGACAGACTCAACATAGTTCAGTTTGCTCTGATCTGTACCTGTTCCAGACGGAAGGTTTCAGTTCAATCAAATGTTTGATTCTAATCATTAGGCTTTCTACTAGGCTGAGTATATCCTACTGAATCATGTTTGGTAACAGAATCAAAGGTTTCCTCAGCGATGAGCTGCCAGTGATTCTCTAGACCGAGTGTAGTGAAGGAGCCGGATCCTTCGACCTTGTTAAGCTGTGTATTCACCTCTGAGAAAGTCGCCTTTAGATCAAAAAGGCGCTACGCCATCTTCACCGATTTTCTTATCACTGTGAATCACTCTCACACCGTGGATAGAGGTTACCAAGTTCGCACAAAAGAGTGAAGCCATGCTGGTGCAAAAACAGTACAGTAAAGTTTCATTGCCTCCATTATGCATAGCAGATTAGTTTACTCGATGAGATTCATCGAGTCAAAAAGGCTGAGTTGGTGTGTTGTAGTGTATTTTGAGGCCGTCATCTCCTGGTGGAATGGCGGCAACTCGAAATTTTCTTTGAAATCATGAGATGAATTTGGCGTCTGCGTGAAAGTCATCCGAAGCAACACTGAGAACATTAGCAGCAGCATTAGTGGTATTATATGGTTGTCTTTACTCCGATCTGATGTTTCTTAATCTTTCAACGTGGCATCTGATCGCGATTGTCAAATGTGAGAAGGCTGCGGACTAAGCTGTTATTTCATCATTTCTTCTGTTAAAAATTTATTGTCAGAAATCGAGAGACACATGATTTACACCGATGACTGTTAGATCAGACCGACAAGCAAATGACACTAAGAATCACTACCGGTCCAGATCGTACACTGTGTGACTGATTGCAACCAACGCTTTCTGTGACAGGCACACTGTGCATAGAAAGGCTCCTGTGCCTACGGTCCTTAGAAAATAACTGTATACTTGGGTGTTTGTCTCAAACAGGGTGTACGCCAAATGTGTTCTCATCCCTGTTGTGGCTGGCTTAGTTTCTCGAAGTCAGCTACGGTATGAAAAGCAACCCAAAGCAGACGTGGCATCAGAGCGTACCGAGGATTAGAGCTCTTTCGTAATCTCTGAAGTATCTCTGAGGAAATATAAGAAAACAAAACTATATAGAAAACCTCAGGAATTTTGTCTGCCGTGTTCCACCCAATGTGTTAGCACTGTCGTTTATAGACAGCCATATGACTATCCTGGCAATTCTTATTTTTATTAAAGAATTTATAGTTTACAGGTGTTATATAACGGGAACATATGTAGTCAGACAGTGTAGCTTGTAGCCGTTTTCGACGTAGTGATAAGTAAATCAAGCAGCTAAATTGTAGTGAACGTAAAATTCACTCCAAAGTGTATATAAAAAGAAAATTCATCAACAGATAATTTTGTCAGAGGGTTATAACACGAAGTTTCGTAAACCACTTCGGCCTAAGTCTACCGGTAGAACTTCATACGGGCGTCACTTGTGCCGTACAACATGAGTTGTTTCGAATTCATGAAGTGCAGTCGTATCATAAACCGTGTGTATCATTGCCTGCCGGCTGAAAACGAGTACCTGCTTTTTTCTGTATTGTCCTTCGCCACCAAATTTATTCTACCTCAGCTTCCTTCATAAGCTTTACTTCTCTTCACTTAAGCAAAGAACCAATGTAGTGAGGATAGACGGTCGCACCATACTACTCACACCATTATTCAGTAGCCGCTTGGATCGAAATGACCGCGGGATAAATACGGGAGACATATGGGAAGGATCATTGGAAAGCATAATGACATTTAATGGCTGTCGCTACATGACGGAACTGGAACATGGTGTCCAAAGCGACTGGATCGTCCTCAGAAGAGTGCGGTGTGCAAATGAGTGTTTTTGTTCTTAGTCCTGTTGAGAGGCTTAAGTAGTGTACTGGTTTCTCCGATAAAACAACCTTTGTGTGGTCCGCCTTCTGGATTCACAACACCAACTCATCACAGTGGTTCCTGAAACGCACATGTGAACTTTATTCTTTATGCTCGAAGTTAACAAACCGTTAACAAACGCTCAAATTCCGTCATGAATTCCGCTTATGTTGCATCTTATCTAACATCTATACTGTCAAAACTGAGCTAATGTTATATTGCAGTTAAAGAACCACTACGAACAGTCTTGAGCACAAACAATGTTATCCCACGTAAGTATGCTGAGGGGTCCAATAATATCCACGAACCACAGGCTACCGTAAGGCACAGTATACTGACTGTAAAGCCAGAAGTATTAATTCCTTAGAAAACTGACGGGGCTCACGTCGATAGTTCACTGTTTTATTCAGTTGGACTCATGTATAATTTATTGGCCTGACGAATGACGCTGGATCAATAGGTTCGGAACTTTTGACCGCACTAATTGGATTAGGTTTAATAAAGAATTATAGACCTTCTGGAGGTTCAACGAAGTATCACGAACAACATGATCGAATGTACTAACGGTGAAAGGAGTGTCTGTGGGGATTTAGTAAAAGTATGCGTAACCTTCCCCGTCCCAGTTCATTTGGATTTGCACTGGTATGCGGAAGTGTGTTCTGTAGCCTGTACAGCCATGAACAGAGCGCGAATTAACTAGTCACAGAAAGATCGGAGTATAAATTTACAATCTCTGACAACCCAGTTATATTTAAAGCCTAGTGTTTACTCTTCCAGTGTAATTTTCGTGCAATTAACCAGACACATTTTTAACATCAGCGAACGACAATTCGGTATACTTTGCTTACCGCGTTTTTCACCCACGCAGCTGTGACACCTTTGGCTGTATTTTCACAAGAAAGAGTGTGAAGTGATGAGCAGTGATTTTGTTTTTCATGATCGTTTCTTGTTTTACCGCTTATCCTGTGCACATACACCTACCAACCCACACACACACACGTACAAGTATGAAACCAAAGCTTGAAGCACGTGAAAGTGAAAATTGCAACATGCAGAGAATTAAGTCTGCTTGTTTGTCTTCCGATTTCTCGTTCTAACTGTGTTAAGGACAGAGGCTACACACTAAGATATACCAACATTCATTCCAATATAGTACAGAAGCTGCTTGTCCTGATAAGTATCACCATGGTGAACAAGAGAACGCATCAAATAAGCAAGACCGAATAGACACAATGAGTTTTCAGAGAACATAGTTGGCGGCATCCGATTCGGATTAGCCTGCCACAGTGACCGAAGCCAAAGGACGCCTGCGCTTACCCATCACTGCAATTGGCTTGCGCTGCACCAATTGCGGTTCCACCAGCACACCACATATCCAGTGTAAACCCGAAGGAATAAGACCGGGAGGTGTGCCAGTGGTGCCTTTCTGTCCAGCCGGCCAATGCTGGTTAGCCACTTGATTGGCTAATAAGGAAAGGAAACTCTTATCTCCCGGAAACTAAACAGAGAGGCTGCAATGACGAGATCTACACTGAGAAGAAAGATTTTTGAAGTGTAATAAAAGAAGCATTGCAGTAAAGGAGTGCGGGTTAATACATCCCAAGGAGGATACGGTTGAAAAACAAAGTTCTCATTGGACTATGAAAAGTCAGGCAGACTATTAATCATACAACACATCAACAAAGCCGAAGAAAAGAATGTATAGAAGACCACAGCCACTCACGCATCTGCTTTTTGTCTGGCTGCTTCCCTTTGGCCAATCTGACAAGGTTGAATCTGAAGGAACCGAAGTCCCAGTCAGCACAGCCCTCCTGAGCAAAACAGCACGCAAGCCTGACTACCGCGCCAAGGTAGCAGAAAAGGTCAGAGAACATACTAGTGATTTCAAATACACTCTCCTTCTGAATTAAGTTTCCGTCGCTATATGTGGCAAACAGTGTTATATTCCATCTAGCACAAGCACTGTAAAGTTTGCTGTTCGCTCAACAGGACCACGTACTCTCTGTATTTTTTCCGTTCTGAGAATCGACTAACAAGCATTGTGTAATGCCAGATGCGCAGTTGTCAAAACCTTTAGTTCAAGTGCCCAATTTATTTCTTTTAGTGCACAAGGCTCTGGTGACTGTCGACTGGGTGGTTCGGTGCTTATTTCACTCTGCTAAAGCAATTGGGCGTCCACTAGTGTTAGCATTTTTAGTTGAGAATATTCGTTTCAAACCAGCGTTATATGCCTTTGAATTCAGTGGGGGAAAAAACAAGTGTGTATTTAAGCTGAACTTTATACAATGAACAGTTAGGCATCCGTCATTACAACCAGCACAATTCCTTCCCAGTGTTGTCTGCATTCGACGACAAAGTGTGCTTGCACTCGTAGAATTTTGTGCGAACATGACAGATAAAAAAGACTACCCAACAGGAAAGTGAAATTGCAGTGCAAGTTTGTGCATGTTTTGGGTTGTGACGCCGTCCCACTCAACAGGAATACACATCTACTATAGGTAGTTCGGTTCACGATGATAAGTTTGTCTATAGCCGATTTATGCAGAATTAGAGAAACATGATGGGAGTAATTACTGCCAGTACAACCATCGGCATTTGGTGGTAAGACAACCATGTTGTCGAAAAGTTATATTATTACGAAATAAAATAGAGAATTTTTGGTGTAAATGCAGTTTACGTGTTTCACTTGACAGAATGCGTCCTTGACAAGACTGAAGAGTTTGTTACAGAGCTCCAACCACATAAATGTGTGCAGCCCATACTACCTATTGTCAGCATCCCTGATGCCCACTGGAGCAATATCTGAGGTAAATAGTGCATTGGTATTTGTTTGCCTACTAGCGATTTGTTAAAACACGTTGAATGAAATCGACCAAAAAAAGACAGGTTATTTCTAGGTAATGATCACAGTCTAATATGTTGGAACTCAGCAGGCTTGACAGGATATTCAAGTTGGCTTGTTTAATCGGCGGAACAGCCTGTATTCAACAGTCTGCTTTAATTCGATCACGTTCCATCAGAGAGTGTATTTTGTTTCATCCTAATATAAACGCCACACAAGTGACTTGCTTCGCTTTGTTGAAAGAGTATTTTTGCATAGTTAACTCAATGCTATCCATACTTCTCCCTAAAGGCTGAAACGTCAGTCTCTTCATTGTGCATCTATTGAGCACACTGAACACTGTCGTTTTTCTTCTGCTAGCATGCAAAGTTACCTAACACATCAATCGGAAAATGCCTTTGTGGCACTGCTTGCCTTCAGTGGTTTCAGCATTAGTTGACATTGATATTGATTCTAATATATCATGGTGTCATTTTTAGGCACATAACACAGTCCATCTTCGTTCTTAATAACCGGTTTTCCTGCGTTGAAGCATTTTTGGTTCATGTTAACAACGGTTAAGAAACTCAAGCTTATAATCCTGAAATTTTTTGTGACTTACGTGAATGCTTTCAAAACCAGCAGTTTTGTGTACTCATACCTGTTTATGATAGCTAATGAAGCTGACCATACTGTCCCTAGGCCTCTGTGGGTGATACATTAGCAACGCTGCGTTCGATCGCGCAGCGGATTTTGTGCGTCTACCCGATGTGAATGAAATCGGCTGTCCTACCAGTCACTGTCAATAATATATACACAAACTATGAATATCAAAACGTTCGATTGCCCAAACGCGTGGTAGAGTGAGAAATGGTGACTGTACTGAGTACTCGTACTTACTGGTGTTAAGATAAACTGTCATTGCATGGAAGTCAATAGCATCAAGAAGCAACAGTCCGAAACACCGGGCTTCCAGTAAAGCAGAACGGCGAAATATGAGGAAAAACAGGGTTTCTAAGATGAACCGATGGGGTAGGGGTAGATTCAATCAGAGCACCAAGTGCAGCGTTATTTCGCAGACTGTTCCAGAGGAGTTTCACTGTCACCATTGAATTGTACGTTTTGTGATTGTCAGTAAGGAATGTGCTGAATGGATTTTATTAATAAGTGATGATGCAGGTTAATTGATTTCGGAAAGGCTCCGGTTTAAAATCTCCGAGCTCTCGGCATGGCTTTGTAGCTCAGCTGTTAGAGCGCTTACCACGTCTGAACAGGTTGTTTCTGGTTCGAATCCGGCCGGAGTGTGGACTTTTATAATTGGTCCTCTTCTAAATTAGCTAACCTGCTAACCTACTCACTAGTAATGCAAATTTTGTACTCAGCGAAAGCGCACGTAGATTACGGCGTGAACTGTTTGAGAAATTCTACCAAGACATTCGATCCTCTGAATAACTCGGTGGATTCCACGTAAGACATTGTGATGAGTGGCTAACTGAGTCCAAATATGAAATCTGCGAACCCTCAGCACGGCTTTGTAGCCGAAGCGGTAGGGCGCTTGCCGTATTTCGATACGCTGTTTCTATCACTAGTTCAAATTCACCCGGAACTCAAATGATCGAGTTTCATCACTGTTAACTGTTTGGAACGAACACTGGTTCGTTCACTCTGAGGGAGTGGACAATGAAGCAGTGATAACAAAATTGCAGTATTTCGAGGACAAGGTACTTTATGCGCATACTGTGTGCAAGAAGTCACCATGATCATTTCTGACCGATATATTAAAATTCAGTTGTAATGAACTCGTAACTTATTAACTAACACGGTTGATTTCGAGCACACGGAACATTGGTTCGAAATAACATGTCATTTCTAAGAAACTAGGCTGCATGGCGTAGAAATAGCACATCTTGCTAAAAATAAACCACAGCTTGGAAATTGTGCTATAAAGTCCAGTAGCGGCGAAATGTTTTGACAGCAACAGGAAATCTTGCTGTTCTAGACAATCGCAGGACTTTTTCGGCGGGTAGTCTTACTTTCATCAAAAAACGTACGTGAGATCCAGCACGGTGAAACACGAAATCTGTCCACGTAATTCTGTCACTGTCCTTTTTGACACAGTGGCCATCGAAAGAATATAATAAACCCTTGATGGAATACTTTTTAAACATTCCGATCAACACCAACTTGAGATAACAGTGTACAGAAACTTTTACTTTAGCTCCAACATTCACGAAAGCAGCCAACCGTCAGTTTCTATAATTTTGCCTTTAGGTGTGTTTAGCGTACCCTGCCCAGCAGTTCACTTGGAGCACAGAATCCACCGCTTAGGTCACACTCAAGAAAGATTTATGTTAATTGAGCTTTTATTCCTCATTGAAAACTGTTCACGATGTTGTTGGTGTGACGGTGAGAGCTGTTTTTTCCAGCGTAGAAACGCACACCTGCTAGGTGGAGTGGTCATCCAATATTCATGGTGTGGCTGACTGTGAGACTTAACCAGTCCAAAACCTGACGGGATTTGTGGTCTAGGTAGCGTGTGTAGCCTGTCGAATATCAACACTCCCTTTTTGTAGAACCCAATTACCAAAGCGGTCAACCGGCTCAGAATGTTTCGAAGAACTTTATTCCAACTGGCTAATGTGGAATAAAATCATTTCGACGGATTGTTCTTAGCTGATCTCTTGCACATTCAAAGTCCACATCAAGACACTGTGACACTCACTTTCTTGTTACGGTTTGTGGATACTTTGTAAATTCAGTGATTCACAAGACCAGATCACATGATAGAAACATCAGCAGTGCCGGGGTCTACTCGAACTAACTTATGCAAGTAAATCATGGACAAAACAGCAACTCATCTAGTACATTTCACTCACCAAAAAGTATGTGTTGCGTAATGTATCTAAAATTAATTCTGACGCTATGGTTCGCTGTGCGCATTTAAGGGCCGGTCATTGTGATCTGACAAGAGAGGCATGTACCTGTTGCTTAGCATCAGTGAATGAGGACCATTGTGTGGGCATTTAGCTTCACAAAGCAAAGTCACAAGCACTTAAAACGCTGAAAAGCAAGATTGACAAGAATAAGAAGTTTAGTCCCAACCCATTTTAAACCTGGGGAATTTTACAATTCAACGGTCGAACTACAAGTTTTGATGTCTTTGCGTATTTGTTGATACACTAGCCCTTTGTGTTTCGATACTGGATTTGTATATAGGTGAGCTGCCCTAAAAACCTTAGATCTTTCAGAAAGCGCTCAACTTTGTTGAGGGCGGAGTACAATTTGCGTACTGGTTAATCGTTTAATGAGTAGTAGCAGAACGTACTTTAACTCTGTACCCGTACAATTTCCAACCATCTAAGAAGGCAATCTCCATCCTTAACAAGTTGTTATTCTCTGTTTACCGTATGAAACATGATGAACTACCAAAATTACACCCAGATTATACCACTGAACCCAACAAACGAACACCATAACGTTAAAGCTGCAATACAGGAAGCTTATACAACGATGGATTAGAACTGACGTAGGAAAATAACCGCGGTATCGTGTGCTTTACTCTTGCTGTCCATGTAGACAGTAGGGTATATCCATGACAAATGACTCAGATAATATGCAATTTGGTTTATATTTGGTGTTTTGATGTGTTAAATAACCTCGTACAATCGTGGGTGGATAATTCGAGTGCATATCGATACCTGATATTCTTATCGCGTTCCGAAATACGATTAAATTAATGTGGCTTGTTAAAAGGGCAGTCTGTCTATTGCATAGTAAGTCGGCCAAGGTTTTTTGTGAGGTGTCTTCTATGGTCCGCGTCGAAAAGGTTAGCCTAAACATCAACTTTAGTTTTGAGGCATTCTTGGTTGTGTTGAGAACTGAATCTCGCCTTTTCTGTTTTAACTCATTCTGGTAATGAAGATGTCTAAGTCAACACCCGAGGTGTCTGGACTTAGCTACCCGAGTATCCCTTCGGCAACGTCTTCAAAATGGTTCAACGTGGCTCAACGTGGTTCAACAACAGTGCACTGATGAGCATATAATTGGCACAGCCTCCCTTCTGTCCGTCTGAAGATCAGTGATCGTCTGGTTTGCTGCACACAGAAATCACATAGTGTTGAACCGCAGCAGCATTCATTACACGTCAAGGAGTCATATCAGTGGGTACATGAACGTCCTCAAGAGCTCCGCGGGTTGAGAATCTGGTCTATTTGTACAAACACTCATATACGCCGAGTGTGCCTGGCTGATTTAAAGAACTTTCAGAAGCAACTAATTGTACATCATTCCAACTAGATTTGATAGAACGAAAAAAGATAAATCCGTAGGTTTGACACAGTCTGTAACTGACTCAAATGTTTGAAGTCACAATATCAAACACGTCTGACCTTGTCGTTGCTGCCGAATTCCAAATCGCACAATAGCGACTACACACTTTTGCCTTACTATCTACTATGACCATGTCATGTTACTGGTTGCCGTACAAGCAGGCATAAACCATTAATCATTTTTATTGTTGTGAGTTACAGTTCCTGTTGCACTTCATAAGTCTAAAGAGCAGTTAGCAAAACTGCTTGTGTACCTTACTGGCTGGGCCTGGCGCGAATAACAGTCACGTGCAAACGTAGGCACAGCCTAAACGATGGAGTATAAGTCAACATGTCGACCGTCTTAACCAAGCGATCGAATGATCCGTCAAGTAATTCGGTAATACACGACAAACACGCACAGATACGACAGGGCAAGCAGGTGGTCACTATCAGAATGGATAACAAACTTCGTATTCACCGGGACAACACAGTTCTCAAACCCTGTACACTGTCAACAGTGATGGTATTTTGGTTTAGGTTTGAGTCTGATCGATCGGTAGCAACTATTTTGCAGTCTCATTTCAAAATGTAAGCTATCATAATGGGTCAGAAGCACTGGCCTTAAAAAATTCGGGACTTCGCGATGATTCGAGCGTACAGCGCCGGAAAACATAGTAGGAAGTTGAGCTACGGACGAGGTTAGCAACAACCGGTTGAAGAAGTTAAGCAAATTTATGTCATCATTTTGAATTACTAAACCATGCGTAAGTCGAAACACTGAATCATCCGATAATTAAGTGTCCGTTGATGATTCCTGTCTAGCCCGAAGGGGCTACGTAAGCGTGTTATATGCGAATTTTTCAACAAATCATCGATCAAAACGTACTGTCACATTTGTTCGGTCTGTTGGAGATTCATGCAGCCAAGTTGCACCCGCTCACCTAGTCACTTTTCGTCAAGTGAATGAACAGGATAGTTCTCAGTGTTTATCCCGCAGATACAAAGGCTCACTTGCAGACAACACAAATAGTCGGGGACAGCCAGCATCGGTCAGCTGGTTCGGACCAGATATGTAAAATGGCACTTCGCTTGATCTCGATTCGCCCCACTTGATGTGCGTACACCCGCTTATCCCTATCGATCGCCTGGGTGAAGTTTGCTGAACATCGGTCATTTTTCGATTAATCACTTTTCACATATATCCTATGTGTTTCTCACCCCTCCCCCAGTTGGTCGGACACTGTACAGCGAGTATTGTAAACAGTCAAACCAAAAAGTGTGCAAGGCAATAAGTATGTATTCATCATGAAAAGACCAGTGTTTTCGCTTCAAGTGGAGATGTTTCGGACTGGTTTTATTTTTGATGATCCTTCTACTATACCGTGTAAATTTCAACAGTTAGTTATAATTCGCAAACAATGCCCCTTAGAAATGTTCATACTTAAAACAGTCATAATGGCCATTTTGACCAGATTAGCCAAAGCGCGCTTTGATGCTGATTCCGCTAACAGATTGACGTGGTACAGCGCCAGTTATAGTAAAATCTCCGAGGCACAGCGACGATCGCGGCCGGCAGACAGTTGCATCCCCGTTGTGAAATGGCAGAATACTGTCGCACTGACTAGTTTGCGTGTGTATACGCTTGTCTGTTCCCATCCGGTGTAGCTAGGCTGGCCTTCACTTATTGATAGCCGAGTCTCAACAAACGCCTTCCACTCACGTTACAGAACGTGCATGTCGTGGACTACCGAACGAAAGAGGAGTCGGTAGGATTGTCCACTTAGGTAACAGTGGATGCTAATTTATTAAGTGTAACCGCTGAGAGCACTCCTGAAACATGGGTAGAAGAGGGCCCTTGCGTAAACATGTCCATGTTCTAATGACGACCTCAAACTGTTTCTAGATGATACAGTTCCAGTAGATAAGGGGAACCGCCGGGGCACTCAGGTGTATATTCTTAATCAGCCAAAGGTTTACGTCTGTTCGCGGTGTGCAGCAGACTTTTGTCGGAATATACTTCAGACGAAGTGAGGATTCAGAATTCCAGGACAAATTCTGAACAATCGGTAATTTGGTTTATTGTTGACTTTACACTTCTAACACAGAAGCTTTTTCAGATGAGACCGTTAGAAAGTTGGTGGTAGTTAGGGCAGGCAACAAACAAATTCTGAAGCAACATTTCATGGATCAAGTGTACGTAGACCGTAGAATAATACTGGGCTCGGATTGCTAATGAAGCAGGTCGGGGACACAAACAACTAGGGAGAAAAGAAATCAGTATGGTCTGTGAAATAGGATGGTCTTAAGGTCACTTGACTTTGAGGAAATTAGATGACGGAATCACATTCTAAATGTGTTAAGATTGTCGTCTCATCCAACCATCAATGCAAATCGGTTTGGCCGATTCAAGAACGGTCGCCGTATGCTAGAGAGGTCAGCTCCGTCAATTCTATTTACCGTGCACTTGTTGTTCGCAATTCAAATGGTCTCTGCCACAATGTGCTTTGTTCGGTTCTAACCCGTCGGCTGATTACCTCGTCATTTTCTAAATCATGACTTGTGTCTGGTGCATGACCAGCGATTGCGGAATCCCTTCTGATCATGGCCTGGTACTCCGGTTGATTTCTGGATGTTTTTCTAGCGCCCATTTCGGTACTCATTTCGCCCTAGTTTTGTGCAGTTTCCGCATTCTATTCTACATGCAATTAATAGTCCTCTCAACCGACAAGGTGGCCCTGAGGTGCGCCAAGATTTTACGAAATGTAGACCCTTTTCGGAAGACTGCCGTGTTGTTTACTTCGTTTAAGATGCTGCAAACTGCCTCTGACGTGTTCCTTCAATGAGTGGAATGAAGGTAACACTTTTCCATTCCCTTGGTGCCTTAGAATGCCCGTCTTAATTGTCTTTTAACAAACTTCTTACTTTGCTTTCTGTCCATTACAGTGACAAGTGTTTTTTCTGTGCTATCTTTTGGTCACCTTTATCCGCGAATTGATTCGAAGCTGTATAAGGCATTAAGCCTGCAATACTACTACAAACCTGCTTCGTATTGGCCAATTCATAGCTCACAATGTTAGGTACGTTTATGGTTTTTCTTGAAAAACAGTGACCATGAGGCCCCGTCCTCTCCTGTGGACCAGACAGTCCAGAAGAAGAAGCTAGCCACCATGAGATTCTAGTTCCATTATCCATCTGATTTTGCGATCAGTCCAGCTGAGATAATGTAAAGGAAGCTTCTGTTTCAGGAATAAAACATCACAAATAAACCCAGGCACCGACGGATCAGAAGTTGTACTGTAAATTCTGAGCTACTTGTCTCATTGTTATGGAAACCCACAAGTTGTAACCAATTTACTCGAAGTAGGAAAAAACATTTTGAACAAACAGTAATAGAATGTGGAATAGTTGAGATCCTCCTGAACCCACAAGAGAGACTGTTAAATTATTTAAGGTAAGCTGTCCTATGACTTGTAAAACATATTTTTGAAAAGCTCAAGTGCCGTTGCGAAAGGTTCAGTGTTCGTTGTCGACATGACTGCATGCCAACAACTTTATTGGAACTTTCTGCTACTTACTTTTGTTTGCCTTTTCTTAACACCCCTGAATAATCCAAAACCATTTTTTCCCGGTCAAAAGAGAGACAAGGAGACACAAGCAAAGATCGATCTCTCCTTGTAACAACCTACCTATGAACCTGTATCAACGCGACTGTCCTTCGTCAAAGGCTGTGGTATTACGGTTTCTAGATAGACTGTTGGAAACATGGCATCATGTCCCCAGTGATAAGCTCTCTACAATCCTCTCTACTACTAACAAACTGCAGGAGACGCGTCTTGTTAGGAGGTATGCTTCCGTCCACCCCAAAGGTAAAACTCATGTTCAGACGTCAAGCCTATGAGTCGGAAAGACAACAAAGGTTCTAATTGCCTGGTTGTCAAAACCAATATTAACGTTGTTGGCTATGTACGTAAGAAAATAAACGAAGCGGCTTTTTAGTGTATTACTTAAACCGAAGTTTGTACATCCACAACTGAATTGGGTTGCATGGCCTCCGTCACTTCAATCAGTAATTCGATCTGGATTATTTGAGGCATATTAAGACATATTTGTGATTATTCGCAAGATTTCAAAAAACCCAATGAAACATTCACGTTAACCGCTGAGTTAGTAGTAAAATGGCAAAGCAACAACGGCATATTGCTCGAGCTTGACAACAAACTAAATGTTTGTCGGGCTACGGTTTCTAGATCTTTTAAGGTTTTCAATATGTTCTGCTCCCCATACCCGTCCTTTTGTTTAGGGAAATCCAAAACACCAACATGATTATTGTGTTCCTCAGAGACGGCAAATTTTCCAGCCTTTCTTGTGAACAAACTCAAAAAAATGCCCCGTCGGCTAAAAAGATTATCATTTTGAAATATCTGGACATTCTGAACTGAAAGTGTTAACAGAAAATGTTTTTGTAGTAAGTCGTTGTAAATCGAATGGATGATTATGTGATCAACGGAGACCGCCTGTCTACCTATAGTCGGCCGAATGGCACCCTAGGCACGGACCGGTACCCCACCACCACGTAGAGTGAGAAGACTCACGCGGCCCCTGAATAACTCAACCCTGAGTGTCTATATCAATACTTTGCCAAGTAATTTCTTACGGTAAAATCGTGACTCACCAGTCCACCCTCCATATTCCAGCAGACGACTAAAAGTTCGTATCTGAACAACGGAATGCGGATCCCCATAGCAGTTGCTGAGTCAAGTGACGATGAGGGTGAAGCAATTAGCAAAGATCATTGAACCAATCAGTACAGAGAAGTATGCGACAACAGAAACAACAGCTTGATTCATCCACATTGGGTAGGTAGTGAGTGCACACGTAATGGCTCAAGGAGTGATTGATAGGCGCATCCAGCCGAGGTCAGATCCCAGTCATTTAGCCGATACTAATTGATCCTGGTCACACTTTGTCCAACTATAGACCGTTTCATCCAAAATTGAAACAGTGGGGTCAACTCAGAAGATACTATCAGTCTCCCAAATATAAGTGCCACCAACAAGCGACATGGTTGTTCTACTGACATGTGGTTCGTAAAAGAATAAAGAGCCTCTTAACTGTTGCAGTCACACAGAGAACCTCTGGGTTAACAAATACATTCTTCTCTATTCTAGATCTGTCACGTCCTAACTTCAGAACTTGACAAGAAACAGGACAGATTTTCTAATGAATAGTTTCTACTCATTGATCTAACTTTTCCTGAGTATCGTTCAATCACATTCAGCACGTCCGTTTGTAAAACCAGGTTTGAAGGTTGCTGATAAAGTGCGTGAATTATGAGAGTTGTAGCCATCCATTCTGCGTTCTTGGTTTTTTGCTGCCACTTCTGTTACAGCAAATGACTTTGAACGATTTCACGGTATTTTTGTGTGGAGTAACTATATTCCTACAACATATTCTACCACAAATTAAATCCTGATGTCTACATCTACTTGTGATGACTTCATACACCAGTAACTAGAATGGCTCTTATTTTCAACAACATGATAGTCTCGTAAATAATTCGGATAAATAAAAACAAAATGATCTTTCAACGTGTGTATTATCTGGTTCAGTTCGTTTACATACCCGCTGCGACTAGGTCACTGTTGTCGTTTGGTGGACTGGGTCACTTCTCAGTTGAATACTACCCGGCTATCCAAACTTACACTATAACGGCCGGTATGACCAAAAGGATGTATGAGGAAGTCGTCAGACTGCTGTTTCTCTACGGCAATTCAGTGTGGAGGACGGAAACTACATACAAGTATTTTCCTGACAATGTCTGAATTCACTTGCAGACGTCAAGTGGCATCAGTGAATCGTTGAAAATGCGGTTCGAAAGCTGATGTTTAGTAGTGAGAGTCAAGGAAGTTCATTCCCTCAGTCCTTAACGATACACATAAGAGGACGGTTAGGTCATGTGTCGCAGATGCCAACCATTCTCAACACCAAATGCATTTTGCAAAAGTTGTGGCTGACTGGACTAAAGTGTATGGTGAGCAAGTAATAAATTGGCACAGAGGAATGAAGACAGGTACCTACGGGTTTGCAGCGGCAGGTGGATTCCGTCAGCCGGACGGGAAACAACATGACTCAGAGAGTCAATGGCTGAAACAATGAAAGAAATGGTGGTTAACCCTTCTCGGTGGCGCAAATGTCGTCACTGTTTGACTGTACTGTTCGCGAGGCAAGTACAGACAATCCGGCCGTAAGGAAACTGCCTCGCGGATGCCGATCTATTTGCTGTTGCAATCCACCTATAGTTTTGCTAGGTGTAAACCCAGCGATGCTGAATGTTGTAGTTCAGACTTAGAGTCTCTGTGCACTAGGTGTTATTACTCTCTTCTCTTTCATCTATAAACAAGGAGGGCTTTTCTCCTCATTTTCTCATGGCCACCATTCTGGTGGAGTATCAGTCTCTGCTGTAGATATGTTACTGTCCATCATTAATGCCAACGAGGTATTCAGACCTAACTTTGTCTAGCCAACTTTTACATTGAAGTAGATAATATTTTTCGACAAAAGGTTTACCTTCATCTTGATGTGAGATGTTTGGATTAAAAAAGAAAAGCAGACAAACAGAACGTTCATGAATATTGGCGCGAACTTAGTTCCAAGCTATATTAAATCTATGTAATAGAAGGCGAAGCAACACTACAGAAATGAGTGTGCGACTCTTACTGCATAGCAGTAGGAGACTGGAACCATCAGATACTCCAAAAGAAGCCAGCATGCACAGCAATAAATTCACCGAATGGAATCTAGTGTAAACTGATTTTGAAAAAAACGACAAGAATTCTATACGGTCAGTTAACAGATTTGGCTATTGTGACAGAGGTTTGAGAATCCACCAGAATGACGTAAGCCCTACTTCGTGATAAGAAACCACATTGACCTTCATAAAAAGCTTGTACTACCTCGCCTTAATCTTGAAAAAAAGTTGTTGTTTTAGGCTGTAAAGAAAAAATAACGTTGTCAGTCGTGCAAATATTTCCACTTTAAGTTTACTCCAGCAAGTCATCTTTGCAGTCTATGTGGGTTGGCTTCCTTTCAATACTCACATGTGATGTGAACATAAACTGTAACTTGTGAAACACACCTTACAAGTAAAGTCTAAAAAGGGAAACCACAAACTGAAAAAGGCGAATCGGAACTCACAGTTTACCAAAAACATTCATTTAGCTGTTGAGGATGATGATTACACCGGTAGTTTAAAAAAAAAAACAATGTGGTATGACAGATAGCTTTGAACTGAAAGCACTTTGGCGAGGTGTCAGAACTCCGCTTTCATTCTCTATGAACCTGATGAAAAACGATTTAGAACTGGCATATTGAAAAGACGAACTTAAATGCAGATGGATTAGCATCAGACACAAACACAAACAGACCAGCTGGATTGTCAATGCTTGTTCATCATATCCGCCGCGACGCCGGATAAGGGGTTTGGCGAACCTGGGAGTGAGTCCAAGTCTGTATTAAGCTCATGAGTGTATGACGACTCCGATGAACAAGGCGAACGTGGAACCTGTAGTCCGTACGTATATGGGCAAGAGATAGGTGACGTTGAACTGGGAGCAGAGAAGTTAGCCGGAATGTCGGACCCAGCAGCCTGTAACGCATGGTTTGCTGCATTACGTAAACGAGTTGCACGTTCTTGACGGGCACACTCAGTGGCTGCATCCAAGTCCCAGTTGCACTTGATCAGCAGGCGCTTACAACGGGAACGTGATACGTAATTACGTCGGCACAGCAATTCCAGTTTGAGGCGTTTACTAGCCTCATCAAATTTATAACCGGACCCAATTAGCACTGCCTGGCACTCGCCCTCTGTAGCTGCCGGGACTTCGTTATATAACCGTGTGATCATCTCACGATGCATTGAGTTAAATGCTTCCTTATTCAACTCCGAAGCTCCGCGACGAAGATTCACAGTCGGAGACATATTCAGGTAGTTACTGCTTGATTCATTACTGGCTGGTGATGGGGGTGGAACGCGTTCACTTCTGTGCCGTCCAAGTGCTGGCGTATAATGTGTACTCAGAGAACGGGGTGGGTCAATTAGCCAATAATGCGTATCACTTATTTTTACTCCGTTCTGCACTACAGGATAGATTCGTACGTTGAAGCGATTATGCTCCAAACTGCATGATTTTTGACGTTTCAACGCACTTTCCTGGGTTCTCCATCGTGAAAAAGGTGCTGTCTGCTTCTGATCTGGTGAACTTGCGACAGCAATACGACCACTGGAACCAATACCTTCTCTCTGATTCTGGAGTGCCAGTCTAAGCCATGAAGGCACGGCCCTTGGTGGAGGAGGAGGAGGCGCCGGCAAATCCATGTCAAGTTCTTCAAGCATTGGGTCTCGAAAACCTGGTGAATTAGGAACTAGAGATGTAGACAATGCGGACGGAAATAATGAAGAGTTTGGAAAAATGGATAGGGGAGAGTTGTGTTCATCCTTCACATGTTTACACTTTTGATCCATCCGCTGGCTTCCAGAGGAGGTCCGATTTTCACACAGGGAATCATCTACATACAAACCTGCGTTATCTATGCTAGACGCGCATTCAGCACAGATAGGGGTTTCGGACAGGTTTAGCGTTGAAAAATGATCAGCCAACATCGGTTCGGATGATTTCGGATTATTCCTTTCCCGGGGGTTCGGAATGGTAAGGGGTCGCCTAGCCTTGGCTCTCTGTAACCGTACAGTTCGTGGAGTTGAAACGGAACGTTGGATACCGGTAAGAGGGGCGCAACCGAGAAATAAATTTGCTTGAGGGGACCGTGTAGATTTGCGTGAACAGTGTTGTGGTAAAGATAAAATCGGCTCGGTCGATGAGTATTTCTCACAATCGCTGCTGTAATTGTCTGCCAAATCGTCTTCCATTATTGGGTATACGGAACAACAGAGCTGTTTTATACCGTAATCGATTAACAAGGTACGTAAGTTGGTATGAGGTTCCAACAAGAACTTAGAGAGTTTTGGGTGTCTGCGAACACGGGTTGGTTTGCCAGCTGCACGTTCGACGGTAGAAGATAAACATAATCCCATCTCTTTGTATTAAAAGTGTGTAATTCATTGTTCGCAGAAAAGACGCCTAGAAATGACTTTCAGACTGTTACCGGAGCGTCCGGTGCGTGTATCACTGGCGTCTGGTGCCGACCGTATGCGATTTCTGGCGGTACGCGCGGTTGGTTACTCTCTTCTCCGGTTGGTTGACCTGCAACCCAGGTTGAGTGTTGATTGGTTGATCTCACATGGCTATCGATCGATGTCACATTGGCGCACGATCAATAGGCGCACGATGGCGAAAAGCATGTTCCTTTGTGTTGATAAATGCTGCGTCTACATTCTCAAGAATTCTGAACCAAAACGATGAAGAAATTCAATGCTGGTCGAGTGGAACCATGACAACAGAGCGTAAACGTTTCTTGTTTATTTAGTCAATTCCGCGTTACTCGGTTTTCGGTCATTGCTAAATGTGAAAGAAATGCCTACTGATTACTGAACCACTCTTTGTAAGATTGACATGAACTTTAACCGCCATCATTATGTAGTTGAATTTCAGCCACGTCGGAACAAGTTGATATTTCATAGATTATTAACGCTACGACGTAAGTACCTGACTTATCAGAGAAAACAACATTGATAAATACTGTTCAGTAGTAACTTATTTAGATAACGTATTTTAAAACAGCTTCATGAAGCGACATCTATAATGTCATGGAAATGAGATTGGTCTTTGCTTTACTGTTATTCCCCGTGCGTCACTGAGATGGGAAAATGTGCGACCTGAACTGCAAGCAACTGTACAACACTTCGTGTGTAAGCGCCTGTATATTAAGTGACGATCCAAGAACTTTCAAGCAGGTGTTATGCACTGTATACAGCTGAACAAGAATTATGAGCTACACTTTCAAATTAATCAACCAGTTAGCAATCGGCGTTCTGCAGCTTCGTCTTACATACAACACAGACCGTTCATAAACGATTCACACAAAGTGGCCACCAGACGGCATAATAGACCATGGGTAGATGATATCGAAGATGGAGGTCGATGAAAAAGTAAGCGGGGATTCATGTTCACTTTCACTAGTACCCAACAGTGAACACTTCTTATGTGATAAGATATCGCTGACCTTCATCATCATTCACATATGATCGCAGTCTTTGCAATCGATTACACTTTCCAACCACACTGTTTGGTCTGCAATGTAATTGGTATAGGGTCAGTGAAACACCATAGTTGCATCCCTTATTTAACTTGTTCCGGCGTGGCTGAAATCTAACTACATAATGATAGCGGATAAAGTTCATGTCAGTTTTGAAAACGATGATTCCATAATCAGCATGCGTCGCTCTCGCATTTAGCTATTACCTATAACCGAGTAACGTGGAATTGACTGACTAAACAAAAAGTGTTGGCTCTCCGTGAAGTTCACAGTCCTGTTTTCTGGAATAATCAGCATTCAGGATTATGACAGAGAAGTGTGCATGCGGTAAAAAAATTGAGTAAACAGCTATGATGTTCAAGAAATTACCACTGATGTAATCCTAACTTATTAGGAAGAAAACACTTCAGATGAGGAGTGAACGTGGCTTCAGTTTCATTGTTTTCTTTAGCCTATTTTAAATGAACTTAATTTCACGTTGTCTATTTTTGAAGCTATGTTCAGCTGGAGGTGATTTGCACCCGAATTCCAGTACAAGCGTCACAAATGTCCCGTTTAACCGGAGTCAGTCATAATTCCACTTCTCTGTACGCACATCGTACATCTACACCGTTGAACTAACAAGACGAATTTAGAATTTATTGAAGAAAAGTAGCTGATCTGTATGAACTTCAAAACACACATTATGCTTTGTTGAAGTAATGTTTCGAAGTTGTCAGGTAGTTTAAAACCATCGTGTGTGTATGTGGATGTTTTCTTTTTTATGTGTACTATGTGGATTGGTTCGTAATGAGTTGTTCAACGACCACTGAAGCCCCTGTGGGTCGTTATTTTTCCTCTGAGAGTTATTTTAAATCAACCCTATCTACGAAACTTGGGTTCCAAATTTGACTCTTTATTTCCTGATAACAATACGCAAGCATAACCATTTTCATACGGATTCCGTGAAATTCATACACGGCTTTCAGGATTTGTCATATTGTAGCGAGAAGGCGTCCAACAAAGCACAATCTTTATTGTCCAAATCGCTAGTCACATGCAACGCGCGCTCTCTCGTTTATGAGTCGTAATTCCAACCCGCAGCACCCCCCGGTTTCCGTTCACACGTCGTGTGCACTTCTAACCGGTTTACGTGTGTGACCGGTGCCTTCTATCGGAGGGTTTTCCGCTTGCCATTCCTCGTCTGTTTGTCAGTTTTCGTTGCGCGATGGCTCGCCCGGCTGCTCGTGCTGTCCGCCATCCACCCAATGTTGGCCTTGACCGTACTCCAACATCGTGTCGCGATGTTCCTCTAAATGTTGGAAAAACTACGCCTCCGATCTGGCCGTCTGTCGTATTTCGCCTGCCCTGCCTCGCCCGTTGGTCCGATCCGGTCGAGCGATGACTCATCCGGTCGCGCACGTTGTCCTTAATCCGATCGCGGCAGGTTTTCGAACGTACCTCCCCCCCACGTTGAGGCATTCGGCCGAGCGTTCGAAAACTCGCACCCCCGACCTGACAATCCACCACAATATGGATTTTACAAAATTTATTCAGAGAAACACGCAATACGGTAAACAAAAGGGCTTGGCAGAAAACGGACATGGTAATATTAACAAAACCGACAACCATTTTCCTATGTTCCTTGGTGGTTCACATGGTTAATTGAGGTACCCGTTCAGTTAACATGTCACAAGCGAGAACATTTCACTGGAAAATGAAGGAATTTTGAAAACTCGTGCCTATCAACGAAGTTTCTGAGCGCCAACGCAGTGAAAGCTCACGAAGTGGAAAGAAAGCCAATTTCACCAGCTGACGTCGGTCATAATGATACTACTGAGTTTGTTCGCCACACGAAAGTGTCATGGGTTTCAGACATCTTGGAACAGTCGATGAATTATGATCACCGATATCAAAAATCGCTAGTGACTATTGATCGTAGTGCCCGATCACCTCCACGGGTGACACGATTAACACTAGTTAACACTACTTGGTCGGTTGTGTTTAAATTGAGGTGAGTTGTACAGTGGTCAACGAATTTGCATTAAAGAAGCCTACCTGGAGTTTAATCGTTGATCGTGGTAGTTCTGTACATCACTAATTAGCTATAACGTGAATGCACGTCCAGTCTAGTGCTTGTTTTTTACTGAAACTGGCTGGAACGAGGGCTGCGAAAGTTGCGATCAGCTATGAGTGGTGCTCGATTCAACTTACTCAGTTCCCTATTACTGTGAACTAAGAACGCGGATGGTGCAGGGGTTATTTTTTTCGGAAAACAAGGTCATGACTACATGACTACAGAGAAGAACACTCATCTGCTTACGACACTGGTTTCAGAACACCACGGTTGCTACGGACGTCAATGCTCAGTTCACTTATATACATGCCGCACTGCACTCGAGTGCCTCTTCTGGTATTTTTTTCGCGGTTATTTCGCTGTCAAAATCTATGCCGCTTTCCGACTACTAAATAGTGATGGTGTGTGCGGTATTATGTGATCGCTCGTCCGCACTAAACTATTTTTTTACCTGTCATCCTTCTTTGTTTGATTTATTCATCATGGAGGTCACTTTCATTTAACTGGGATTTATTATTTGTACGATACAAATAGGTGGTTGTGTCAAAGTATGGGTATCTTTTAGTCGGTTCTCGAGATTGACTTACCGTCTACTTTTAGAAAGATGGCCCCCTACTCGGTGATCTTGCTAGTTTCATTTTTCTGAACCCCACTACAGTAGTGAAATCGTGCGCCGTGTCTTCGATGAAGACGAATTCAACCGCATAAAACTTGATGGACGAAATTGGTGCACATGTTTGTACGGTGTACAACGGAGAACGTGTAGTCGTTTTTGCGGAATAGCAAACATGGGATTCCACAGAGCACAATACATGATATGTTTGTTCAGGTAGTAGCTTCGAAAACAACCGGGTATCTCCTGCTAACAGCAGTGACCACAGAGGAATAACGTTTCATCACCGCGATCTTCATTTTTGTTCTGAACATCAGCTCTCAAAGGACCGCGATTAATACTAAGATGTACGCTATAGCTGTTGGATGGTAAGGAGTTACTTAATTTTTAATGACTGTGATCATGTAGTGAATTTCGGTGATTTACACTCAGCTGTGAATAGTGCTAGTATCAGTTGCCTAGCTGAACGAGTGCACTAACCTGGTCTTAGAAAACCCTTAGTAATTCAATTACGAACCGATCTAGATTATGGCCGTTGCCAGAAGAGCTTCAGTTGTTTTTGGTGAACTGGATCTCCAAGTGGATTGGTGGATCGGTGATACTCATTGGTTAGACTACGTTAGTGTTTAAAAGCATCAGTGTTTACGATAGGCAACAACATATTTTACTTCCCCAACGTTCAACTTCAAACCGGTCATATCTAGATAACGTGGGGCAGTTGGTACTTACTTGTAAATACCTAGGAGTTCCTTCCAGGTTTTTAAGAAGTCGCCGACTATTGTACCAAGTATGCTGTCAAATCCAGAGACCATCCTAGCGCATGGTTTGCTATTCTAGTTGAAAATTAATGATAGCTGGTTAAACTATTAGTCAGTGAGTAGGAACTAGACAATAGTGGATGAGTTTCCCACTACTGAGCTCGTATGCGATTCATCCGACGGTGTTACTTCATTGAAGAAGAGCCGTCTTGAATGCTGGAAAAATATGAAGGTTGAGTCTCTGTGAAATAGAATGAAATTTCACAGTCGCTCGGGCAAATGGGGCGTACAATTCCCAGAGTTTGGAACCTAAAGTGAATGATAATCTTACCTGAAGATAATAATCATGACCAAACATGTGAGTGTCACCAAGCTAGTGCAATACACTGTAAAGACAATCTGCCCAAATCGGATATAACTCAGTTTATCCTTGGTTTCTAGGACGTGCTCAGTTATGTGAACTTTTCATCATATTAGGCACCTCGATTAGGTTGACAGTCGAATGGAATCATGCTGTATATACCTTGTGCTTCCTGACACTATATCACTTCTTTCGTGTGCATCCCATTCGTTTGGCTTGTCATCTGAGACAAGTCAGTATATGACTTATAAGACGGCCACTAGCTGACAATCAATAGGCAGTCAATTGTAGCAGAAAATCATTGCTGTGAAAGTCCCGGCTACAAGAGACCTATGGTAAAGACGACATGCCGTTTTGGTTTTAAGCGTGCAGCATCGTCTGGATAACTACTGGTAATGAGAGGCTAAAATGTACGGTTCATACACCTCTCATTTCCAAACAGTAGTGCGACGGATTCCAGAGCTAGTGTGTGCACGTTATGTCAGTGTGCCATAATTCGCCTGTAAATATTGCACCGGTTTATAATCACCATAAAAACATAATCCAAAGTGACGACTAGTCATTTCTCTTGTTGCTTATGTTGTCGAAACAAGAATTCTACTTACCCGTCCAATTTAGCCTTTTCTGGGTAGCTTTGGCCTGCTGGCATCGTCTTAATCCGTTGTGTTGATTTTAGCCAGTGCCTACTGCTTCGGAATACAGCGATCGTTTTCAAACGTTTCGTGTCTTTTTTGGCTGGTGGACTCCCAAAGTAGACTGAAAACATGGAAAATTAACCGGAGAGGTCACTTAAACTGTGCGAAAAAGCGATGTCGGCTATTAAGCAATAAAGGCATTGACGACCAACATTGTTTACCACTGACGTGTTTCTCATGATAGGCTGTGGATTGTGGTTAATCTAACCTGTCGTGGTTAAATTCATAGTACACTCGGAACAATACCAAACGGCACACGTCGAGAAGTACGCCTTTGGTCCGAGGTAGGGGGTTTGTAAGAAAATTTGCAAATAACGTAGGTACCGATTGCAGCTCATACCTCAGTGAAGTCACCCTTTGATGATCGTGTCCATTTGACTCATTACAGTAACCAGACCCAAACTGGACGAAGCTTGCGCCCAGCAGTATTTCCATTCTGCACAGAAAGAGAAGGTCAACCAGTGAAATCGTTAGTCACCCAGCTGATCGAGCATGCATGAAACGTTTTGCATCCGCCACATCAAAGTGATTGAACAGCTCGTTATCCTCATGAAAGTGAACAAAGACAAAAAGTGTGTTCAAAAGACTGGAACATCATCAGCAATGTCGAAGTAAATAAGTTTAGTCAGTTGGTGTACTTTTGCTTATTCTTTCTATGATGGTATAAATCACCTGCAATTATGCAATCAATGGACAGACTAGGTGGAAATGAAATTTGTCCATTTTCCTTGATAATGTGATTTGTGGTATTAACCGATACTAAGGGCTGACCGCCAGTCGGTTTTCTACTTTATGCTCCATTAAGATTCATGAAACCACAGACATGAGTGAGAGTGGATACCGTACACTGTCTGTTTTCGATAGGGCCAGCTGAAAAGTTTACAGAAATGCAACAACAGCCATCATGGGTGAATGGTGTTCAAGTAATTTTGGATGAACGACAAATTGTATACCGATTAGTACACCGTAACAAGTGAACGGCTGATGACAGTGATAGCGACT